>LR750337.1:294191-419067 GCA_902729485.2 Mus minutoides
TGGCTGCAAACTCACTTTGTAGATGAAGATAGTTTTGAACTCCTGATTCTCTTGCCTCCACCTCCTCAGTGCTGAGACTCCAGGTGTCTAGCTCCATCACTAGCTTCAACTCAATATTATCACCTGACAGACAACATTGATGTACCGTACTGTGAAAATAAACACACAAGGCTTTGAAGCTACCTAGGACATCTGTTTGCGGAATGCGCGGCAACAGAGTCAGGCAACTTCTGCGACAAGGAGCCTTTACATCAAAGTCAGGCTCCCAGCTTTTGTTCAGCTGGATCTATAGTAGCAGGGGCCCAGCAGCTCTTTCCACTAAGCAGCAGCTGCTGAAGCATGCTTATGGGGCTGTTCCTAGGCTGACATTAAGCCTGGATCTCCAGCCTTTCTAATAGTTTTGTAAGTCATCTGATATACAGCTCTTGATAAATCCTTTTCACTCCTTAAATGACTCTGAATGTTATCCTGTGATGAAGACCTGTGACCATTTAGAGTGATACAGCAAGACTGAGTGGAAGTGGCTACACTCTCAAGAGTACAGTTTCTTTCAGAAAATATTTATTAGGTACGCACTATGGCCAGGCATTGGGCCAAGTGCCAGGGCAAAATAATAAGCATTCTGACTGTAAGGAGGCCAACTGAGGGAAGTTTCTTCAGTGCATTGTGATTGAGTGGTAAAACAGTGTGATATGGAAATCAATTGTGCCTCCGGATGAAAGAATGAATACAATGTGGAGGAGGGAACACAGTTCCCTACAGATGAGGTAAGTGCTGCAGCAAATTTAAGAACAGGAACCCCAGCTAAGAAAACCAGGCTAGGAAAAGATATTTATTATACACAGAACTCAAATAGTTTTAAGATTTATTTTTATTTGAATGTATGTATGTATGCATGCATGTGTGTCTGTATGTATACTATGTGGGTGCAGGTGTATGAGGGAGCCAAAAGAGGGCTTTAGATCCCCTATATCTGGAGATGCAGGCAATTATAAGTCTCCCAACATGGATGCTGGGAACCAAACTTGGGCTCACTAGAAAAGCTGCAATGACTGTAAACTGCTGAGCTGCCTCTCCAGCCTCCCATCCTCCCCCCCCCCCAAAAAAAAACCCTCCTGAAAGATTGCCTGGAATCCACAGAACCCAGAAAATGGTGGATTCAGCTCAGGATAGCAGCGAACTCTGAAATGATGGCTGGACAACAGGATAAGAAAGAAACAAACTTGGAAGAAAGAAGAAACATCCAGGGCAGAGTTGTCTGGAACAGAACGATTTTATAGGTACTTGATATGCACTAAACTCAAATAATTCTAGCTATAATCTAGACCAAAAATACAAGGAAAGAAAAAACCCTGAAAAATTCTCAGGACAAAAAGGCAATGGTAGCACATGTCTTTAATTCCAGCACTGGAGAGGCAGAGGCGGAGGCGGAGGCGGAGGCGGAGGCGGAGGCAGAGGCGGAGGCATCTCTATGAGTTCAAGGCCAGCCTGGTCTACAGAGCAATTCACAGGCTAACCAGGACTACCCAGAGAAATCCTGTCTGGAAAACAAAACAAAATAAAAATAAAAATAAATAGGCTCACAAGGAAATGTAGTCTGTAGTCTGCAGTGAGCCATATCAATCTACAGAGTTAGAGAAACTGCTAGTGATTACAGGCCATAATGTATGTGTGATAATGGAACTATAAAGACAGGTGGCAAAAACTGAGAGAGGAGAGTCAGAAAATAAAGATATTGATTGTGAGTCAGATATGTGGCTTGGGCCTATAATCTTAGGAAATCTAAGGCAGGGGGATTGCTAAAAGTTTTGAAACCAGCCTGAGCTACATAATGAGTTGTAGATCAGCCTGGACTATATAACAACCCCCTGTTGCATAAATAAGCAACCAGGGCTGGAGATGGAGCTCGGCAGGTGTTTTCAGAGCATGCACAAAGTCTCGAGTATGATCCTTAGAATCACACAATCAGGTGTGGTAAAACACACCTCTAATCCCAGTACTTGGAAGGAGAAGCCAGGAAGGATCAGAATCCTGTTTAGAGAGTCAGGTTAGGAAGATGGCTGACACATAAAGTACCTGCTACACAAGCATGAAGACCTAAGTTTGGATCCGGAGCACACAAAAATGCCAGGTGTCATGGCACGGGTGTGTTGGCCTTGCGCTGGGGAGGGGAGGGATTGATAAAGATACACAGAGCCCGGGAGCTCATTGGCCACCCGGTCTAGCCAGTTGATAAACTCCAGTTTCAGAGACTCATAAAATAATGTGACAAGTAATAGAAGATTTTTGGTGTCTGTATGCACACACACACACTTCACAGTCATCCTAGGCAATATAGCAAGTTCAAGATAAGCTTTGGGATACATGAGACTGTCTCAAAAATATTAATCTTATTATACCCAGTAGAGAATCAAGAAATAGCCGGGAGTGGTGGCGCACACCTTTAATTCCAGCACTCGGGAGGCAGAGGCAGGCGGATTTCTGAGTTCGAAGCCAGCCTAGTCTACAGAGTGAGTTCCAGGAAAGCCAGGGCTACACAGAGATACCCTGTCTCGAAAAAAAAAAAAAAAAAAGAAAAGAAAAGAAAAAGAGAGAGAAAGAGAATAAAGAAATACTGTCCACAGTAAGTGAAATTGATTATTCAAAAAGGGGTGAGAGTCCATCACTAAACATAGCAAAGAAGTTTGTAAAAGAATCAAAGGCAGTGATAATATGCCAGACATGGATGGCACAACTGCATTTTCAGCAGTTATTTTGTCTGTATAACTTATTACTGTTAGTGGTGGTGGGGGTACTGTGGTCCATGTGCAGAGGTTGGAGAACAATTTTATGGAATCAGCTCTATCCATCTATTCTTATGTGGGTCTGGAGATGAGACTCTGGTTGGCAAACGTACAGGACAAGCACCTTTTCTTGCTAAGCTATCATGCTGACCCTAGATTTTAAAAAAATTAATTAATTTTGAGAAAAGGTCTATGTAGGCCTGGTTTACATCAAACTTGGGGGCCATCATTTGCCTCTGCCTCTTGAGGGCTGGGATTAAGGTGTGTACCACCACCACTGGCACTCTCAGCACATACAAAACTGACACAAGAGGACCCCAAATTTGAAGCTAGTTGAGTTACCAAGTAAAATCCAGTTGGTGGTAGTGGAGGAGGAGGGAGGGGGAAGAAGGTCCAACTTGTGGCAGGTCCCCATAGAGAAATCACCCTGGCTGTGGACAAACTGAAAAGTCAAAAAGCTTTTTTTTTTTTTTTAAATTTTCGAGACAGGGTTTCTCTGTGTAGCCCTGGCTGTCCTGGAACTCACTTTGTAGACCAGGCTGGCCTCGAACTCAGAAATCCGCCTGACTCTGCCTCCCGAGTGCTGGGATTAAAGGCATGCGCCACCACGCCCGGCCGTCAAAATGCTTTTTAAAAACAAAATCCCTCCCAGCACTCAGGAGGCAGAGGCAGGTGGATTTCTGAGTTAGAGGCCAGCCTGGTCTATAAAGTGAGTTCCAGGACAGCCAGGGATATACAGAGAAACCCTGTCTCGAAAAAACAAACAACAAAAAACACAAAACAAACAAAAAAACCCCACCAAAATCCCAATAATTTGGTTTTACCAAGTGAAGACTCCAGACCTGGGGTGAAAGCCTACTAACTTAAGAGAGGCAGAGAAAGCACCTAGTTGACCTTCCTTAAGCTATGTCCCAGAAGGAAAAAGCCAGTTCTCCAGTCTTAAAAACCCTTCCAACTGAATGTCCCTCCTTTCTACTTCCTGTGTGTCTCTCTATCCAACCTCCTGACCTCCTCTTACTCTCTGTATTTTTCTCTGTTCATTCCCTGTCAAGTGGTTGCTTGGCCCATCTCTTGATCTATGATTGACTTTATTCAGTCTCCTTTACAATAAACAGAAAGGTTATGTGAGACAATTTAAAAATCAGTGTTGCTGGATATAGAGTCATTCAACTACTCAGGATCCTGAAGTGTAGTACTTGAGCCCAAGACTGAAGAAAAGCCTGGGCAACATAAGATCCCTGTCGAAGAAAACCACTGAAGATTCTATTGTAATGGATGGGGAAGGGGGTCAGGATGGCAAGGGGCAGAAATAGTTGGTAGCTAGAGTAGTGATATCAAGCATTGTGGCTCATGCCTATAATCCCAACATTCAGAAGGCTGAGCAAGAGGGTTACCTTATGTCTGAATGCAACCTGGTCTAGAGTAATTCTGAAACCAGCCTGGGCTATCGAGCCTGCTTCAAACAATAAAAAGGCATTAGAGGTTTGGAGTATGATACAATAAATCAGGCTATTTTTGTGGGAGTTGGTCACCACTTCCCCCTAAGGGGGAAAATGAGGATAACTTCAGGGATCTTGAAAGCCTGAGTTGGATCCATGCTGGTATTTAGTGAGTATGAGTGTAGCGGGCCAAACAAAAACTGCTTATCTGCTGTTTCAACCAACCACCTTTACACAGGCTTGTCTTTCTCCAAGTCCTTCCTTTGTGAGAATGAAGCTCCCTTCACTCAAAATACACTTTTTCCTTCTTCCCACCCACTTCCACAGCAACTGGTTTCTAATACCACCCGAAAACTCCCCTGTTCTACCACTCACTGTTCTACATTGAAGAACTCATTCCTATAGACTTCCTAGAACTTTGCTGCGATGGCCTTATGAAGTTGTGGATCTTTCTGTCCAGGGATAACCTTGAACTCCTGATCCTCCTTCCTGCCTCCTGATGAAGTTATAGACATGTACACCCACACTCAAAGTAATAGGAACTGAACCCAAGGTTTTGTGCATGTTAGACAAGCATTCTACCAACTAAGATATACCCTCAGCCCTGTAGACTTCCTGAAACATTGTTTCATCCATCTTTCTGTATTCAATATTAACTGTACTGGAACATTTATACACAAGATGAAACAACAGGGTCTCATTAACACATTTAAATTAAAACAAAATCCAAGATTACAAATCATTTCTTCAATAGTGGCTTAAGAAAACATACTGGAAAACATTAACAAATAAGACAAAACTGCATATTAAAATCAATAAAAAATTAGGTAGATCCATTTATTTTGGGTGTATTTTACAAGTGTAAGTTTGGACAAGCTATTTGACAAACTTTAGCATTAACTGACAACTCTACAGACATCTTTAACAAGAAAAGGCATTTATATTGGCCCTCTGCATACAGGCAGTGTCCTACTGCATATCAAATGGTGGAGATGCATTGACAGATTTGAGGGCATGATACTAAAGGAGTTAGATCTCTATTTCTACTGCTATTTAGTTGATAAATACCATACAAACATACATTTATGCGTGTCACCACCACCAGTCACTTATAGGATGAAACTCAAGGTCTATCTCCTTTGAAGGTTGGAACTAGTAAGAGTCCACTTGTCATCTATACATGAGACACCACACAGGTTGTGATCCCAATTTCTAAAAGCAACAGTGACAAGTTGGAGAAAGAGTCTTGGGTTACTGGCAGTACATGCCAAATGAGATCAAGACGATGCTTTAGAAAATATAAGTGAAGTGCTTACAGTGGGCTTCAGGGGTGGACATGGTGAGGGAATTGGGTCACGATAAAAGAAATGAGTCTGAAGGTTGGGTGATGTGATGAGGCTATCACAGACAGGGCCTTGGTAACCACTCAGAGTAGCTCTTCCCATAGGCTACCTGCTTCTGACCATCAAACACTAAGTTTACAGAGTTTGGGTTGATAGTTCAGCTTTGTTAAGACTGTGATATTCAGATCAAGAATACAAGTCTGACTTAGTAATGACTTCCAATACATAGAGGTATACTTTGGTTACATCAAGTAAAATGAGCAACTAATTCTAACTGTGGAAGTAACAAATAGAGGCCTTGTCATGACTGCCTGGAATCACTTAGACATATCTGCAGACCAGCAGTACAAGATTCTCTAACAACCTGTAGAACTGCAAACATATTCCGGCCAATCTATCCAAATGCTATTCCAACTAGACACAAGGTGCAACTATTAGTCAGACGTAACCTTCAAGGTGATTCTTACATGAACTACTCAACAAAACACATTTAGGTTTTAGCCAGTTTGCCTTTAGTATCAACCTCAATTTACTCTAATATCGAAACTAGCCATTCCTCACAGCTTTAACACAGAAATTAAGCTCATTTCATCAAAATCTTCACTAAATCATGACCAAAGAGCCTGTATCTACAACTGAGCTTTGAAGTAGAACAAAAACCTACTACTATTTAGTTGATAAGTACCATACAAACATACATTTATGTGTGTCACCACCACCAGTCATGTATAGGATGAAACTCAAGGTCTATCTCCTTTGAAGGTTGGAACTAGTAAGAGTCCACTTGTCATCTATACATGAGACACCACACAGGTTGTGATCCCAATTTCTAAAAGCAGCAGTGACAAGTTGGAGAAAGAGTCTTGGGTTACTGGCAGTACATGCCAAATGAGGAAAATGTAAAACCTCTCTCAAGCACCAATGGAAGCCATGTAGTGATACGTACAAATCCTTACAGGTCTTTCCTCGTGGAAAATCCTGAGATTTTAAGCACTGCTACTTTATAGAAGGCAGGTTGGTTTAGTGATGAAATTGACTTTTGAAAAGATAGTAATATTTGGGGCACTTAGTATTTCACAGATCCTCAAGTCTTGAGGTAGGTTAAACATCAGTGTCCTATTTTACAAAGCAAAACGCAAGCAGGTGTCGCTCACTTGGCAGACTGTGGATGTTCAGGAAGAGCATGGTCACTCTTACCTCAGATTCATCTATCTGAACTCAATGGGGATGGGCTTGCAAATATCCACAGGGGGAGAAAGGCTATCTAGCAATCTTACGATGAATTGCACATATTATGAAATAATTCATTTGCTCATTACAAATATATTTACATTGAATTGAGCTCTAAAATTACCAATATGGAGTGTAAAGTATGTTGCTTTTCTGCCTCACATTGAGTGGAACAGGACCAATCACTAGTGTGGAATCATAGGAAAGCAGGTGCACATATGTAGTCATAATACAAATGATGCCTGGATTCCATATGGGAGAAGGCCTCACCCTAGCCCAAGATGAGGAAGAACTGTATCAGCTCAGGCTGCTACTGTTCAATATGCTATAGCCTGACATCCCGGGGGAGAGCTCTAATAATAAATGTGTCCGAATAAAGTCTGCTAATGTTTCCACTAATACATAAACCACAAGTAAAAGTAAATTGATATTTTATTAAAATGACATGTATAGGAGATACCTAAATATTCTAATATGAATGTCTTACCTACCACATAAATCATTGTAATTATTAGCCCTACTCACCTAGTTTCTCCTAATTATTTAAAATTATTTAACAGAATTTAGCTTATTCTAGGCAAATCTTTTCAACTCCTCACTTCATTATAAAGTTCCCTTAGGAATAGAGTATAGTTCTGTGGTACAGTGCTTGCTAAGCACATGTGAGACACTGGTTTGATTCTCAGCATAACAAAAAACCCTCACAAATATTCTTTTATTTAAGCAAGTTTAAAAAGTAAAGATAGACACATACGCTTTTATATAAATGAGATAACCCAATACGAGTCACAGAAGCAAAGTAAATAGAAGATGGGGGCTGAAAAGATAACAGAAGACAGAGAATGCAAGTGTTACACTTTAGTATCCCCAAAGCTGAATGTGGAAGTAAAAAGTTTCTACACTAAGAAAGTTTATATAAATTATATGAATTGTAATTTTTTTGTAAAAGTCAAAATGAAATGTTCTGCATAGAACAAAAGATATGCCTAAGCAACATATCATATTTGTACAAGGCCACTGAAAGTCATGAATATTAGTAACAAATGAAAAAGCTTAACTCTGTAGCAGGCTGAGTATATTTCAGTTTGGTATTCTAATAAGCTCAAGATTGTAAACTATTCTTATACAAAAGCAGTAATGGCAGGCAGATTTGTGTAGGAATTCTTGTGCTTCTGGTTGGCACATTATCTACTTTCTAGTATGGTGAAATTAATACAGACATTTGTAAAAGGTTGTGCAAAACTATTGTATTTACAAAAATGGCACAAAAGTGAATGCAATAGTCAGTGCACATGCACACCCATTCACATCTTCAACAAAGAAAGCTGTCTCCACACACTGCAGAACGAGGAAGAGCACTAGTTTCAGTGACAGCTGGTAAGCATTGGAGTCACACAAGTCACACCAGATCGGGCAAATATCGCCCAGGTAAGATGCTCTTGTTAAAGCTGGAACAGCGGGTTTAAGGCCGTCAAGTCCAAGCAGTTACTCAAATCTTTTGCAGCCCATTTACTTGTGTTTGGATTATGTGACTTGTCTTCCAACTTGTGGTCTTAAACTTCTGTCTTACAAAATTCAAAAGGAAGATACAGAAGAAATCAATACAACAGAGGTCCTATTAAATAAGAGTAACATATAAAGTTGTAATCATGAGAAAGTAAAGAAAGCCAGAGCATTAAAGCTGTAAAACTTGCTTGCTACTTGTTGGAGCCAGCCCTACACCAGCTAGGTCATATGTACAATTACTGTCATGTCATTTACTTATGTTGATGTTACATGTCCTTTGCATCAGTGCACTGTGAAACTAATCCAAACCGCTACACATGTGTGCTCCTTACAACAGTAGCACACACTACTACTGCCTGCAAAGCTGTCAGTCTCAAACAACAGAGGGAGTGAAAGGAACAGAAGGGAGTAAGTAACGTAGTAAGGAGAAATAAAGGACATTAGAAGACGCATGCAGTTCAGCTCTTTTAATCAGCCAGCCAGCTTGCTAGCAACCAGGGATGGTTTCCGCTGAGGGAGGTCCTGTGGAGTGGGAATGTGGTCACCAGTGACCTCTGTTTTATCCGGGGCTGCAGCAGGAAGCTGCTTGTTCTTCATCTTTGCTTTTGCCATGTTGTAGTCTCCAGAATCAAAATACTTTTGCTGAAAACAACAACAAAAAAATCAAATTAGAGTTTAAAAGTTCTTTGTTACCATTACAATGATTTTGGTTAAAAGATGAAACCACAACCCTCTAACACTATGATAAAACTGTGGAGCTGGAGAGATGGCTGTGATTAAGAGCACTGGCTGCTCTTGCAAAGGACCTATGTTCAATTCCTAGCACCCACATGGCAGCTCACAACTCTCTGTAACTCCTGTTCCAGAGGATCCTACACCCTCATACAGGCATACATACACGCAGGCAGAACACTAATGTACATTAAACAAACAAACAAACAAACAAATACAAACAAACACCTGTGATGACAGTTTAAGAGCAACCTCAGGATAGTCTATAAGCAAAACCAAATGAATTTGCTTGAGTTCTGCCTTATATCAATCATGTTTAGGTGATTTTTATTGAATATCTACTGTATGTAAAACTAATGTATCAAGAGCTAGCAAAAGATAAAAATGATCAAGTAAGTCAACTGTCATAACAACTTTTAAAAGCAGATGCTGTGGTCACTAAAGTCTGTGTTTGGCAAAAGGAAACAATGCTGTGCCTGATGAGATGATAGCACAGATGAATAATGACCAGAAAAGATTTCTCAGACTTTGGTAAAATGAAGCAGCTGGGACTCAGCTTAGTGCTGTGGATGGTCTAGGGAGGGCTCACTGGTTGGCTCCCCCTAATTATTCTTTGATAAGCCAGATCTGGCCTATGGGTCTATGATTAGAAACTTTCAGATAGCACTGTACAAGCTTCATATGCCATAGTAACAATGAAATGTGGGCCAGGTACTTCTGAGGTTGCTGCAGTATCATTTCTGATTGATCCTTTAAAATGGGAATTTTGATGGCCCCAGAATCAAGAAACTGCTTATATTTGGGTATGTGTGGCACAGCTGGAATCCCAGCACTCAGGAAGTGGAGATATTCAGGACTGACACAAGACCCTCCCTGTCTTAAAATGGAGCACTACTTCCTTTTACTGGTTGACATCTGCACACAACAAAGCACCCTGACAAATTTCTTACTTGTGTTAATGTATGTAGAAAGTAAGAAATTTAACAGTGCAAATTTAAAAATGATCGATAATATATGTATGTATATATCTTTTCATACATACATACATATAATAGATGCATAATATACATTATATATGTATTTATTTATGTATTTATTTTACATCTCCTTATATAGTGGTATGTATGCCAGAGAGCATGTGTGGAGGTCAGAGGGCATCTTTCAGAAGTTGGCTTGCTCCTTCCACCTCTTGAGTTCTGGAAACTGGACTAAGGTTGTCAAGCTTGGAAGCAAGAGCCTTTACCCTCTGTCATCTTGCAGGCCTAAGCACTGTGGGACTTCCTCCAATTTAATAAACTCAGTTTCTAACTAGAAGCTATTTTATACTAAGAAAACATTAATCATAAAATGATCTCATTTAATTGCATACTGAGACTTGCTGAAGAGACAAATAATGTAAATGTTACTGAGCTGGAGTTGAAACAGACCTCAGCAGACACTGACAAGTGGTGTGGATGAAGGAGACTGATGTTTCTCAGGTTAGGATCCAACGGACACAGTCTAGCAGTGGTATTAGCTGTCTAAAAATTTCTAAACTTCATGAATTCACACACAAAAAAATTGAAAGTGGCATGTATGCTAATTACTCCCTATAACCTTCATGTTTGGAGTCTCTGTATATAGCAGGCATATCAATGCAAGTTTAAGGCTAGCTTGGGCTATATAGTAAGCTCCAGGCCAGTATGAGCTACAGTGAGATCCTTTCTTAAGCAAAACAAACCCCTAAAAACCTAATAAAACATACTTTTGATCATATAGAAGGCAATCTTACAAAAGCCTCTCTTCACATATATTTATTTATTCATTTACTTGAGAAAATGTCTTATAAAGCCCAAGCTAGCTTCAAACTCTAACTTGCTATATGCAGCAGGGGTGGGTGACTGAATTCCTGATCCTCCTGCGTTTTCATCCCAAGTGCTGGCATTACATAAGCGCCCTACCCGACTTCCCATTAACTGAGCAGCAGTGATTTTATATATGTGGTGACCTAACATGACAAACATTAAAGTCATGTTTATTAGAACTGGGTCCTCAATCTTGGTACTTTACAAACCACAAATACAGAAATTCACAGGCTAGACTATTCAAATCCTTTTTGACTCTGATGGGGTATAAACTCACCATGCATATGGTCTTATTGTTAAAAGCCCAGTGAGAATATTATAACATTAATTTTATAATATCAATGGGTACAGTACAGAAAATGACCTAATATAGTAACTGAATATGATCCAACCCTCTCAAACAATGCAGAAACTATGTTTCTTAGCTTGTTAACTATTATGACAAAGGAAAATTGAAACCTAGAACCTTGTGATTCAGACTTTTAAAAAATTCTAGAACAATAAAAACTTAATCACTGATAGCTTGGGAAATTACAGAATCATTCAAACATTGACACTGCAAATTTTATATAATTATTTGATTCAAGTGTCATTTGCTTCATTTCCAACTATTTTCATGTATGATACCAACTTTAAGATATATTAATTCTGCTGTGAAGAAACCATCTCCTAAATACTAATAACCAGTCAAGTGCAGACAGGAATCTGATGCTCAGGATCATACATGATTATGTCATTGCTGAAAATATACCTAAAGGTACAGTTGCATAAGTAGACAGTATATGCGCATTCTACACTAAACCTAAACTCCTAATGAACGGAGTTCTCACCTTGATGTTTCTTGCTTGTTACTTTTTAATCATGTTTTTAAAGAACCACATAGTCTACTTGTGGAATAACTTATTAACTATTTCTTTGATGCTGAATATTGATGTGGCTTCTAATTATAGTAAAAGCTTTAACAGAAAAAAAAGCTTCAAACTTGAAGATCCCCCCCCCCCCGTATTGAATTATAGTTCACATTAATTTTAATGTTTACACAAAAAAGCAATAAATTAATTACACACAATTTCATGCTTACCAGTAGGAATTACTCTAAATATTTTCCCACTTTGGTTGAATTTAGTATGATGAAATTTAAATTTTACTGATTTCTACCTTGGATGTAAATACTTTCTAACAGTTATAGTTCCTGTAAAATTTTCTTTATTTAGAGTTATGCTAATGTTTTAAGGTCCCTGAGTTTTAGAATAATTTCCATACAATTAATACTCTGAATTTGTTTCAGAGTACAGAAAGTCTCCATTTTTCTATATTTAATATTATTTTCTTTATTTCATTATTTGAAAGATGTAAGCCTTTGATTTTTTAATGTTTAAACTAAACCACATTATTTGTTGATACCTTTAAAAATCACTGTTTTGGAGTACATATGTAACTATAGTGCACACCCACAGACTTGCTTTTTATACAAATAGCAGATACTAATACGCTTAAGGTATTTGGCATCTTATATTGTATGTAATTATCTTTCACATATACTCCATCATTCTCTGATCCTGATATGAGAAAGAATTCAAATATGCTTTAATTCTAATCTTCTAAATTTTTCAAGCAGAAGGAGAAGAAATTTAAAAAACAAGTAGCACTAATATTCCCATGCTAAGAAATGGTGACTTCTGCCTCAAAAAGGCAGACAAGACTCTGGGAAAAATGCTTTCAGTAATTTGAATTACTAAAATTATGAGTAAATTGGATTAAAGGAACTGTGAAGCAAATTAAATGATTTTACAAGAGATCATTTCATCCAAATACAGAGGATCGTAAGCCTCTGAATGTTGTATTAAGACTTGCTTTCAAACAGGCAAGTTTTAATAAGGATGGTGGGGTAAATACCCGTTTCTGGACAGTGTTTCCTTTTGAATAGAAGAGGGAAAGGGGCCACACAGAAAACACAAAGTAGGTTTGAGTTATACCTACATTTATATATTCACAAAGATGACAAAGTAAGGATTCTTTGATATTATCGCCTGGACTATGGTACATAATTTAATTTAAAACATTGTAATTACTTCTTTTCATACATATTCATTTCATACATGAACCATGTGAAACACTGACAGAGATACACGCATCTGGAAATACAGGAATAAAGAAAGACACAGACATTTAACTCAGTTTGTCAGCACACTGAGCTCACAGGGAAAACCTGTGAAGACGGCACTCAGCAACTTACCCCTTTCTGCAATCTTTTCCTTAAAAAATCAGAACCTCCAGGCTTTTGTCCCAAATGAGGATACCTTGCCTTTAACTTTGCTTCTTCAGCCTTCTCTGGACTAGTTACTTTATCTTCCATTTCCTGAAATAATTTCAAGTAAATTATTTGTTACAACTGAATTTTGAAAATAATTCACCTTTTAATATCTAGTCTCTGGCTTTCTTGTTGAACTCCAAGCAATACAGCCTTTAAGAAATCAAGCCCAGGAACCTCTCAAATGCCTCTATCTTTTTTCTCGAATGTCCCATGTGATAGCTCTATTATAGCTGTGATGCATGTATAACACCCCACACACTGGATAAAAATACCGAGATAGCTCAGCTCTCAAGTCTTGCTTGCAGTTACTTTCCAGTCATGTATAATACATTCATAATTAGTCACCTTCTATGGAACTCTTCAGCTCTTTGTCTATATTTAGAGAATTTTCCTAATACTATCAAAAATCTAAAAGATCTTTGTGATTTCCTTATTTAAAATCACATATGATTTTAAACTCCTTAGACTCTTTCCTAGACATTAACAACAGCCCAAATACTAGCATATTTTCTCTAAGTAAATCAATTCAGAAGACCTTGATATCTATGATGGTATTTTTTCCCTCAATCCTCACATCTGGCTGTGTGTGAGAGTTCATCCCTGTAATTACAGCACCCAGGAATCTGAGGCAGGAGGACTATAGCCAGTTCAAGGCTGGCCTTGAGTGAGTTCCTGATTCTACCAACAAAGAGGGGAAATTCTGTTCATGTCAAAAAAAAAAAAATCACAAACTTTTAGGGTTTGGAGGCTGTTTTTTGAAAAGACTGTCATTAAATGCACCCCCTCCATCACAGTGCTTAGGATTAAATTTGGGGACTCATGTATGCTAGTTAAATGTTCTATCACTTGTTTATACCCCTGGTCTTCTTACTATCTTGAAAATATTTTCTCAAACACCTATCTTGATTGAGTATATATTCTTCAAAATGCTATTTTACAGGAAAGAATTTATCATATCATAACAAGAACAATAAAATCATAGGTCTCCTGCGATGGGAGGCTGGACAGCTGGCAAAGATACTTTTAGCTATTAGACTCATTTCTCTGAATTGGCAAAATCACACTTTGGCACATTTTGAGTCTCTGAGGTTATTTATGAAGTAAAATAGCAGGAATGTTAAATCTATAAATATCAAACCAACTGTTCTTATATAGCAAGTAAATAATTCATCTAGAAGATTTTTACCCTAATGCCTTTTTGTAGACTTTCCTCAAAATTACATATATATATATTCTATTCACTTTATGTATTACCAACACTTGACCCTCAACAACTTATACCCCATTTTATGTCTTAAGAGGATTTTGTAGGAAAAGGTGCTAATAGCAGATACCTTTTGTTTTCAAATCCCTTTCCACATTCCTACCCTATTCTGCTTCAGTATTTTCCCTTTCTAGGCTAAAGCTTCATCTTCCATTCTTACTGTGGGGATTTACATACACATATACTCCATACAAAATTTACCTGTGTATTCAACACAATAAGACTTTAAATACTGATTTTCCAGCCCTTACATTCAAGAATGGTATGTCCACAAGTTTAAGTGTGAGGTACACAATATTGGATATTGTTCAGTGTGTGAACATGTCAATATGCTGCTTATCATTCTCACAGTTAAAAGCTAAGCCTTCACAAGCCCACCACCTCAGCTGGTACTAGGCTGATAGTCATATGCTCAAGTCTACACAGAAAAAGACCTGCAACATCATTCTTAAAGAAGATTTTTTGGTTTTGTTGTTGTTTGTCTTCGAGACATGGTTTCATTATGTAGCTTTGGCTGACCTGGAACTCACTATGAAGACCAACCTGGCCTTGGACTCACAGAAATCCATCTGCCTCTGCCTCCTGAATGCTGGGGAAGTTGGGGTTTTGTTTGTTTGTTTGTTTGGTTGGTTTTTTGAGACAAGGTTTCTCTGTATAGCCCTGGCTGTCCTGGACCAGGCTGGCCTCAAACTCAGAAATCCGCTTGCCTTTGCCACCCAGTGCTGGGATTAAAGGCATACGCCACCATGCCTGGCTCACTGGGGAAGTTCTTTAAGGAGTTTTTCAAAATGTACTTTTAAACATGATTTCTGTCTTAAGATTGGAACCTAACCAAGCAGGATATGAAGATATCATACTTATGTAAAGCTGGAGACACCAATGCAAAAATAAGGTGTGCTAGAATCTCAGCGACATCTAGTGGCAGGTTCAGCCTTCACAACACAAATCTACTGCCACCCACTGGCATTATCAGTGCTGCAGTTTCAAAGCAAATCTAGATTAAAGGTCCTATTTGTAGGTTTCCCTGTCTAGTTTGCCCATTTTAGATAATGCTTATTGAAAAGGAGTCACCATCAACTGTTGACATTTAGTCCTAGCACTTTCAAACCTTTTGGCCAGAACAAGATTTTCTTGGGCCAGAAAGATTATGCAGCAGGTAAAGGAGCTTGCTATATAAATATGACAAGCTGAGTTTCATCTCTGACTCTAATGGTAGATGGAGAGAACTGAGTATCCTGACTTTCTCAAGTATGCTGTAGCACACATATGCCCCATTCATGCTCACACAAGAAAAAAAAATGAGGACAGGCTAATCTACATAGTGAGTTCCAGAAGCCACATGTACACAGAGAAGCACTGTCTCATGAAAAAACAAAACACACTTATGGTATCTACTTGAACCTAAGAGCTCCAGAGTTTGAGACTAATCAAGGAGAGGATAGTGAGAGGAGAGAGGTGAGTGAGTGAGTGAGAGAGAGAGAGAGAGAGAGAGAGAGAGAGAGAGAGAAAAGGGACTCCAATTCTTGAACTTTCTTGTCAATATACAACATTATTAGTAAGTCCTGCTAGTATAATCTTAGATGATTTCAAACTTTGTTCTGTATCCAGCAAGTGAAAAGAAATAGGAAAAGACTGGCCTAAGCTACACTTTAAAATGTAGTTAAGCACTATCAAGACTTCCACAATACATCTCATGAACTATACAAAAACATTCTTAACCTAGTGCAGATGCAGGACCTTACATTAAGTAAGTCTGAATTGCTGGACATTCACTAACACAGCTATAGATTTGCTTATAAAGTCATAACACACATGGGGTGGGGACACTGTGGTGCTGGCATTCAGCCACTCTTGCTCTTCCCTATACACTTGCTCTTCCCCAAACAGTATAAACAGAAGGCTAAAACTACATTTCCCAAACTGCATTGCTATTAGGTAGCCAATGGTAGCCACAGCAGATGAACAAGTGTGGAAGAACCATCCTGATCACACTGTTACAGAGCAGTGGGCCCTTGTGAAGTCTTACAGTCGGGTGTCCACAATCAGGGCTCCTGTAGCAGCTACATGGCAGCTGAATAGAAGATGGCAGGCTCCAAAGAGGACTCAATCCTACTGTCAGAGACATTCGTCAGTCCCTGTCTCTCTGTCAGAGACATTCGTCAATCCCTGTCTCTAAAAACATTTCTTCCCCCCCCCTTCTGTTCTTCTGACCCTTTCAAGAATTTGTAACCTAGCACCTCAAAACATTTCCTTTCTGTTTGAAACATGTAGCTTTTGTTTTTGTCTTCCTCATATAATGCTTAACAAAAATCAAGTGAAATAATTTATACTTGTAGTTATGCTAAAACATGTTAGAGGACACAGAATTTGCTAAAGATAAAAGTTCTTATACATCAAAGATATTCCCGAACATTTACTGTAGCTAAGAATGAAAACATACTGTGAAGAAGGGGTGGGGGAAAGGCCTTGAGATAAAGAGAAGGAAATAAAAAGCAAACACAAACAATAAATAGGATACATATTCATAAATTAGATATTACACCCTGGATGTCTTTTGCAAAGGGATAAAAACAGGGCCAGGGATGTAGCCAGTGTCAGAGAGCACAGAGACCCTGGGCTCACAATTTTGTCATCTGAGAGGGAGAGAGGGCAGGCAACAATAAAGGGCTGGGGTGTAGCGTAGTATGGAGCTCTGCCAATAAAGGGCAGGGTAACAGGTTCAATTCCAAGTGCTGCAAAAACAAAATCAGACAAAAAAGAAAAACACATAACAGAGTAGTTTTTTTAAAATGCACATGTTTGTAATCTGGAACAGTCATGATGGCTTACTCTGACTGTCAAACTTGACAGTAACAGACTCTCTAGGCACATCTATAAGATAGTTTGTGGATGGATTAACTAGGAGGCAAGATCTACCCTAGACGTTGTCAATATCATTTCATGGGCTGGGGTGATGCCTGCCTCTGGCCTTCACATGTACACTTAACACACAACACGCACACATGCACTTACACTAAATACTGAGGGTAAGGAAAAGGAGAAAGGATGAACACCAAAATTCATCTCTGCTTCCTGGCTGTTAAGTGCATTGGTTCATGTTGCCAAACATTCTAAGCCGCCGTGGACTGTATCTTCAAGCGCAGAGCAAAGATAAACCCGTGCTCTAAGCAGAGCAAAGATAAACCCGTGCTCTAAGCAGAGCAAAGATAAACCCGTGCTCTAAGCAGAGCAAAGATAAACCCGTGCTCTAAGTCACTTTCTTCTGCTACTGAGTCAGAGCCATGGGAAAAGAAATTAATACAGAAGTGATCATATTCAATTAAAAGGTTGATAAAGATGCATAATAAAGTTTTTTTTTCTTTTTCTTTTTTTTTCCCAGACAGTCATTCTGTGTAGCCCTGGCTGTCCTGAAACTCCATCTATAGACCAGGCTGGCTTTGAATTCACAGAGATAAGTCTGCCTCTGCCTTCCAAGTGCTTTAAAGGCATGCGCCATCACCGACCAGGATATAGTGAGGTTTTAAAGGGGACTAACTAAACAAAAATAAAGCATAAAACTTCCAAATTGGTAGTTTAATAGTAGAGAAAGTCAACAGGGGACATTAATGAAACAATAATGGGACTAGATACAACACGCATGCTCGCACGCACAATAACAAAGGGACAGAATACAAACATAATGCAATAAAAAAGAAGCAAAGGTGAGATGAAAGCAAAAAAAAAAATCCTAAAGTGTTAATGATCAAGATGGCCTGTCCATTTACATCTATTGAAGCTAGGAGAGATAGTCATGCATGTAATCCCAGTGTTCAGGAGACAGAGCCAAAAGGATTGCTAAAAGTTCACAAGCCTGGTTAGCGGAGCAAGTTCCAAGACAACCTGATCAAAAGGCCAAAATAAGCAAATAAATCAACAGATATAAAGTCATAGCTGGATTAAAAAAAAAAAAACAAAACAACTAGCTACTTACTGAGTAAAATTTAAAAATAAGTGACATAGGCAGAAAATAACTCAGGAGATAACATACTAAGTAAGACCTAACCAAGTAAGAGCTAGTGCTAGACAAAAGTATAATTAGAAATACAGAAGCAAGCCAGGTAGGTGGAAATGGCACAGGCCTTTAATCACAGCAGAAGCATGTGGATTTCTGAGTTGGAGGCCAGCCTGGTCTGAAGAAGAAGAGTTCCAGAACAGCTAGGGCTACACAGAGAAACCTTGTCTCAAAAAGACAAACAAAACAAAAGGAAATACAGAGGCCTTGCTTTCTGTGTAGTTCCCAGGTGGGCATGGGATAGCAAGTGCTATTTACTGGTCCCCAGTAATGATAAGGTACAAGCCTGTGCCCTGTATAACCTGCACACAGGTGCCTGATCCTTGCAGGTAAGTCCTAGCACTACAATAGGGTTTGAAGAAAATCACTATTATTTTGTCCTTGAAGAAAACCTAACCAGCATTAGAAGCCCACTCAGGAACAGGGCTGCTTACATAGAATCTGCACTAACCTAAGGAGTGAAAGCCTGGGCTTTGGAATCTCTACCTTGGAGATGATTGGCATGTCGGCAAGGTTTCAGTGATAATTTCTGCTAATTCAACTATGGGCAGTGTCAGGGACAGAGAAGGTGCTTCTCCTGGTTACTGTGGACTCTGCTGCTCCAAAGGATACTTTCTGTCTGGATTTAGGCAGATCCTAGAAACTCTGGGCTCTCCCATATTAATCCATGTGAGTAGCTAACAACCTGTTAGGCAAGAAGAAAAGAGGCTGAAACCAGCACTTTTATGTACCAGGTAGACATCATTAGTTGGGTGTGGTTACAGATACATCTAGTTCTGGTCTCAGAGCCAGAGATGACTTAAGAGGGTGAGCCTGGGTAAACTTACTGAGACCCTCCCCAAAGCAGAGAGCATTTTATAAGTACTTGATTTCATACACACACACACACACACACACACACACACACACACACACACACACACATACACACACGAGAGAGAGCGGGCAAGAGAGAGAGATCCAAGTAACTGTTTTTACATTTATTTATGTATGTGAGTGTGGAGGCATGTACATGTCACAATAACGTGTGGTAGTCAGAGGATAAAACCTGTAGGAGTCTGTTCTCTTTCCACCATGTGGGATCTGGAGATCAAACTCAAGTTGTCAGGCTTGGAGGCAAGAACCTTAACACTCCAAGCCATCTCACCAGTCCCAGATAAAATATTTTAGAGTGAATGAAAGAGAGAGAGAGAGAGAGAGAGAGAGAGAGAGAGAGAGAGTGTGTTAGTTGTGTGTGTCTGAGTCAGTGGGAGTTCTGGGCTAGCCTGGGCAGTGATACTCTGCCTCAAAACAAAAGGAACTCTCACAATGACTGTGTATGTTATATATGTGTACAGACTTAAATTAGTGGTAGACCAGTAGCGTGGCAAGCAGGAAGACCTGAGTTTAATCCACAGCAGCAGGCAGGGAAGAACAATAAGCAAAGAAACTAGTTAAAAGAAAATAAAAAGGAGAAATTAGTGAAGACAAAGTAGTAGAGCAACAAAACAGAGGGAAGAGCCAAGCAGTCCAGGCAAGACTACAAGTTTGAGGACAGCTTAGGCATCCTAGCACTTTCCAGACCAGCCAGAGCTACAAAATGACACCATTCAGGGCATTCAGGGACCCCAGCAGAAGAGCTAGAGAAAGGACTGAAGGAGCTGAAGGGGATTGCAATCTCATAGTTAGAACAACAATATCAACCAACCTGACCATCCACAGCTCCCAGGGACTAAACCACCAACCACAGAGTATATATGGAGGGACCCATGGCTCCAGCTACATGTGTAGCAGAGGATGGCCTTATCTGTCATCAATGGGAGGGGAGGCCCTTGGTCCTGTGGAGGCTTGATACCTCAGCTAAGGGTACAGTGGTGAGGTGGGAATGGGGCTGGGTGGGTAGGGAAGCACCCCCATAGAAGCAAAGGGGAGGGAGGGTTTGCAGAAAGGGGGACAACATTTGCAACATAAATAAATAAAATAACCAAATTTTTAAAAAGCTGGGCATCTATCTTTAACCCCAGCATGTATCAACCCCAGGATTTGATATGTAAGACCAGGTCTTTAAAGACAACAGTAAAAGAAGCTGGCAGACTTTTTTAAATCCCACCACTCAGGAAGCAGAGGCGGGTGGATCTTTGCGTTCAAAGTCAGCCCAGTCTACAGGTGGAATTCCAGGATAGCCAGGGTTACACAGAGAAACCCTGTCTCAAAAAAGAAAACAAATAAACAATAACCAAACAAACCAACACTCAAAAGTAAGGGGCCACTTTTCACCAAACCTAATGACCTGAGTTTGATCCCTGGGTCCCAGATGGTAGGAAGAGAGAACATACTCCCACAAGTTTTTCTCTATTCTGCACATTTACACTGTGGTATACTGGTGTGAACACACACCTCACAATCACTCTCTTCCCCCTCACTAGTAAAATATAATAAAAGTTAAAAAGCTTAAAGAAGAATGTCAAACTCTGGAAGAAAAACAGTTTTAAAAATTCAAATCTGATTTTAAAATGTTATTATTTAAAAACTCTTAACAGGTTTCTATATTTTACCATGTATGATGAAATAAAGTATACTTATATAACTAAGTGGATAATGGTGGAAAGGCATCAACTGTCTTCCTATAGTCTATACATAAAACAGATCCTAATTTTTATCAAATGTAATCATGAACTAAGATTAACACATGTAAGTCCCCTATTCCTGGAGCTGTTTGTTTAAAAAGAATAATAAAAGAATTAAAAAAAAAAGATTAACACATGTATTTTTTTGAGTTTTATATTTAGAATATATTGGAAACCCTTTGTTACTAGGGTATTAGGTATACACACATAGAAACATTTAAGGGCTGGAGTTTAGTAGCAAAGCAAAATCTAAAATTCCTAAGGTTCTGGATTCAATAGATCAACACCAACAATAGCAAAAAACCTTTGAAAAATTATTAGATGTGGGAATTGTGGCTCAGTGGCACAGTGCTTGCTTCACATATGCATGGTAGGCCCCAAGTTCAATCTCTAGTCCTGGGGGGGTGGGGGGGGGAGCTAAATGATTTATTTTATATTCTAGTAAGCTAAAAATAATTTTATCAAAAAAGTCATCATTTTCAGCCTGTGGCTAAGTTACATAGCATGAGCCGTAAACTCTGAGCACTCAAATAAGTTCTCTGCCTGCTGGGCACTATACTCACTATGAATAAGTAGAATTAACAACAGCTAACAGACCTTTGAAAATATTGTTAGGAAGGTTCAACTACTGTTACCAATTTTAGAAAATCACTTTTGTCCTGTAAATTCTTACTATTTGGCAGTGTTTGGCATGCAATGACAGTAACTAAGTCTCCAGAATAAACACACTGTCCTTCAACTGTTTCCATAAAAATAAAAAATTTCTATAAAGGTAGGTTTATCATCAGCCTCAGAATATTTGGTGCAGCAGAGCTAACAGGTGCAGGAAATAAGTTATAAAGTACAACCCTTACACACCAAACAGGAGCAAATCTAACAAGCTGGCAGGGCGGAGATGTACCTCAGTGGCAGAGCACCACCCACCATGCACTAGGCCCTGGGTTTCAACCCTAGTACAGGTGGGATATGGCTGAAGGAAGCCATATTCAGGAGGTAGGTGAAGTAGGATAATACTCATCCTGAACTACACATTGAGTTTAAGGCCAGTCTGGGATAAAAGACCCTGCTAAGCAAATCAAAGAAAGAGAAATCTGTCTGGATAGAAATAGAGAACACTATTTGGCCTACCAGAAGGTATAACAAAATAGCTCCAGAAAATACTACGATTAACTACAATTTTTAAAACTCTGGGGGAAAAAATTATACCTACTGTTAAATACTGTTATATAGAAACAGTTGTGGGACTGGAGAGATGGCTGGGTATTTAAAAGCAATGGCTAGTCCAGAGGTCCTGGATTCAACTCCCAGCACCCACATGGTGGCTCATAGCTGTCTGTAACAGGGGATCTGATGCACTCTTCTGGCCTTCCAGGGCACCAGGAGTACACACGTTCACAGATACATATGTAAACAAAAAAACCATACACATTAAAACAAACAACAAACAGCCACTAAGAGATAAGTGTCAGAGGTAAGATTTAAAAAGCCTCTTATGAGGGAGAGAACACCAATTTCCCCCCATGTACTTTCTCGTGGTTTAATAAGCTTATGATGTCTGAAACTGGAGCAGCCATATTACATTAAGAAGTGAGGAGCTAAGAATGGTGGAGCAGCAACAAAGACATAAATACTGGAAAATTTAGAGCCATTCTCTCAACCCTGGGCTAGCTTTCTTTTGTGCTTTTTTTGCCAAGAGAGAAAAGTTACTAACTTCTATTTTGTTTAAACTACTACTAATTTTATTATTCTGATACATGCAAACAAACATAATTCTGAAAAACTTACAGAAAAAAAGCATGTAGGATTTAGACACAAAGACTTGGACAAGTAGGTTTTGTCTGAAGATGAAGGAAGCATCAAGAAGAGATTAGAACAATGTGGGTAAGAAGATGACTTATGGGAGATAGAGCAAGAGAAGGTGATGAAAGAAGGTTGAACACCAACCTGGTGAACTTGGACTTTATCCTGTGACAGACAATTGGGTCAGACAAAGTTACTCTCAGACAGGACTGTCCAAGGTCACCCAGCACCATCCACTTCTAGGCAGCCTTTGAGAGAACTTGCATCCCAAATGGAACTAGAGGTTTTACACTGAAACATATTTTGCAGTTCTCTTCCTCTTCCACAATTCACCAAACTTGTCTTTTTTTAACTTTTAAAATTATATTATATATAATATACATACATGAATATATATAAAGATTTTGTTTATTTTACTTATATGAGTACACTGTAGCTGTCTTCAGATATACCGAAGAGGGCATCGGATCTAATTACAGTTTGTTGTGAGCCACCATGTGGTTGCTCAGCCGTTAAAGGCCTTCGCTCATAACCAAAAATGTATATATATTTTTGAGACAGGGTCTCTCTCTATATACCCCTTATCACAATGTAGACCAGGGTGGCCTCAAACTCAGAGAACTCCAGAACACTGAGATTCAAGGTGTGTGCCACCACATCCTGCCCATATCTTTTTTTTTTAAATTATTATTATTTTTAAGTTTGTATGTTTTGTCTATATGTATATGTGTATATACGTATATGTGCCCATAGAGGTCAGAAGAGGACATTGGATCCTCTGAACCTGCAGTTACAGATGGGTGCTGGAAAGCAAACCAGATGCTCTGAAAGAGCAGCCAGTGTTCTTTAACTGAGCCCTCACTGCCGCCTGGCCCAGTGTTCTTTTAACACAATTATTTCAGTTGAGAGCTCTACTTCAGCTAGTCTTTCCTCAGACACGTCACTTAGTTTAATTAAAATAATCTCTAGAAAACTTGCTAATGGCATCTTAAAAAAACAAACAAAAAACAACCTAAGCTGCAGCACACATATATACATCATGCATTTAGTTTTGTTCATATTTTTAAAGTGGGTCAAAGTTAAGATTTTTGGGCTCACTGTATTATACTGAGTTAAGTAGCTCAGGTTGGTCCTGAACTCATACAGCTTCTGCCTCCTGA
The DNA here is from genome assembly GCA_902729485.2 of Mus minutoides. Lineage (NCBI taxonomy): Eukaryota > Metazoa > Chordata > Mammalia > Rodentia > Muridae > Mus > Mus minutoides. Next base: position 318,264 of record LR750337.1, read on the forward strand.
CTGCTGGGATTATTAGGTAGACTACTATAGCTAGCTAGAGGTAATTTTAAAATGTTAAGTTAACTTCAATTCTAAATAGTTAAATGACCTCATAGCTTATATTAAAGGAGATCTTAGTCATCACCTGTCCTATGGGATGGTTAACTTTTAACAGCTGCTACCATTTCTCAATATATTAAGATATTTAGTTTCAGTACAATACCAGTTACAATGAACAGTTTAGAGACTGACTTTGTTTGGGTTTCTGTTTAAGACTGGTACAAACTAAAGAGAGATATCTGTGTATTTTTATGTTCACACATATTTACCTATTATCCTAATTAAAAAATAGGGGCTATCTGATTTTCTTCTCTTTTTAAACCTTTGCTTTTTAATTTTATTTCCATTAGTCTGTGAATTTCTTCTCTTACTGTGAGTGTACGCCATCCAGAAGGGGAGAATCATTAACTCTGTCTTATTTCATACAGGGTTCAAGTGTTTTAAACTTTTAGAAGCAACAAGCTAACCCACTATAAAACCTTAAAAGTATTATAAGCTGAATATTTAAGCTTTAATTGAAGTTCAACTGGGTACAGAAACAATAATCAACTTTTCAGGTCCTGTAACTGCTCTTCCAAACAGAAGAAACAGGTGATCTGGCTCACAGGAACACAGAAGTGACTTTGCACATTTTCCTCCTGTTTAAGGATAGTGTCCATGCCACAGGCATTTACAATGTACAGCCAATCTTCATTTCAAAAAGGGGCATGACATTTCCCACACCCTCTTACTGGTGTTAATGACAGTAGCTAGACAAAAAGACCTAAAAATGATCGAGGAGAAAAACAAAGCATAAAGAGAAAAGATTAAAAGTTCTCCCTGATGTTAGGTATTGTATTAGGCTATTTTGAAAAATTATTTTATTTTATGTACACTCTTGGCTTTGCCTGCATGTCTGGGTGAGGGTGTTGGATCCTGGAGTTACAGTTGTGAGCTGCTGCCATGTGGGTGCTAGTTATTGAACCCGGGTCTTCTGAAGAGCAGGCAGTACTTTTAACCACTGGACCATCTCTACAGCCCTATATTAGGCTATTTTAATCAAAAGTATTTATACTCTAGAAATCAATATTTCATGCCTTAGCAACTTATTAACAAGTGTTACCCAAAATTATTTTAGTTGGGTGTAGTGGCTGCAAGACTGTAATCCTTGAACTTGGGGGGGCTTAAAGCCAGAGCACTTCAAGTTAAAGGCCAGCCAGGACTACCGAGTGAGCCTCTTCCTAAAAAATAATTAAACAGGGGCCAGCAAGATGACTCAGTGGGTACGGACTCTAGCCATCAATTCTTACAATCCAAGTTCAATCCAGAACTTTCATGGTGGAAGGAGAAAACAGACCCCACAGGCTGTTTTCTGATCTCTATATAAATACCCCCAACACACAACGAATTTTCTAGAAAGAAAATTATCCACCACACTACTATGTAGCAAATTCAAACTGAGCTTCATTTCAGTGTACTTAAGACTAGATATGGCCTCTGAGTTCCTAAATCCAAAGCAATTATAAACACACCAAAAACTTTGCAATATGAACAGGTAATATTTAAGATTATTGCTAGAAAGACTGTAACCCTTAAACTATATGCATTTGTTTTGGGGCTTCAAAAAAAATCTATTGCTCAGCTGGGCCTCGTGGCACAAGCACAGGCTTGTAACCTGAGTCACCTGGTGTCTGTGCCTAGAGGATCCCAAATTCAAGGACTGGCTGGACTACAAAGTGAGTTCAAGTTGCCTGGGCAACTTAGTGAAATCATTTCAAAGCTGAAATCAGGAAGGTGAGGGCCAGCATGGTAATAGATCAATAGTTTCAGGGCTATCCTCTCTAGGTAACCTGAGCTACACCAGCCCCAGTCTCAAAAAGACAAAAGAGGGGCTGGGCAGAGTCCATCAGAAAGTGTTTGCTATGCACACACATTCTCTCTCATGCTGTTTCATGAAAATGGGAGGAGAGGGAACCCCAGGAATAGAGCTCAGTGGTAAAGCCCTTGCCTAGGCTGTCCTACAGAAGGAAGGAAGGAAGGAAGGAAGGAAGGAAGGAAGGAAGGAAGGAAGGAAGAATGGATAGATCTTTTGTTTTGCAAAGTATAATATGACACATTATAACTATCTACTGTTTTTATTATCCTTGTTTTCCTTCTTTTCACCAGTTAACTTACAATTAATTACTATCAGAAGAGAACTATGACAATGGAAGAAATAATAGAGGGTAAGTTGACATGATTGGAGCATATGGAATGAGCCAAACCCACCAATCTACAGTGCAACATTGCCGCAGACCCTTTTGGTCCCCTGTCTGCGTAGATCGATCCGGTCTCTGGAGGCAAGTGGGCAAGAATTCGGCAAAAGTGGGTGACAAACAGAGTCTACACGCAAGAGTGTGTGTAGAATCTGAATGGCTCCAGAGACGAGATCCATGCAGACAGGGGACCAAAAGGGGTCTGCGGCACAACATTAAGTATAAGGATTACGTTTAAACATTAGACCAAATCCCATGTACAGTAAATCAGTTTGGTATTAACTATCAATCAATCAATTAATAAATTTTGGATTTCATTATGTACCTCCAGCTGGCCTAGAACTCACAGAAATCCTCTAGCTTCTGCCTGGATTAAAGGCCCAATTTGGGCTGTTTGTTAAGAAAAATTGTTGGGAACTCAGTATGACTTTTCTCCTTTGTTAGCTAACTGACTACATGTACCCAGAAAGTCAAAGCATCGTAGTAATTACGACGGAATGGACAGGCACTACCCCCAGATAAGCATACAGGCCTCAAATTCGTAGGTGGACTGCTAGCACATTTTCCTTCAACAGAGACATACAAATGAGCTGACAAATATATCCCCATATTTCGAGAAATATCTAAGGTAGTGAAATTTCCTAAAACTCCAATTCTCGATTTTTAGTCAAGTGCCACATGCAAACCCCACCAGCTAGCTTTTTTTTTTTTTTTTTTCTTTATTTTTTTTTTTTTTAGCAGAAGTTGTGCTGGGTTTTTCGTTTGGGCCTCACAGCCGTCGTGGGACGTAGGTACTATTACCGGGTCTTTACCGACAAGAAGACTGAAGTCCAAAGGGTTTAGGAAAAGATCACGAGGCCACACAACTCACAACCCTAATAACCGAGCCATGCATCGCCGCCTGAATGGAGACACCACCTTAAAGAGTTCCTTGCAAGCTTACAAGTGGCCCGAGCGCTTCCGGAGGGACAACGTCCTAAGCAAATCAAAGCCCAGAATTTGGGTCCCTAACAGGGGCCGGAGTCCTAGCTGCCTGGTACACTTGGGTGCTACACCGGGGCACGGGAGAGGATCGGTTCCTTTCCACTCGCCCGGGCCCTCCCGGGTTGCGGGAGGAGCCGTCCGCGGAGGGCTCCAGGCCGGCCTCGCTCCTGCGGGCCCGCCAGCCGAGGTTCCCGCCACACCAGGTCCCGCAGGTCCCCCGGGTCCTCCCGCACACTCACCTTCTGCTCCTCCGCCGACGCTGCCTCGGGGACTTCCGCGGACATGGTGCTCCTTCTGCAGAAGAGACGCCAGGAGAAGACGGATTACCGGGAGGCAAGACCGCCCGCCACCTTCTGCCTGCCCCGCTGCCCGCCGGGCCGGCGGCTACCGCCGCCTTGTGACGACACGGGCCCCGGGCTCCCGCCCGCCGAAGCTCCCGCAGCCCAGGCCCGCCAGGCTCCCGCGCCGCGCCCTTACCTACCTATCCCCGCGCCTCCGGCCCTGCGACGCCCGAGCACTTCCTCTTTCCCTCAAAGGTTGCGGCTCGCGCCTCACCTCACTTCCGGCCATGGACGCACAGTGCTTCCTGGGAATTGTAGTTGATCTGCGGCGCTGTGGTTTCCCCCACCTCCTCCCCTCCACCTCCCTCGCCTTTCCAGACTACCCTGACCTCCTATTTAGTCCTCTGCTTGCTCGGCAGTACCTCTGCTTCAGTTTAACCCCATCCACCTTTACCTCCTCTGTTCTTTAGCCTTGCCTCAGCGCCACCTTTTCAAGCTACCACTATTCTGGAGAGTTCCACAAGCACAGCATCATTACACAGGAATTGTGATTACTTTGGTAATGCTACCATTCCTCTTCATGTTAGCCACAGCAGGGAAGAAGCCAATATTTTACTCCCAGACCTTGGTATTTCCTATGCAATAAATCACTGATAAATCAATTCAGCTTCCGTTCCTTGCTCTCCCACAGCAGTCAGCTCAAAACATTGATTTTTCAAAGCAATGATTTTCTTAACTGTCAAGTCCGTAGCTTCATATTTATTTGTCATTCTACTAAGCATCTTATAGCTGCCGGCACATTTGGTTCCAAGGAAATATCCCTTAGAAATCTGGGATAAGGCAGCCTTATATAGTCAACTAGTAAGAATCAGAAGGCAATGCCTGCAGTTCTGGAGGACAGGAGAACAATCAGAAGCTCAGGGTAATTGGATATGGAATGTGGAAGACATCAAAATCAAGTCTGAGCCCTGTGGCATAGGACTGTAATCCTAGCTGTCTGGGAGGCTGAGGGAGAAGTGTGGCAAGTTTGTGTATGCTTAGGTTATAGAGTAAATCAAAGGTCACCCTGGGGGATTTAGTGAGGCCCTGGCACAGTGGTAGAGGGTTTGCTTAGCATGTGCAAGTCCCTGTGTTCAATCTCTCCAGCACCAGAACAGCACCACACACACACACACACACACACACACACACACACACACACTCACACACACACACACACACACACACACAGAGAGAGAGAGAGAGAGAGAGAGAGAGAGAGAGAGAGAGCTTGGAAGTTGGCTCAGTAGCAGATGGATGGGTTGCCAGGAATGAATATCTCTGTGTTTGACTCCCAGCACCAGATTAAACCAGTATAGTGGTGCAAGCTTGAAGTCCTAGGACTAGGGTGGTAGAGGCAGAAGGATCAAGAAGTTCAAAGTTATCCTCAGCTTGAGTTTGAGGCTAGCCTGGGCTATGTGAGGCCCTGTGTCAAAAGTAAACTAAAACAAGACAACAACAATAACAATTACAAAGGCCAAGCAAACCCAAAACCCCAGCATGTGTAGAATCTCAGACAGGAAGTCTTGACTGATACTTCAGTTTGAAAAACAAAACGATTAAGAGTTCTTGTTGGAGAAGGAAGGAAAGGGTTAATCGGCCAAGTAACAATTTAAGATAAAAGGGTTTAAGAGGCTAACTCTTGGACAAAGATATCCCTTGAGAATGGCTCAGTTTGTCCCCAAATCACCTGTAGTACTAGGACTTTGCAGCCTGTAATCCTGGAACTTTGCAACCTGTAATCCTGGAACTTTGCAACCTGTAATCCTGGAACTTTGCAAGTGGAGAGAAGAACTTCAGTTCAAGGCCAGTCTCAGCTAGGTATGAATTCAAGCCCAGCCTCAGCTACATGAAGGTGAGTCTCCAAAAACGGAAACTCAACAACAACAAAACCAACAGCATATTTGTTACCATTCTATGCCGACAAATTAACCTTTTGTACCTCTCTACCACTCTGCTGTATAGGGGAGTGGGAATCAGAGCATTTTTTTCTAGCTGTTCTAGAACTCACAGAAATCTGCCTGCCTGCATGTGTCACTGTCCCTGGCTTTTTTGTTCTAGACAGGGTCTCACTCTGGCCTCAGTCACAGCAAGCCTCCTGCTTTAGCCTCTCAGTGCTTTTCACTTGAGTAGACCTGTATAGAGAAGGAGACTGTACTAGTCAGGCTAGTGGACACATTTAACTAGTATTTTTATTAATACAATACTATATATTATTTGAATATGAGTAAATTTGGGGTTAAAATGTAACAAGGGACACAGGAGAAATGTATGTGTAAAGAAATCAGTTGGGGGCTGGAGAGATGGCTCAGTGGTTAAGAGCGCTGACTGCTCTTCCGAAGGTCCAGAGTTCAAATCCCAGCAACCACATGGTGGCTCACAACCATCCGTAACGAAATCTGATGCCTTCTTCTGGAGTATCTGAGGACAGCTACAGTGTACTTACATATAATAAATAAATAAATCTTAAAAAAAAAAAAAGAAATCTGTTCCTGGGCTGCAGAGATGGCTCAATAGCTAAGAGCACTGACTGCTCTTCCAAAGGTCCTGAGTTCAATTCCCAGAAACCACATGATAACTCACAACCATCTGTAATGGGATCCGATGCCCTCTTCTGGTGTGTCTGTAGACAGCAACAATGTACTCACATACATAAAATAAATAAATAAAAAATTAAAAAAAGAAATCTGTTCCTGAAATGAATAAAAACATCTATATAAAAATAATAAACTGATAACCACTGTTCCAAAAATTAACTTCTAAGCATCATTGAATTCTAACGATATGGTAATGCCTGCACATCATTCTGTAACTCTATTGTCTGCTGTACAAATAAATGTATTAACAATAAAAATTCTCTGCAAGTTTTAGCTGCACACACACACACACACACACACATACACACACACACAGAGAGAGAGAGAGAGAGAGAGAGAGAGAGAGAGAGAGAGAGAGAGAGAGAACAGGCAGACAGAGAAGAAAGGGAAACAAAGACAGAAAATCAATATATATTTACTCCTAAAATAGATAACAACATTCCTGTCAGGGCAAATCTGAATTTTGGGGAGACAGGCTGACCAAATGGAAAATTCCTCAGGGGCAAAGTCCTGTTTTGTGGAACCATCTGATAAGTCATTCTTCCTCCAGTCACACTGCCAACAGGAGCCATAAAGCCTGGCTCTGGTCCCAGTGCAATGCTCACCCACAGGAGGAGAAAAGAAGGTGTTAAGTGTGGTGGTGCACATCTGTAATCACAACACGTGAGAAGCAGAGCAGGAGGATCGAGAAGTCAAGGCCATCCTGAGCAGCAGAGCAAGTTTGAGCTAGCTTGGGTTTCGTGAGTCGCACCTCTAAACAAAGAAAAATTCTCAGTCCCTGTGTTACCCCACAGCAGTGTTCCAACCTAAGAAAAGAGGAAATAGAAGCCAGGAAATATGCACCTGTAGATTTAGCCCTGTGCCCAAGATACCAGAACTGGGAGCTAGAAGGCCATTTTCACTCCCGATGGTATATTCTGTAGGAAGCTGGAACTGAACACAGCAACTTTAGACAGACCTCAGTCCCCAGAGGCTGTCAGAACACTATTCAGCATCACCATAACTCGTGTACTTTAATCTTTGAGACTGCGCACACTGAGCTGCAGTACTCCATCGCCCAGAATGCTTTCCTCTGACCTCTAGAGACAGGGAGGGACTTAACTATGCAGCTCCACAAGATGGACTCATAGTTGGCATATAGCTCAAGTCTGGCCTCAAGTTAAATGACCCTTCCTCCTATGACTGATTCCTGGTGTAACCAAAATCTCAAGTCAGCTGTTTGCCCCTTTACAAAGAAAAAAAAAAAGAGGAGACCAAGAAACAGCAATGGGTTCAAAGAAATATGATTCTGTTTCTCTTGCTGGTACTTTTCTCCATCTGGACTGCAGCTACCTACAAATTATAGAAAGCATGAAACACCACTCAAGGCATCTGCACCACTATACATTATTAAAATTCTGGGAGACCACTCCTCCACTGGTGTTTAAGAATCAGGGCTATTCTGGTCCCCAGCATTGGATTTTCTCTAGATTTCCATTCTTTATGGTCCTTGTACATGCCCTATCACAGGTATGGGTCATCATTCCTCATTCTGCCCTGTCCCTTAACCTCTTTTGTTGGGTCTCTATTTAAAAGTTTACTTTTTGAGATGAGTGGTCTCAGTCTATAGTTTAGGTTGCTCTTGAACTCATGAAACTCCAGGGTTCCCATTTCCTCAGTCTCCCAGATGTTGGTATTACAAATAGACCTGGCTTTATCCACTGTTTAACAAGAGGATTTTAGGGCCAGTGGGATGGCTTCATAGGTAAAGCAAGCACCTGAACCCAAGCCTGACTTGATTATGATGTCTTCCCTTGAACCCCAATCTTTCTTTCTTTCCTCTAATTGTATATTCTTCCTGAGGTCACGTCCATCTGAGGACCCTGAGCTGCCATCAGTCCAGAACAGAGCAGTTCCATAGCACTTTCTGTGATGATGTGGTATTCTACGTTTGTGTTCCCCGATACACTAGCTACTAATCATGTAGTGCTAACCGCCACTGAGCTCTCAGAAATCCGCCTGCCTCTGCCTCCCAAGTGCTGGGATTAAAGGCATGCTCCACCACGCCCGGCGAGAAACACTCTTGACATAGAGTCTTACAAAGCTCTCTCTGGTGGTTCTGATGCTAATGTGCACAAAAAAATAATTTTTGAGTTTGGGATTTCATAAGCATATGCAAACTTTTAAAAGATCAGGATTTTTGATTTTTTCCTCCACCCCTCCCTGTTTGAGATGTACATGTAGCGCTGGCCTCAAACTCACTATGAATCCGGAATAACTTCTGATCCTCCTGCCTCTGCTTCCTGTGTGCTGGGATGACAATGTACCACCAGGCCTGGTTTATGCTGTGCTGTGGATTGAAGCCAGGACTTTGTGCTGATTAGGCAAGCACTCTATGACTGAGCTATAGTCTTTCCTAGCTGTCTTGGAGCTCACTATTTAGACCAGGCTGGCCTCATACTTGCAGCAATCCTCCAGCCTCAGAACCTCAACTGTTGGGATTAAAGGAGTATGCCCCACTCCTACTTTGTACCTAAATATTCCTGTCTTGTTGTCTACTGTGCTGCCCATTGCCCCAGCACAAATATCAAGACTGTCATGTCCTACCTGAGCATGGCAGGAGGAGGCTTCTGAGATGTCCAGCCAAGCTCCCTGTCTTGGTGACCCTTCCAATTGCCAAATGCTTCTGTCCTTGGCAGCTATGGAGCTAGAATGGATACTGTCTGATGGTTAATCTAACAGTCACACAAGTGTCTCATTTAAGAATAAAAGCCAAATACACGTTTTGGTTTTTTGCATATATTTACAATATAAATATTAATCTTTTCAAAGTACATATTCTTTTTAACAGTGTGAGAAAATTATCTAGCATGGGACAGCAATTAAAAGTAAAACCTCTACAGTAGTGATTCAGGGAAAATAGAACGTTTTGGGGGTGGGGGGACCTTAGAAGGAATGAGAATGGGCAGGTAGCTGAGCGCTTGCCAGGAGGATGGGAGCAGCTTTGTCAGACCCCCGGGGACAGACCCTGGGTGAGTGCTATAAAACCTAACCTGGAGAGATATAAAAAGCATACATGCTTGCATAGTGCATTAATCTTAAAGAAGCCCAACATTTCATTCTCATTTTCAGTAGCTTAAATGAATAGCACTTAAAACACACCACACAAAATTAAAGACTTACGCATATATTTCAATTTCAACAATAATGTCAAAAATACATAGTATGATTTTTACATAGGATTGTGCTACATTAGAACACTAGAGACAAACATCACTTGACTATTAAGGAAAACATTAAATATTAAATAACAGAAATAAAATGTGTAAACACTAATCTAACTGGGGATTTTGCTATTGCAACTGTCCAATGACGTGGTTTCAACAGCACGAAAAGGGCGAAGACATGGGCGCTTCCAGTCCACGTAGGAGTCATGGTCTCACTTCAGGGGTCCTTTAATAAAATCTGGTCCAGGACAACAGAGGAAGGCCACTCTGCTCCGCTGGCTCTCATTTGATGTATTCCATCCTGTGAATGCTCATGTTCAGGCTTGGGTACTGAGCAAATACTTTTAAGTTGTCCCCCTCATCAACATCTTGGTGAAAACTGAGGGTTTGTTGGTGACTCAGTATAGGATTTGAGTTCATATGCAGCACCGCTATCGACCTCCATGGACTTTCGAGAGAACAGGAGCCGGACATCTCTATGGAGGTAGATCTTTCCAGATTTAGAACTCTGGAACCTAAATACAAAAAAAGGACAATGATGTTAGGGGATGAGTCTTTAAAAGAAGTAAAACTACTCATGAGAGCAGGAAGAACCACTCTTGCTGTGTCATGAGATTAATTCCCTTCCCCACAGTATCTGGGTCTGAGCTGTCAGAAACTAATTCGTCATTCCCTAAACCCTCTGGTTCTGTAATGGGGCCAAGACTTGTGTCTTCTGGGAGTCGGGGTTTCAACGTCACTGTTCCTCCCTGGCCCCGCTGCATGTGCACTTTCCTCATCTAAGGCATCAAATTCCCACTGACACCAGCTAATTATATGACTATACAGGTCAGGCATATTCTAGACACACAGATAAGAGAATTCATACAAATTAGCTTTCTATGACATAGGGTAGATTAAAACGGATCCCATACACAAAAGAGTCACTGTAGAATATAAAAAGGTTTTCTGAATAAATTGTCTATTCATGTAATCACATCACTCAATAGGTCGAGACAAGAAGACTATCATATTTGAGGCCATCATGACCAATTTATCCAATGATGACAAGCAAGCCTGGACTATAATATAAAACTGTCTCAAAATAAAATAAAACCGGCAAGAAAAGATCCAAGCTTTTCTTTTTTTTTTTTTAGATTTATTTTATTTTATTATATGTAAGTACACTGTAGCTGTCCTCAGACACTCCAGAAGAGGGAGCCAGATCTTGTTATGGATGGTTGTGAGCCACCATGTGGTTGCTGGGATTTGAACTTATCACCTTCGGAAGAGCAGTCAGGTGCTCTTACCCGCTGAGCCATCTCACCAGCCCCCCAAGCTTTTCTTGATGCACATCTGTGCCTGTGCGTGCATGTGAGGGCCAAAGGCAAAATTGGCTATCTTTTTTCAGTTGCTCTTCATTCATACTGAGGCAAGGTCTCTCACTGAAGCCAGAGCTCACTGACTTGCCTGGTCTACTGCCTTAATTAGGGATTCTATGTGTGATTAAACACCATGACCACATCTTACAACTTGTAGTCCATCATCCAGGAAGTCGAGGTAGGGACTCAATGTCAGAACCTGGTGGCAGAAATTGGAGCAGAGGCCATGGCCTAATTCTATTTACTGGCTTGCTCCTCCTGCTTTCTTACTGTAATCAGGACCACCAACCCAAGGGTGTCATCTCCTCCAGTGAGCTAGCCCACCTCCCACCCGCTATGCCAATCATCTAGCAGGAAATGTATCCCAGGCTTGCCCACAGGCCAATCTGGTGGGAGCATTTTCTCAATTGATGTTTCCTCTTCAAGAATGACTCTAACTTATGTCAAGTTGACACAAATACTAGCCAGCACATCTAGCCATCCAGCTTGCTCCAAGGATTCTAGATAGCTGCCACATCGGCTCAGCTTCAATGTGTGTTCTGGAAATGGGAACGCTGGACCTCAGATCTGTGTAGCAGGTGTCTTACCCCCAGTGCATACATTTTGTTTTGAGACTGGGACTCATATTGTACTGAGACTGCCCTGGAACTCACCATGTAATGAAGGCTAGCCTTGAACTTTTAGTAATCCTCCTGCCTTACCTTCTTTAGTGCTGCTAGTATTACAGATGTGTGCACCATGCCTGGCAAGGTTCAATTTCTGGGACAATCACTGCTATTATTAGCAGTTGGTTAAATAAGACAGTACCGGCAGACAAAGTTACTGGTGAAATGAAAAGGGGCTACAGTTGGCATGGAACTGTTTCTATGTCCCACTAACCTTCCCCAGCAGATGTCATGCAGTGCTAATTTCTCGTTGTTTCCTTGGAACAACAGAAATGACAGTCTGTTTGTGGATTTTACTCCAAAGCTAATGGAAAGGCCTGGTGTGACACAGACTGGCTCACTCCTCCTCCCTGAAGTTTTCACCTTGAGAAGCTTCGGGGACAATGCCATTTTTTTCCAAAGAGGCTTTGTATAGCTTCTACATATTTAGTCATTATATGAACACTACAGAGGAGGTTGCTGACTTTGGGTGAATGATGGTTACACATTGCTAAAGCTATCAAGCTTTGAGAGTTTGACAATGCAACTCTGTGGCATGCACAAGGCTGTAGGTTTGATCGTAGACACCACAAAACAAATAATACCAACTGTACTGGCTATTTTTGTGTCAACTTGACACAGTAGGGGTTATCACAGAGAAAGGAGCTTCAGTTGGGGAAGTACCTCCATGAGATCTAGCTGTGGGGTATTTTCTCAATTAGTGATCAAGGGGCAAGGGTCCCTTGTAGGTGGGACCATCTCTGGGCTGGCAGTCTTGGGTTCTATAAGAGAGCAGACTGAGCAAGCCAGGGGAAGCAAGCCAGTAAAGAACATCCCTCCATGGCTTCTGCATCAGCTCCTGCTTCCTGACCTGCTTGAGTTCCAGTCCTGACTTCCTTCAGTGATGAACAGCAGTGTGGAAGTGTAAGCCGAATAAACCCTTTCCTCCCCAACTTGCTTCTTGGTCATGAGGTTTTGTCCAGGAATAGAAACCCTGACTTAAGACAAATTGGTACCAGCATAGTGGGGTATTCCTGTGACAACCTGACCATGTTTTGGGGAGGACTGTGGAAGGACTTTGGAACTTTGGGCTAGAAGATCCATTCTGTGTTAAGAGCTTTGTCAGATGTTGTGTAGGTGCTTGGAAGATAATATTGAGAACAGTGCAGAAGATGGAGGCATGGCTTGTGAAATTTCAGAGGGAAAATTAAAGACTCTTTTCAGGGCCACTGCTATTTTGGAGTTTGATTATTCTGTGGTTCTGGTTAGCTGGGGCTCAAGAATCAGCTGTGATTAACAAGATACCAGAACCACTAAAGCAAAACCTTTGCATGTGCTATTTGATTACACTTCTAGTTTTATTTGTTTACTTTTTAAAGTTTCTCACATCTGGGTATCACTCTGTAATTCAGGCTCACATAGAACTCATTTTATAGCCTAGGATGACCTTGAACTCACAGCAGTCAGTCTTCCTGCCTTAGTCTCTCCAAGTTCTTGATTTAACCATATGTGGGAACATTTACATATATTTAAAGTTCTTAACATTTTTTAAAAAATCTGTGTGTGTGAGGGAAGTGGGTACATGTCACCATCACCATGCAAACGAAATTCAGAGGACAACTTATGGGAGTTGGTTCTTTCCTTACACCACATGGGCCCAGCTCACTAGACCACATTTCTCATTTTGAAAAGGTTTTCCAAGTTTGTGTCCGGCAGACACGTTTTCATACTCATAGCTTATGTGCACACCCCACGGTGTTCCTGTCAGGCAGGGCCACCTTGAATATAGCATTGCCTTTTGGATGCATAACGACAAGTGGAGAGGCCCATCATGCAGTGTTCTGAGAGGAACAGTCTTATTCAGGTGTGGCTCTAACTCACTCCCGACCTAACCTGCAGTTACATATTGACGGATGGCTAAGAACACAGGATTCCTTACAATAAAGAGCCAGCCATTGACGTGGCTGAGAATACTCTACAGGGTTACAGGGAAAAAGCTATTGACTTCTGTCTTTGATTTGCTCAGTGTTCCTGAGAGCTACACAGGGACTGGGGTCTTAAACTGCAACTCAGGGATGCTGGCAACATGGACCAGAAGGACACAAGCAACCAACAACAAGCTAGAGCTGCAGGTTGAACACTACGCTGGAGGATGCAGCATCCCTGAAACAGCTTCCACACCAGCACGGTCACCTGGCAGATGGCTAGAAGCAGGAGGAGCAGTCAGGGAGTCGGTGGGTCAAGTTTAAGAGCTCCTCTGCCCAATAGGGACACTTAGCTACATGTGGGTAACAGCCATCTCCAATGGGACTACTTGAAACTGATTGTCCCAAGGGTAAAATATATTGTTGATTTAGAAGATATGTTAAAACAAAAAGAATGAAAAGTTATCTTGATTTTATACTGATTATATATTCAAGTTATAACATTTAGGTTATAATTATATATGCTAGGTTAGGTAAAGTGTATTATATAAAGTTTATCTGCTTCTTGTTACCTTTTCAGAGATTCCTTTTTTTCAGACAGGGTCTTATGTAACCCGGGCAGGCCTTAAACATGACAGGTAGTTGAGAATGGCCTTGAACTTCTGATCCTCCTGCCTCCACTATCCAAGTTCTGGGATGACAGACAAGGGGCTCCATAGCCAGATTTGTCACTTTACTAAAAAGGCTACTACTAGTAACTGCAAACTAAGCTGATGGCTCAGACCAAGTTTCTATCAGCATCACTGTTTAAAAGTTGCAAATATCAGGCTCCATCCTGACTTTTAGTATGCCCCATTTGACAGTTACAAGTGCAAACCCCTGAGTTTAATAAGTAGCAAGGGTGGTAAAAATGAATGCCACATGTTTTTCACATTGGCATGTTGTCAAGAGAGCCCCATGCTACGCAGAGTGCATGGTAATACAGTCAGTTAAAAAGTTCCCTTAAGGCCTCATCTGGCATCAATCGGAGGGGAGGGCCTTGGTCCTGTGAAGGCTCTCTGCCACAATGTATAGGAATGCCAGAGTGGGGAGGCAGGAGTGGGTGGGTGAGTGGGGGAGCACCATCATAGAAGCAAGGGGAGAGAGGATGGGATAGGGGGTTTGCAGAGGGGAAACCAGGAAAGGCACTAACATTTGAAAGGTAACTAAATAAAATATCCAATTAAAAAACATTTTTTTGCAAACTGAAAAAAAAAAAAGTTCCCTGAAAAAAACAAGTCTAGGGGGGCTGGAGAGATAGTTTAGAGGTTTAGAGCACTGGCTGCTGTTTCAGAGGTCCTGGGTTCAATTGCCAAAACGGAAGCTCACAACTGTCTATAGTGGGATCTGATGCCATCTTGTGGTGTCCCCTCAAGTAAGGTACTTTCCTATTAATCTGAGATATTACCTCAGGTGTATGAGGTAGCGTAGTAACTGTGCCGTGTGCTGGATGTTGTCTTTGTTAATACTTCTCTTCATTTCTTGTTTAACAGGAACAGAAAATGTCCTCTGTCTCAGGAATGTCTGGTGATTGGCTGGCATACCTCGTAGGTCATACACGACCACAAACATCTTCACCACAGTCTTATTGGGATTGAATAAGGTCTGAAGAAACAACAGAAGGGTTATTCTTCAAGAGAGTGATTTGTATATATGGTACAGAATACTTTCCCAGTAATTAAACAGGCTTTTTAGTAATTTAATTTTGCTCGATAGATTCTATTCAGAAGCTAACATTAACAGCTGAAAAGTAATCTTCAATACTTTCAGAGATTCAACCTCATTTCTTATATAACAGTAAGAAAAAGTCTTGTAATAAACCAAGGTTTTTAGCCACACATTTCATATTAATAGCGAATAGTATACATTTTTCTCAATGTTCTGATTTTCAGAAACAGCTCTGCTAGTTTAAGCACAGGACACTCTTCATGGCGTCTTTTGCCTTAGGCTATTCTAGTTCTGTTCAAACATTAGCTTCACTGGGGATAGCAACTGCAAATTCTCAAGGTGGCATTTTAATTTCTCTTATATTTTAATGGATTGTGATTTTTAAAATAAAAAAATATAAGCTCAGTAAAACTAGAATTTTAGAGTATGTAAAATTGCTATAAATGTTCAAGGGGGGACTTTATTGAAAATGTTTCAAGGTCAGGAAATAAATAAATAAAGTTCACTCTCACTAGACCCACAGTCTGTAACAACACTAAGCTTTTACACTCAGAATCATTCACAAATGATCAGGCCTTACAAATCATCAGTATCATTACAGACCAAAATATGTATTCTCAGAGAAGACTGGAGTAATTCAATTGTTACTTGGCTATAAATAACTGAAAAAAAAGTAACTTTTTAAAAATACACATTTTAAAATTAAAAACCCAAGCTGCTGAACTGACTTTAACCAAATTACCAACACATCAATCGGTAACTTGGTGCCAGGCTTTCAGAAGCTCGTCCCAGGGACTGGACATCACTCACTGAATCAAAATGAGAAATACATCAGCATTATGATCCAATTTTACAACCTAGCACGTGCTAAGATCAAGGCTGATACAGTCAATAAGTACAAAGCAGACCCAGGACGTCAGACCATGTGAAGAATAAAAGCGTGCTTAAAACGGACCACTTAGAGGTGAACCTCTCTTTTTAGGTCAGTGGCTTATCACGAGGGCAGCTCATAGCTAGCACTCTAGTGGTCCATACACCTTCATGGGTTCTATAGCCACGGGCTAGAGAATGGACAAGGATCACTACTTAGCTTTAAAAAAAATGTCTGGGATAGAGAAATCACATTTGAATAGGCAGCCACTCTTCTGTGGTGCACACATACTGCACACTCTTGTGAGATGCCAGATAAGCATGCAGGTGGGGCATAGCTGAGTCAGACTTGATAAGGTGTAACCTGGCTGACAGATGGGCTGACCCCTTGAGGTCACAGGGCTCAGAGAGCCTGTGGGGCTGGACCAGAGGCTGAGTGCAAACAGCCAACAACAGCCAGATTCTTCCAGTCTGCAAAGTCTGAAGCCAACTGAGGACCTGCAGTGATATCCTGGGTCAGACAGGTGTGCCCTGGGTCAGAAGGGGTGTCCTTAGGCCAAGCTAGATGAATACAGTTGAAGGCATACCACCTTCTCTGCCCCGGCACCTCTCAGATTGCACTGAGCCAGTTTTAGAAATCATTCCATTAGTATTAACATCTTATTTCCCAGGTTTTCCCACCAAAGCAATACAATATTTTAGGGTCTCCTTTGAAATAGATCAATCTCAATATCGCTTAATATTTAATAGAAGGTACTGGTCAGGATTTAAATATATTGAAAATAGCTCAGTTTAAATCATATAAATGGTTCATAGTATTTGTCTAAAGCATCCACCTCTATTAGCTTATTAATCTTTTCCTTTAATGGAGGCCCCCAAAATGCTCATTCCTGGGGCAGAGCATGGCAACTCCAAATCAAGCTGCAGCCCACTGTTACTTACCAAGGTTGTTGCAGCAGCAGTAGCAGGAGAAAGGGCTAAGTTCTATATGTGTGAGAGAATGATTATTGCAATTGTAGGCTATAAAACACATACCACTTGTATCGTTCCTGAAGGAGGTACTCGATAACCCCTTTTACCAAGGGACTCTAAAGTAATCACACCCTTGAAACAAAAGAAGACAAATTGAGTGCATACATATATAACAGACGGAAGTAAGAACACATGTTTTTAGTACAATTCAGCAACCTATTTCCAAGGGAAAACATTCAAATTACATTAAGAGCCACATTCTGCGAGTATGAAATGGTGGGACTCCCCCTTCTAAAGAAACCATTCGCTGCTGCTCTTCCTGGACATGTTGCAACAAGCAGCATACAGCATTACAGTCACTCTGCTTGGAACTGCCCACTGAGACAAAGAGCAAGGGTCAGGTTTCCTAGCCATAAGGAAATAAAGCAGGGCTATAGATTAGTTCTATTATCTAATGAGGGAGGGGGCATGAAGAAGCAAAGAAATGATTGATCATGGAGTATGGAAAATAACCAATATACAATGTCTAATTTGGGGCCCCAAATGAAGGAATTCTTCAGTTCGTGAGTCAACTTACACATCTGAATTTCTGATGAAAGACAGAAGAAAAGAATTAAGACAGCAACAAAGTGGGGTTGGAAATATGGGTTCCAGCCTGATGAATTTCTAGCAGAAGAGATGTTCAAAGCAAGTATGAAAAATGAAGGTTTACCACCAAGCTGCCTGCGCTGCAAAAAGCAAGCCATACAACTGTTTTCCAGGAGGAACTGCTGCGTCAGAAGCAGCTGTGTCAGAATCTGGATCATTTTAAGGTGCTACGTTTTATATATATGTATTTCCATTTTTTTCACACAGAGTCTTATGTATTCTAGCCTGGATTCAAACTTACTATGTTGCCAACAGTGGCCTTGAACGTCTGCTGCTTGGAGCTTCCACTTCTCAAGTGCTGGGATTACACAGTATCATCATACCCAAACTCTATTTCCTTTGGTTCTTTGTTTACACAAAGCCTTGCTATGTAGCCAAGACTGGGCTGGAACTCATGAAAATCCCCCTGCCTTAGCCTCTCAAATGTTGGGATCACAGCTGTGATCGACCATACTCAGGGGTATTGCCTTTTAGCTGTTTACTTGGTAAGGAATCTTAAGACTTAGAATTGGCTCTAAACCAGAGCACACTAGCTTGAAGGTCTAAGAGCTGAGCTCTGGGGAGAGGTCAAAGGTGAACTGTAGTCACTAGCTAAAGCTAAAAGGGACGCTGAAGGTCCTCCACTTAGTCTGGTACTCAGAGGGGTGGAGGCAACAGCAGCAGCGCACACGATCAGTCTGCCTGGCCACTCTCCAGATCTAGCAAATAGATTCTGCCTTTCAACCACAGGACTTCCCTGATGATACCATTTGTACAGCAAAGTTTAAGAAAACCTTAAGTACAGGCAGCAGCTTTTCTGCAAAGTCCAAACAAGGGGGAAGAAAGTATAGATGTGAAAAAAAGTAAGTCAGCTGGATGTGCAAAAAGCTTCCCAATAACCAGGGTGAGGGCGTGGCCACAGGTGGTGCTTGCGAATGCTGTCTTTGTCTACTTTCTTGAGGGAGTCTTTCCTCCCAGTAGTTACAGCAGGTAAGTAGAGTAAGTATGAGCTCCGTATGGTTCAAGAATCCATTATCACATATTGTAAACAGGAATCTCAAGGTAATTGTAACACAGGACTGTTTCACTAGGTGACATGGGACCTGGGTTGGGAGGTAAAAAGCAATGGACCAAGGTGGAGAGAGAGCCCTGCTTTAACTCGTGATCCTAACTTCACACACAGAGCATAGACGTTATCCTTACACCTTGGCAAGGCAGCAGTAACTCCTCACAGCGTGCTCAGAGTATGCACTGAGGCATATGCACACCACTTTTCAAGTACAAGCAGTGTGCACAGTTACATGAAAAACACACTCCTTTCTGAATCCAGAAAGAACAAGCAGCGCATAGCAAAGTGATAGCTATTTTATAATCGCACTGGTAGGGCCAGGAGTTATTGCCTTTCCTCCCAACCTCCTTCCCATACAAAGAAGAGAGAGCCAGGATGATGGCAACTATGACTGTGACTGTGTTTCTTTCTCTAATGTACAATTCTGATAATTTTTAGATCATAATGATAATAGTGATTAAGTCCACAGTGACTGAAGATTTTTGAAAGGTCTTTTAAGTTTAGGGCAGCACTCCAGTATAACCACTTTTTTCTTCCTTTAAACTATGTGTGTGTTTGTGTGGGTATTTGAATCTGAGTAGAGTGCCCTTGGAGGCCAAGAGAGGACACTGGATCCCCTAGAACTAGAATCATAGAGTGTTGTGAGCTGCCCAGTGTGCGTGCTGGGCACAGGTGGCACAGGGCACTTGAGTCCTCTTTGAGCCTTCTCTTCAGTTTCTAAATAATCTAAGACCAGTAGTAGCATTGGAAAGCTGGGATTTGATTAATATTACTCAATTCATTTCGTGGGCCAGCATATCCATATCTGTACCTAAGAAAACCACATTTAATGTAATGAAACATCTCCTCTGGCATATTTGTAATAGTAAGGTAAAGATGAACTAAATTTGGTAGAATCCTAACACCAAAAAAATCCCCAAATTATTAGATGATAAAGAATATGAATGTCTGGGTGCAGTGACACACCAGTAATCCCAGCACTTGGTATGTAGAGGCAGAAAGATTGTGAGTTCAAGGGCAGCCTCAGCTACATAGACTTTGAGGTCAGACTGGCTGACATGGACCCCATGTCAAAAAATAAAACTAACAACAACAAAAACTAGCATGGAAATAGTAGATGGAAAACTAAACCCAGCAGGCCTCAATTTGACTAATTACAAACAGCAGGAAACCACTCCTAGCCAGTCATGAGCCCATAACAGGCCTAGCCTGACCTCACCACCATGACAGCTGGTTTCTCTGAGACACAGTTCCTGCGTAGCTAAGTGCTGTGGTGTGGTTCTTGGAGAACGTTCTTACTGCTGACTCCAAAATGAAGAATTAATTTTTCAGGAATTGCTCGATGCAAAAATCCCACCACAAAGAATTTTCTGTCCTAACATTTATCAAGTACCACAAAGGTGCATTACTTCTGACAGTCTATGATATGCTTGATCTAACAAAACAATCAGCCCTATCTAACAAAATACGGTCAGGCCTTTGAAAACAGACTAAACCAACAAAATAGGACAAATTTTAGGAAAGATTTGTGGTGTGAGGCTTGGAGTGAGCCACTAGCAAAGAGAACCCATTCCTACTAGATAAACAGACTTAGGGGAAAATATGATAGAGGGAAGATCATTGTAATGGAAAAGGCAGACAGGCATTGATAGTTGTTTTTGGTTTTTGAGACAGGATTATCCTCTGTAGACATTATCCTCTGTAGACAAGGTGCTTCCAAAACTTACTTCATAGCCCAGGCTAGCCTCAACCTCACTAAAGCAGGCCTCCTTAGAAGGAGAACCTAACAATTCAGTAGGCTGAGTTATCCCCTTCCAGTATCCTTTCAGAGTTCCCAGGAGAACCTAACAATTCAGTAGGCTGAGTTACATTCCTTTCAAAGTTCCCATCAGACTACACTTGTCTACCAAAAGTATGAAAAACTACCCAGGCCCTGAACCAAAATTTCACCTTAAAACTGGAGTTAACCTAAACTATCCCCTTTAACAAACCAGGGTACCATTGAGGTGGCCATATTTAACTCCCTAGAAAGTACAGCTTCTTGTCCTGTCAGGTATGCAGAAATCCCTTTTCACAGCTTTTATTCTTAACAAAAGACATTGTCACTAATGTTCTTAGAATGCCTGAAGGCAGGAGAGAGGAAGCCATTGGGCAGGTGCTGTAATGGCTAGTTTTGTGTCAACTTGACACAGCTGGAGTTATCACAAAGAAAGGAGCTTCAGTTGAGGAAATGCCTCCATGAGATCCAACTGTAAGGCATTTTCTCAATTTGTGATCAAGGGGGAAAGGCCCCTTGTGGGTGGGACCATCTCTGGGCTGGCAGTCTTGGGTTCTATAAGAGAGCAGGCTGAGCAAGCCAGGGGAAGCAAGCCAGTAAAGAACATCCCTCCATGGCTTCTGCATCAGCTCCTGCTTTCTGACCTGCTTGAGTTCCAGTCCTGACTTCCTTTGGTGATGAACAGCAGTATGGAAGTGTAAGCTGAATAAACCCTTTCCTCCACAATTTGCTTCTTGGTCATGATGTTTGTGCAGGAATAGAAACCCTGACTAAGACAGGTGCTAAGTCAGGAGTGCAGGTCTAGGCCTGTATGAATCTCTGCTTTCACAGTGAGACTAACTGTGACTCTGCACTTTACAGCATCACTACAAACCTCTCCTTTGTATTTTGAAGGAGTGTTTATACATACTCCACTGTTCAGAGGCACTTCTGCAGGCTATGGCTTCTATTACCCAGACTGCCCTGCAGTAGAAAATGGGAACCTCAAACTTACAAGACCTCAGGCTCAAGACTGTCTTCTAACTCACAGAAGCTCTCCTGCTCTCCACTGGTGTGATCAGAAATAGCTCACACTCTCTAGAACCTCAGGATCAAAACAGGGGGGGGGATGAGGGGGGAGAGAAGGGGTTGAGAGGCCTTAGGTCACCCCAAGTCCCCAGATCTTACCAAGTCTGACTGACATGAGAACCATGTGAGGAGGCAGCCATCTGGTATTAGAGTACACAGTAAACACTGGGGAATCTGTGTGAACTTAGCAAGATAGACTGATTCTGTCAGTCACTAGTCAGTTATGTAAAAATGGGTAAAATTTTAGCAACTTTTTCAAGTGTAAAACAGGTCACCTGTAGTCTGAGCCAGCTGAGAAAAAGGTCTTGGAGCAGTATTTTGGCTTATTGGTCTGTATTCAGTTTTTTAAAACTTTCTCTTAGGAACAGCTTCACGATTTCAAGGGCAAAACTGAAGCAGAGATGTGAATTACTAAAGCTGGCTGATTCTTGCAGAAAAGACAAAAGTACTTGCCATGTAAGGCGAGGGAGCATTATCATCAGACACACTGTAGAACGACACTTCCACCGGCAGAGTCAAGTGCGTTGGGCAGAAAGTCCCACTGGCTCCCACCTCGGCAGTAAAGCCATCGACTATGCCGAGGGGATCTAAACGATAATTCAGAACCGATTCCTGGAAGACAAGACGACAACATGTGCTTTGAAAAGGTAGAAAATGAAGCACATTAATTTCACTTCCTACATAGGGAACGACTTGACTATGTTTTCCAGGTCCTGTGGTAGCATGTGTCTGTAACCCACTGTCTAACAGGGCTGAGGCAGGAGTGTACTGAGTAGCCAGCCACTTGGAAGTCTGAGTGACACAGAAACCATGGCTCAAATTGAGAAATGGCTGATATTACAGGAGACATGTTTCTTACCTGACCTGAACTCACCTCTGCCTCCAACCAGCTTCTACTAGATCCTATCCAACGCCTCCTCTCATCCACTCAGATACCACTGGATTCTCTTGGAACATTGGTTAGATCTAATCACTTGCTATGCTATTTATCTTTGTGAGTGGAAAATATGCTTTCTGCTGGGCACACAGACTCAAACCTGCAATCTCATCAGCACTTGGGTATCAGAGGCAAAAGGACTGTTGTGAGTTCAAGGCTAGCCTGGACTATTTAGTAATTTCCAAGCTGGCCTAGGTTATATAGTAGGTCATATTTGAAAAGAAAAGCTCTATCAGAGAAGATATCTGCCCCTGAGAATGCCCACTGAAAGGTACTAGCAGGTCTCCACAAAGGCCACATATAGAAGTCCTGTTAGAAAGTTAAGCCAAGGGAACTCGTGAGGGAGCCACTTTGGGTCCTGGGTCCCTCAGAGACCAGTCTGCACAGGTCAGCTCGAAGACTGCAAAGGGTGAGTGAGCAGACTGCTAAGCAACACAGTTTCTGGGACAGACCCAGTTTCGGGTTCTAGACATCCAGGCACCTTTCCCGCCTGAGGACAGGTGTCCGCCCAGGAGGGCTTTGCCTGTCAGAGCTCGTGAGGGAGCCACCTTGGGTCCTGGGTCCCTCAGAGACCAGTGTACGCAGGTGAGTGTGCAGGCAGCAGAGGCAACACATCTTCTATGACAGGCCCTGTATAGGGCCTTCATCTTTAGCCAAGAGGCAGGTCTGAACACCAGACCTCGGTGCACCTTCCCCGAAAGAGGAGAGCTTGCCTGAAGAGACTACTCTGTACACTGAGACTCAGGAGAGCTGACAGAGGCTAACAGAATCACAGGAGGAACAAGCTCCAACCAGAGACAACTATAACAACCAACTCCAGAGATTACCAGATGGCGAAAGGCAAACGTAAGAATCTTAATAACAGAAACCAAGACCACTCACCTTCATCAGAACCCAGCACTCCAACCTCAGCCAGTCCTGGATACCCCAACACACCCAAAAAGCAAGACTAAGATTTAAAATCATATCTCATGATGCTGGTAGAGGACATTAAGAAGGACATTAAGAATGACATTAAGAATGACATTAATAACTCACTTAAAGAAATACAGGAGAACACTGCTAAAGAGGTAAAAGTCCTTAAAGAGGAAACACAAAAATCCCTTAAAGAACTACAGGAAAACTCAACCAAACAGGCGATGGAATTGAACAAAAACATCCAGGACCTAAAAAGGGAAGTAGAAACAATAAAGAAAACCCAAAGTGAGACAACTTTGGAGACAGAAACCCTAGGAAAGAAATCAGGAACCATAGATGTGAAGCATTAGCAACAGAATACAAGAGATGGAAGAGAGAATCTCAGGTGCAGAAGATTCAATAGAGAACATGGGCACAACAATCAAAGAAAATGCAAAATGCAAAAAGAACCTAACTCAAAACATCCAGGAAATCCAGGACACAATGAGAAGACCAAACCTATGGATAATAGGAGTAGATGAGAATGAAGATCTTCAACTTAAAGGGCCAGCAAATATCTTCAACAAAATAATAGAAGAAAACTTCCCAAACCTAAAGAAAGAGATGCCCATGAACATACAAGAAGCCTACAGAACTCCAAATAGACTGGACCAGAAAATAAATTCCTCCTGACACATAATAATCAGAACAACAAATGCACTAAATAAAAATAGCATATTAAAAGCAGTAAGGGAAAAAGGTCAAGTAACATATAAAGGCAGGCCTATTAGAATTACACCAGACTTCTCAGCAGAGACTATGAAAGCCAGAAGATCCTGGACAGATGTTATACAGACCAGCTTGTGGATACTTCATTCCTCCTTAGAATAGGGATCAAAATATCCATGAAAGGAGTTACAGAGACAAAGTTTGGAGCTAGGACGAAAGGATGGACTATCCAGAGACTAACCCACTCGGGGATCCATCCCATAATCAGTCACCAAACTCAGACACTATTGCATAGGACAGCAAGAGTTTGCTGAAGGGTCCCTGATAGAACTGTCTTATATGAGGCTATGCCAGTGCCTGGCAAATACAGAAGTGGATGCTCATAGTCATCTATATGATGGAACACAGGGCCCCCAATGGAGAAGCTAGAGAAAGTACCCCAGTAGCTGAAGGGGTCTGCAACCCTATAAGAGGAACAACAATATGAACTAACCAGAACCCCCAGAGCTCATGTCTCTAGCTGCATATGTAGCAGAAGATGGCCTAGTCGGCCATCATTGGGAAGAGAGGCCCCTTGGTATTACAAACTTTATATATATAGGGGAATGCCAGGGCCAAGAAGTGGGGATGGGTGGGTAGGGGAGCAGGGTGGGGGGAGGGTAGAGGGAACTTTTGGGATAGCATTTAAAATGTAAATTAAGAAAATATCTAGTAAAAAAAGAAAGTTAAGCCAAACATTTGTCATCTTGAAAAATGACTATTTCTGTTTTTAAAAGATGCTGTTGTATAATATATGGATTTTTACTTAGTTTAGCTGAAAAAAAAAAAAAAAGAAACTCTGTCCATCCACGTGGTGCTCACTCCTGAGAAACCTGTCTCTAAGTGGTGGCTCTTCAGGAGTTTTCAAGACCCTCAGAAGCTATGTGGTGTTACCTACGGGGATACCATGGTGTGTGAGGAGTGGCCCTTCAGTCAAGTATTCATTTGAGAAAGAGAAAGATAGGTAATTTCAAGGCTTTGAAAAAAGACGGTCAATTCATTTTTTTCCTTCTCACCAAGAATATTAAAGATACAATGATTCCGTAGCCCTAGTGCCCTAGTGTCAGGCACACTGACTTCTAAAATAGTTTCAAAGCAACATTACCTCAAAATTTCCTAGGAGACTAAGACTTGTGATTGGTGGAGCACTTGAACTCAAAAAAGGTTTTTCATGAACATCTGGGTCCTCGTCAATGTTCAGACATGGTCGAGAGCTATTGGAAAAATAGAAGCAAAGAAAAAAAGAACACGTTAGCTGCAATATTTTCTTATTTACATTTATAAAATGAATTAGAAGAAGCTGAAGAATTTCATTCAAACTACTAAAATAAAATTGTTATTAAATTTTAAAATACAAAATTTTTAGCTGGGTGGTGATGACGCATGCCTTTAATTCCAGGACTTGGTAGGCAGAGGCAGGCAGATCTCTGTGAGTTTGAGGCCAGCCTGGTCTACAAAGTGAATTACAAGACAGCTAGGGCTACACAGAGAAACCTTATATTGAAAACCAAAAGAATGAAAAAGTTAAAAAAAAAGTAAAATTTGTAGTTGAAATTTCAGATTAAATATTTTATTAGCAATATTCAGTAATGAATATTTATAACACATCACATAGTAGAAGCTACTGAAAATGTACAATACTCTGAATTCTACATCATTTTCAGCTGAAAACAAGAATTCAAAGGCAAAATTATGGGATTGTAATTACAGAGCTGTCTAGAGATGCAGCCCAGTGATAGAATGCTTGCCTAAAACTCAGGCTGGATCACTAACAAAGACAACAGAGCTTTTATAAAGGAGGGAAGGAAGGAGGGATGTAGGAGAGAGGGAGGGAGAGATGTAGGAGAGAGGGAGGGAGGGAGGGAATGCGGGCTAGAAGACAGAGGTTAAGGGTCAGCAGTGAACGGATGGGCCTGGCCCCTACACCGCTGTGAGGAGCACACAGCCAAGCTCACTGTCTCGCTCTCTGTATGTGCAGCAGCAGCAGCATGAAAATAGGACATTTTTCTTTAATTAAAATTCTTTAATTTTTATAATACTTATATGCAGGGGTGTTTTCTCTGCATGTCTGTCTGTATGCTGAGTGTCCATGGAGGCCAGGTGTCAAGGTCCCTGGAACTGGAGTTACAGATGGTTCTGAATCACCGTGTGGGTGCCAGGGGTTGAACCGTGGTCTCTACAAGGGCAGCCGCTGCTCTTAACCACTGAGCCATCTCTCCAGCCCCGAGATAATATTTCCTATTACACTTTGACGTAGAGTCAGCACATCTGCTGCACAGCTCTACACCCATGCATTTGAGGCGATTACCTTTTGGAGGATAGGCTTCTCAGATGCAGCAGCGACGTGTCTAGATCAAAGCAGCCTGACTGTGTTTTTCTTTGAGGAACCTAAAGGCAAAGTAATTACTTATATATATTTTTAAGGATTACTTTTAAAATTAATAAAACTCTTAGAAAATCCAAGCTAAGCATGTTGTTTTAAATGACAGTTATTTCTTTGTTTGTATGTGTATAGGTGCATGCTAGAGCACACATGCAGAGGCCAGAGGACAGTTACAGGAGTCAGTTCTCTTCCCATCCCAAGGGAGGTCATCTGGCTCAGCAGCAAGACTTTACCTGCCGAGGCTTCTTACTGATTCAAAGCATAGCCTTAAAGTAATAAAAATTCTCTCACAATAGTTTACTTCAAATAATGATGCTAGTCACATATTTTTCTTTCATTCTCATTTTATTACTATAGAAAAAGAACCCAGGCAATTTCTAAAAGTACTTTAACTAGGTTCTAAGTAAAACTAGATTTTCCCCAAAACTAAAGCATACATGATTTTTCATACAAAGACTTTTACTTTGTTTGTGTGTGTGTGTGTGTGTGTGTGTGTGTGTGTGTACAAGTGTGACTATGTGTTTACACATATGTGCATATATCTGTGAAGGTCAGAGATCAATGTAGGTACCTTCTTCAGTCAGACTTTTTTATATGAGTACACTGCTGCTGTCTTCAGACACACCAGAAGAGGGCATTGGATCCCATTACAGATGGCTGTGAGCCACCATGTGGTTGCTGGGAATTGAACTCAGGACCTTTAGAATAGCAGTCAGTGCTCTTAACTGCTGAGCCATCTCTCCAGCCCTTCAGTCAGTCTTTACCCTACTTTTTGAGTCAGGCTCTTTCATTGAACCTGGGGCTCATGGATTCAGTGAGTGCCAGCGATCCTCCTGTCTCTGCCTCCCCATCACTGGTTATAGGCATATGCTGCTGTGCTCTGCTTCTGTGGAGGCACTGAGATCTGAGCTCAACTTTACCTACTGAACCATCTCCTATCCTTGGACTTTTATTTGTAAGGTGTATCTACCGAGGGACAAAAAATAAGAGTGTTGGCATCCTACCCACTGTAACATCCCACGAATGCAATCTTCACAGAGAATGGGTTTGTAAAACAGTACTCTGAATTTTCAATCACCAGCATATACTAGGTTATATTTCTCACAAGCCACATATCTCAAAATACACTGAAAATGAAAGCTCTAAGTGCAAATTAAAGGTAGAGTCCGATACAACAGGAGAGTTAGATCTGTTTGGGGAAGCATGTTTGTAAAGCATGAATAATTAATGTAAAATACATCTGAGGCACTGGTCTGAGAAGAAACAGCTGAGACCATCATGGCTAGGAGTGACAGCAACCCTGGAAGCAGCAGAGGTCATGAGACAAGAGAGAGCAGAAAGGTCAGGACTGGATGGGATGGACCTCTCTGGGAGACCCTGCATCAAAGTAAAGCTGCCTCCCCATACCCACAGAATGGGGAAAGGTATGTTCAAGTGGTAGGGTGCTTTCCTAGCATGCACTCATTTAAATGGGTTCAATCTTTAATACCACAGAAAACGTCTCTGACTCAACTGTGTTTCAGAAGCTGACAGTATAAAATAAAGCAGCCAAAACAATGTGGTGAGCTCATATGTGTACAATCCAGCATAACTCACACTTCAGAACAGCCCTCTGTCTTCCTTCACTTCACACTTGATGCTCTGCCTGGTCTGTGTGCAGCTTCTGCTGCACAAAGTGAGCATGATACCTGTCTTCTCTTCTCCGGCTTTTTCAGGGTTGCCATTCCCTCTCCTTTCTGTCCCTCACACTAAGTGCTTTCTAAATATCTGCCTGTGTTATTTACTAAAACTTCCACTCAGCTGATTCCATTCTACTATTTTTCCATATGGAGTGCATGTATGTACATGCATCTGTGTGTGTGTGCATATGTGTACATGCATGTGTGTATGTACATGTGTATGCATGCGTGTACATGCATCTGTGTGGGCGCGCACACTTCAAGGAGAATAATTCCATATCCAGATGTTTCCCTTCAACCCCCCCTCCCCGTTTTCTGGAGACAGTCTCTCTTTATAGCCAAACAGCCACTGGTTTGCAGTCATCTAGCCCTCCCAAGTGGTGCTGGGACGGAATCCAGGGGCCCTACATGGATCATTCTGTCTCTCAACAACATCCCAAGCCCTCCAAGAGGAGTTTCTAACCACTGCACTCAAAAATATGCTCTTATTTATACTAGTTTCTAAATAACACTGTTGCTGGTACCAATATTTATTGAGATAAGGGAAAAAATCTATTTGTATGAAATTCCATCAACATCAAGGTATTTTTAAAAATCTTTTTTTCTTTTACACTTAGTAACATAATATTTAGCAAAAGAACTTCAGGAAGAATTTCTTATTTTTTTTAAAGAATTATTTATTTTATGTATATGAGTATACTATAACTTTCATCAGAAACACCGGGAATCAGATCTTATTACAGATGGTTGTGAGCCACCATGTGGTTGCTAGGAATTGAAGTCAGGACCTCTGGAAGAGCAGTCAGGGCTCTTAACCACCAAGCCATCTCTCTAGCCCCAGGAAGAATTTCAATACCAGTAAAGTACATTTCATTTTCTTTCAATGTATAGTTTTTCCCCGTATTATTATATAGCTGTTAAATGTATTATCAAAACTCATGAAGTTTTCTAACTGAAAATTTATTTTATGGACATGGAAATGTTTGCCACTGTTGGCTGAAGTGCTTGAGAGCATGCCAGCTGCCTGCCTGCAGGTGCTGGGCATGAGGGAACTTACTGGACTTGAGAGGAGAGGCAGCCCCGTCTGAGGATGAAAGGCTCTGGTTGATGTCCCATCCAAGGAATGAAAATTATGTTTCCTCCAGACACTTGAATGTTTCAGTGTAGTCCTCTGTGAGGAAAAGTACTACATTTTAGTGGGAATATTTAAATAATGGTAAATTTGTAGCTACATTGCTAATGCACTCTGAGGTACGCACCGTTACAACTGTTTTATCAACATGTTCACTCACAATCTAGCATCTAATATTTTAACTTGTAGGAAAAAAAAAACAGCTAGAAATCAGAGTTAAGACTGTAAAGTATATAACTGTACCAAGAGTCATTTTTAGAAGATTTAGTTTAGGATGATAAATTCAGAAATATAGAACGGGGCTGGGGAGAGGGCTCAGCAGTTAAGAGCACTTCCTGCTTTTCCTGAGGATTCAGGTTTGGTTCCTAGCACCCACATGGTGACTTACAACCATATGTAACTTCAGCTCCAGATGGACCCAAAGCCCTCTTCTGGCTTCTGTGAATACCAGACACTCATGTGATGTTCATATATACATGTGGGCAAACTACCCATCCATATAAACACAATTAAAAAAACTTTTCTAAAAAGTGGTATGAATCAAGTGACGTGGTCACAGCACAGTTTTTACTGTGAGTCACACAACAGGAGGAGGGGGAAGAGTGCCACATATACATATACATAATATATAATATATGTTATATGTGTGTATATATATATATATATATATATATATACACACACACACACACACACACACACACACACACACACATATATATACATATACATACATGCATGCTTGTAATCCTAGTGGCTTCCAAGGCTAAGCCAGGAAGACTGCTGAGCCCAGGGCTCAAGGTTGCCTGGGTAACCACTGAGACCCTCTTTCACGAAGCAGTGAGGAATACTTACAAATTGGACAAATTTACACCTAAAGATCAGAAGTTTACAAAAAATATGAAAACTAAAACAAAACAAAAAAACCTAAGTTGGTCACAGTTCACATTTATCAGCTTTGTGACCCAGGATGAGTTATCTTGTCCTTCTGACCTATGGGGTAAAAAAAAAAGCCTCTGGCCTTTGGGTGAGAGAGAGAGAGGATCATGCAGAGACACATGTTCATATGCTGTGTAGGAGAGCACTAGAACACATGTATAATTTCATGTAAAATCAGCACAGACAAGTCTGTGCTAAAAGACAAACCAAAACACCATGTCCAAATTGAGTTCGCAGGCCTGCTCTCTTGTCCTGGTGGCTCAAGCTCTTCTTCCTATGCCTTCTAAAAGCCTGGAACTGCAGGCACAGGGCCCCTGTATCTCTCCAAAACACAGTGTGGTTAAGGCCACGATAAGTCTTTGTATACTTTTAGGGTATAACTTTTTACTTAAACAGCATGTTAAATGTCTATGAACTATGCAGATCAATTATCATTTTCAGAATTATATGGCTTATTCGGTATGACTCATGGACTAAACCGTGAGAATAGATCCAGGAACTGAAGATTCTGAGTACCCACTTAGTGCAGCTCCTACCAACAGCCTACATCGTTACCATGCAGCATCTGTACCAGGCCAGGGCTGCCTGCAAAACACATGAAGCTCACAGGAGTGTCTGCCTGATTCCTGCTTCTTCCCTACTGATTGCTTGTGATAATGAAATAAGGCAACGGGAAAAATCCAAGTGAACGAGGACATACATATCAAAACCCTGGACTCCAAGAGACCTAAGAAGGGGTTAAAGGGCACTGGATCAGCCACTAGGGAGGAAAGAGTTCCTAGTGTGTCCAACCCTCTGGGCCTCCGTTTCCCCCACGTGTCCTACCTGTTCCTTGGTAAAGTGCCAAGTTCTATAATCATTTGACATAACTGAGAGGAGCCAGGAAAGAATGCAGAAATCAATACACACACACACACACACACACACACACACACACACACACACACACCATTCATCCCTGCATCCCCAGGCCAAATACAAAGGCTAGGTGCTTCTGAATGGCAGAAAAAGGTCACATAGCTTTTAGACTGTTGCTGAAAGGTTGAAATGACAGACCTCACAGAGCCTGACAGTTTTGCTGCTGTAATCATCGCTTTCAAAGAAGGGAGCGCACACTGAATTTTAAACCATGTGACCCATGGATCCATTTCTTCTCTTAACTTGTGTTGACTTTCAAGAGGGTAGGCTATTGGCAAGAATAGTAATAGCTCTGTAGACATCTTATCACGCCACACTGGGTACTCTACAGATAACAGGTACCCTTGGGCCTTCACAATCACATTTCCAGTGATCGAATTCTAATAGCTAAGAACCACATTTGAAATATTATATGTTACCTACCAACATGTCTGCATTTTTCAGTCTTTCACTTGTAGACAAACAGGGCTTTACACTTTGAGGTTTTCCAGCAACTGAATCCTGTTTCTCCTCCTGCTCAGTTTTTAGTTGGTCTGATACTGTGCTTCTGGAACCCTCAATCTCTTCACTGAGATCATTTTCTGTGCCAACCTGAATGCTTTGCTCACACGTCTTGGATCTTTTGGAGTCTTTATTTGAACATTCAGTTTTGTTCTTGTTCAAATAGTCAGGCATTTCCAGCAGAGTCACTTTTATTTTTGAGTCAATAGCTTTTGAATCATCACACTGGAGACGACTGAGAGATCCTGGACTATTCTCGTCGTTTATTTTCTCTGTACATTTATTTGTGCAAATCTGTTTGTCAATACTGTTGCAATGCAAACACTGTTTCTCAGTTTCATGGCTCATTTCTTGCTCCTTAAGTTGTAATTTACAAGATGTACTTTCCAATCTGCTAATCAAATCCAAGCTGCTTTCATTGCAGAGAGCAGTGTTAGAGGAAGTTAGTAAGCCAGCAGCCTTGCTCAGCAACTCCTGCCTGGCTGTGTGGGTGATGTTATCAGGATGGTTCTGACGCTGAGTTCTTACTTCAGGGTTCAAAGCCTTTTCTTGAGGACTGTATTTGAAAGATCGCAAGCATTTACTAGGTTTGAGGCTTTTCCCATCACCTCTGTCTCCCAATAAGGACACTTCTGTATGAGACGCAGAGACAGAGACATTCTCTCTGCCCTTCTTCAGCAAGGTTTTGTCATCCAATGTACTCCTGAACACTTTAGAAGGAATGGAATTGGAGTCGTGCTTGCTGAATGCAGGCCGGGGAATGTGAGGTGTGGGGTCGATGTGTTCCAGGTGCTGTGCAATCCTGGCTATGACATCCTGCCGCTCCTGGAGCAAAGAGCCAATCAGCGGGTTCGGGTTCGCCTCTCCAGCAGGCTGGCCAGGGTACCGACTGTGAGAAGTGCAGGTTTCTCCGGGCCTGGTTTCTGACTTCTCTCTGACTTTCCCCTCTCTGCTGTCTCCCGGGGAGACAAACCCTGCATTCCCAAAAGAGACCGAGAAGGCTTCTTTACATCTTCTCACACACCCACTTTCCTGGGAAACTGGGAAACTTAGCTTTGGGCTAAGTGAAGGGGACTCCTGGGTTTTAAAGGGGAGTTCAGACATTCTAGAGGAGCTGGGGTCACAGTGAATCAAGTGCTGAGCAATCCTGGCAATGACTTCTTGTCGATCCTGAATCAAGGAGTCCATTAAAGGGTTAGGTTCCCCTACTGGCTGCCGAGAGCTCTGACAGCTGGAGACACTGGAATCGATCACAGGGAGTGATTTGAAAGTTCTCACCGATGCCTCCTGTGACCTCACTTCTCCCCCGGTGCCACTGAAGCCCAAGACACTGGCTTGAGGTGCTCCGTGGTCAGACTTGCTACCTGTGCCTGGACAGAGCCTGACATTTCTAATGGCTGCAGTGTACTCGGGAGGCATGCCACTTCTGATGTGCAGGGCACTCACGGGTGCCATGGCCCATGTGTGCTTGCTGCGTAGACTCTGTGGGCTGCTGGGACAACGGTACTCCACTTCACCAGGGCCACGGTGCTGACAGGCTCTAAGCTCCTGTTCTTGAATTCTCTTCTCATACAGGCCAATGTTAGTATGAATACTACAGGTCAAAACCGGATAATGAGCTTGTCTGGGTAAGGACTGAACGCTGACTTTCAAGGCCACATTGTGAGAGACATTGGGAACGGGGAACACATGCTCAGTTGGAGTCTGTGAAAAACTCCACTGCAGGTCTACATCCGCAGCACTGATTCTAGAGGCAAAGAACACAGATCAGTCAGTCACCCCGAATCACTTTAAGGCTACAAAGCAGTTTTATCTCTGCATTAACTACCACCAGGTCCACTTTCAGTCACTCTACCTTGTATGTCACCGCTAAAAGCAACAGGCATGGCACAGACCATTGAATGTGGGTGAGGTGACTGTTTTCTGTTATTTTAGTCTTTAAGACCAAATTTTATAGCCAGATGGTGGTGGAGTACACCATTGATTCTAGCCCTTGGGAGGCAGACACAAGCAGATCCCTAAGTTCGAAGCCAGCCTGATCTACAGAGCAAGTTCCAGGACAGCCAGGGCTATACATAGAAACTCGGCCCCCAAAACAAAAACAAACAAAACGATAGTTTCATTCTGTAGCCCTAGATGTTCTGGAATTTACTATGTAGCACAAGTTGGTTTCAAACTTGCAATGATCCTCCTCCTGTGAGATTACAGGAAGGAGCTACAGAAAACACCAAAGGCTCAAAAATATTACGATTTATTCATATTTGCCAAAATAGAAAGCTAAAAGTACCAGGCAGTGGTGGCACATGCTTTTAATCCCAGCACTCGGGAGGCAGAGGCAGGTAGATCTTTGTGAGTTTGAGGCCAGCCTGGTGTTCAGAGTTAGTTTCAGGACAGCCAGGGATACACAGAGAAACCCTGCCTCAAAAAAACCAAACCAAACCAAAGAAAACCACACACACACACACACACACACACACACACACACAGATTGAGAGAGAGAGAGAGAGAGAGAGAGAGAGAGAGAGAGAGAGAGAGAAGAAAAATGATGCCACAAGACAACCAAAACAAACAAACAAAAACCAAAGGAAAAACAGGGCGTTGTGTTTACTATTAAATAAGCTGGTTCTGCTTATTGAGTAAGACAGTCTAGAGACTATTTCACCTGCATAAAGAAACAATTAGTTGCTTGGTAGCCTATATATTTCTTTATGCACACATACAAACACACACATGCATACAAGAAGTCACACACACAAGTGCTTCTCTTGTTTGCTCCCTCCCTCCCTCCCTCCCTCTCTCCCTCCCTCCCTCCCTAAGACAAGCTTTTGCTATCTTGCTCAGGTTCAAACCCACTGTCCCAGCAATCCTACCCCACGTCTGGAACAGTTGGCGCTGTGGGCACACAATATTAAGTCCAGCAATGTTTATATGTTTGCGATAGAAAACTCCAGATCATCACTAGCCCAGCGGACCTCAGTTCCTACTTTATGGTGGCATTACGTCCAGCTCAGCTTCCTGAGGTAAAGCTGAATGTTCTTTAAACAGTTTTGTCTACCAAATGTAACCCACCAAGCCATCTTAACAAAATACAGCTCAACAAGGACTATCCATATATTACCCAGATAATATACTTAACAAGGTACAGCTCAACAAGACTATCCATATAATATATTACCCAAATAATATACTCTCCAAGCTTGTTTTGAGAAGAACTTCATCAGCGTATACTGGGTATACTTCATTTATAAATGAAGGAAAAATGCTTTTGACAGGCTAAACACCTCTCAGTAGACTGACTATACACTGACCCTTTCCCCCTAGACAGACATACTTACCTGTAAAGAATGTTTCGTGGAATAGCACCATGAGAAACACTCAGCCAAGCACTTAACTGAGAAAAAAACACAAATGATCTGACAGCCAGCAGAAGTGCCTTCTCTTCGATGAAACGGTCACCATTCCTGAGGGAGGAGAGGAAACACGGCTGAGACTAAGAGACAGCTTTTGGAAGAGGAAAGTGGGGACAGGCGTCTCTTGGGATGTGTACTCTAAGAGCACCTATGTGAATTTCCTAATGTCACTTGGTGTCATAATTACATAGTGAACCAATGTACTAAGCAGCTCAACTTTAACACATAAAAAAGGGGAATTCAGCTGGGCGTGGTGGCGCACGCCTTTAATCCCAGCACTTGGGAGGCAGAGGCAGGCAGATTTCTGAGTTCGAGGCCAGCCAGGTCTACAGAGTGAGTCCCAGGACAGCTAAGGCTACACAGAGAAAACATGTCTCGAAAAACCAAAAAAAAAAAAAAAAAAAAAAAAAAAAAAAAAAAAAAAAAAAAAAAAAAAAAAAAAAAAAAAAAAAAAAAAAAAAAAGAGGAAAAAAAAGGGGGGGGGGGTGTTCAGAGACACGATGCAGTGGTGGGGTAAGGTGTAGGAGGTCATGGAAAACTGGAGACCAAGCTGTACAACTCACTGTCGGGGAACTGGCTCCAGGATCCACCTCTCCAGTAACAGTGCATCTTGCTTAATGGCGGGGTCATTCAGATCTGTCCCCTCTGTGCTAGGCCCCTCATCACTGTAGCAGCAATCTGGCAGAAGCATCACTTCCACCATGATTGGAAGATTATTTTTCCACAACAGTGTGACCTCAGATCTGGTTCGTCTGGCTTGGCGACACTGGGAGAAGAGGAAGATAAACAAATGAATATTCTCAATAACTACCTTAATTTTGTATTTAAAGTTCAAACCGTAATTGTAGATATCTGCACAAGAAACACAGCATACACGGTAGCACTTGTTCAGGCTTGGCTGTCTCTTCTATTCCCAGAACCCACATTGTGGCTCACAACCATCTGTAAATCTAGTTTCAGAGGATACAATGCTCTCTTCTGGCTTCCGTGGGCACCTGGCATTCAGGTGGAACAAAGACATACATACAGGCAAAACACTCATATATATTAAATAAATGTAAAAACAATAGAGAGCTCAGCAGTAGAGTACTTGTGGCACGGTAAATCGCTGGGCAGTGGTGGCACATGCCTTTAATTCTAGCACCTCAGAGGCAGAGACAGGTAGATCTCTGTGAGTTCAAGGGCAGCCTGGTCTACAAAGAGAATTCCAGGACAGCCAGAGCTACACATAGAAAAAACAACAACAGCAACAACAACAAAAAAAACAAGCACACACCTTTAATCCCATCACTTGGGAGGGGCAGAAGCAGGCAGATTTCTGAGTTCAAGGCCAGCCTGGTCTACAGAGTGAGTTCCAGGACAGCCAGGGCTACACAGAGAAACCCTGTCTCGAAAAACCAAACCAAACCAAACCAAACCAAACCAAACCAAACCAAACCAAACCAAACCAAACAAAACAAAACCAACCAAACCAAACAAAACAAAACAAACAAAAAAACCCCCAAAACCAAGCAACAGGAGCTGGAGTGATGGCTCAGAGGTTAAGAGCACCTACTGCTATTCCAGAAGTCCTGAGTTCAATTCCCAGCAACCACTTGGTGGCTCTCAACCATCTGTAATGGGATTTGATGCCCTCTTCTGGTGTGTCTGAAGACAGTGACAGTGTGCTCACATATATAAAATAAATAAATCTTAAATTATATCATGTGCTATTTATTAAAATGTTTTAACAATTTTCTTTTAAAATCTTAATAAAAATTATTCCCACTGAAAAATACAAGAGAAATAGTGTAGGTCATTTAATAAGAACATACAATGTAAGGGCTGAGGTAAGTCTCCATAGCTTAAGAATTTCATAAATTCATTGCTTAAGAATTTCACAAATTCATAAATTGGATGGATCTGGAGGATATCATCCTTAGTGAGGTAAGCCAATCACAAAAGAACTCACTTGATATGCACTCATTGATAAGTGGATATTAGCCCAGAAACTTAGAATACCCAAGATACAATTTGCAAAATACAAGAAAAATCAAGAAGAAGGAAGACCAAAGCGTGGATACTTCATTCCTCCTTAGAATAGGGAACATAATATTCATGGAAGAAGTTACAGAGACAAACTTTGGAGCTGAGACAAAAGGATGGACCATCCAAAGACTACCCCATCTGGGAATCCATACCATAATCAGCCACCAAACGTAGACACTACTGCATACACCAGCAAGATTTTGCTGAAAGGACCCTGACATAGCTATCTCGAGTGAGGCTATGACAGTGCCTGGCAAATACAGAAGTGGATGCTCACAGTCATCTATAGGATGGAACACAGGGCCCCCTATGGAGGAGCTAGAGAAAATACCCAAGGAGCTGAAGGGGTCTGCAACCCTATAGGTGGAACAACAATATGAACTAATCAGTACCCCCAGAGCTCATGTCTCTAGCTGCATATATAGCAGAAGATGGCCTAGTCAGCCATCATTGGGAAGAGAGGTCCCTTGGTCTTGCAAACTTTATATGCCCCAGTACAGGGGAATGCCAGAGCCAAGAAGTGGGAGTGGGTGGGTAGGGGAGGGGGGGGCGAGGGTATAGAGGACTTTCGGGATATCATTTGAAATGTAAATGAAGGAAATATGTAATAAAAAATTGAAGAAAAAAAAAAAAAGAGTGCATAGCTAAAGGAAAGGGGATGGCGGCATGGAAGACTACTGTGGAGTGGGAGGCAGGAGGGAGTCCAGCATCTCCTCAGCTTAGGGAGTCAACTGCAGCACTTCCAAGCCGCACTCAAATATAAAAATCACCATAACAGAACAGCCACCATGACAGAACAGCAGGGATGAAGACTTTAGAGCACAAACAGCAAGGAAGCCTGGTCCTCACCTGGGCCAGCTTGTCGTTGCACTCATGTCTGGCCGTTCCTGGGAAGCGAGACTGCGCTGGAGGGCAGTGGAAACTCTCTGCACGGCCTTTCACAGAGCACTCTGGGGTTCGTCCTTCAGTTATCAGCAAGGCCAAAGAGACCAAGAACTCCTCTGCGTCATATTCAAAATACTCATCCAAGGCATCTGGCATAAAAAAGGAAAATTCTTCATTGTATTAAGAATTCCACCACTTGAATTAGTCACACTTTTTTTTTTTTACAGTGTTGCTGTTTATCTATCATTATGGGACTGAACCCAGGGCCACATGCACACTAGGTCAGTGTTTTACCATGCCAAAAAATGTTCCACAACTGAGCTATATCCATAGCTCATTAATTTTTAATGAATTAATTGTTTGGAGATAGGATTTCATACAACTCAGGCTGGCCTTGAGTTCACTGAGTGGTAGAGGTTGGTCTTGAACCCCTAACCTCCCTGTCTCCCACTCTCAGGGTCTGAGATTGCAGCACCATTCCTATCTACTCTGTCACTGAGATAAACCTCTAACCCTAAAGTACTCAGCAGGATCCCATGACAGCTGGCCAACACTCACAGCACTCAGAAAGCTAAGACAAGGATTGTCGTGAGTTTGAGGCCAGCCTAGGTTACACAGTGAGTTCCAGGCAACTTCTGGTTATACAACACCCTGTCTCAAAAAGCAAAAACTAAAAAACAAAAACCCAAACCATTACTGCCAGTGACAAAGCCTTCCTCAGACTGAAGGTGTAGCCGAGACCTAAAATCCCAGCACTGAGGAGGTGGAGGCAGGAAGATGACAGCTAACACTTCAGACAGTGTTTTACTGACATGAGTATCACTACTTCTAAGTACTCCATCCAGGTAAGCTCAGTCCTCGGGGCACTGATGGATGAGAACTCCTGCCTGCATCTCACAGGCAATCGAAGCAAGGTGAGGGAGCTGGCAGGTGCTCACCCCAGACAATTTGCAATTTGGATATACAGTTTGGCTCCAGAAACCAGGACCTTAAACCGCTGTAACAATGCTGTTGTTCACCATGACTATAAAATCTCCTACTACATACTTTTGTTTCTTAAATTAAAATGAAAATAATATATATCTAACACACACACTTTTATTCATTTGGTATTTTTGTGATACAGAATTATTTCTGGAAATAGAACTATAAATTATAATAATGAGCTGACTGGAAAAGAGAGGGTCTCAAATCTCCTTTGGGAATGAAATTAGATCATAAATCAAGGGGTATTTACAGATAAGCCTAGAGACATATGATTATCCATCATTGTTCCTACCTTTACATTTTTTGTTACATTTTACTACTTTATTTGTGCATGTGCACGTGTAGGCACCTATGGAGCAGGTGTGTATGCCACAGAGCAAATGGAGGGTCAGAGGACAAATTGGTTTGTTCACTATGTGAGGTCCCAGGGCTGAACTCAGGCCATCAGGCTTGCTGGCAAGCACCTTTACTAGCTGAGCCATTTTGTTGGCCCCTTACTTTCTATCTTTTTTAAAATCATGTTTTAACTTATCTAGTAGACCACTTTCCTTCTCAAACGTAGGCCTCTATTTTTACTTAGCTAGAACTATAGCATAATCTACTTAATCAATCCTATACTGTTGGATGTATAGGATGATCCAATTGCTTTCTAAATAGATAAAAGAATCTTTATAAATATGTTTGAAAACTAATATGCTTGAATACTCAGCCTAGTGAACTCACTAAGGCTGGAATAAACTCACAAATGAACAATTTTGATTCATATTAACAAACAGGCCTCTCAAAAAATAAAACAATATTATCTTAAATAAGTTATCTTTTTAGCAATCTCCTAGGTTTTTCCCTGGCCTCTTTTCCACTTTACTCTGTGGTTTGAGTGGCCTGGAATCTTTCTACTACATTGGCAGGCTATAGAAATAAGTCAAACAGCATGTGTAGCAGCCCAGCCAGACTTGGGAAGGACACTCCTCCTCCCCCTCTACACAGAGCTCTGTGCTGCCCAACTGCGCAGTCATGTGTGTGCATGGCAGGTTCTGGTGCAGTCAGAGGCTCTGCTCACTCTGTGTCCTCAGGAAGCCTGTGATCTCTCCTAGGGTTTCCCTGAGCTACTTCTAACTCTACTCTTCTCTTCTCTTCTCTTCCTTTTCTTTTCGTTTCATTTCTTTTCCTTTCCTTTTCCTTCCTTCCTTCCTTCCTTCCTTCCTTCCTTCCTTCCAATTTGTTAGGTTTTTGTTGTTTTAAGAATTTTTTCTTTCTTTTTTCTTTTCTCTTTACAGACAAGTTCTCACTTAGTCTGGGCTGGCTCTATATATAGTCAAGGCTGTACTTAACCTTCTGGTCTTCCCGTCTCTACCTCCCAAAGGCTGGGCCAGCTGGCCATGACCCAGCCCTACTGCTTCTGAAGAGCAGAGATGCATAGACTCTCAGGGCTGAAAGAATCCTGAGAAAGTCTAACTCAATCTCCAAATACGCTCTCAGACACTACCCTGGGAATTGTCACAGCCAGTCCTTGCACATCTAGTGGCGAGGTGGCCTATTTCATCTGTGGCTCTTCCCCAAGTGTCGAGAGCTTTCACTATGTCTAAGCTGCTTGCTTTTCTAGTTGAACTGGGCTCCAGTCAAGAGCCTCGAGAGCACGGCTCTCCAAAGCTCCAGCCCAGCCCCAGCTCCCAGCCAGACTGTAAACAGTACACAGAGGCTGAGACAGCACACAGAGGCTGAGGGACTATGCTCCATCTCCCAACCTAGTGGAGATCTGTTTTACTGAAGACCCACTCCACTATAATCATCAGGGTACAAAGGTTTGGTTATATCTCTCCTTCAGTGGTTGGCTTCCTAATGAATGCACTTCTAGACCCTCAAGCCCAACACTCAGGCCAGAGCTGCCACAGAACCATCTGCTTTAGCTGGACAATGTGGCATGAACTCTACTTTGGATGCTGAGTCCCAGGTCAACTCAGCTTCTGCAGCTCCCCAAATAGTCCCTCCATCCCAGACAAAGTCCTGTCTAGAGAGCTCGTATCCTTCCATTCTCTCTCCAGTGCAGCAGGCAGCTTTCTCCTCTCCCTTTCAT
The DNA here is from genome assembly GCA_902729485.2 of Mus minutoides. NCBI lineage: Eukaryota > Metazoa > Chordata > Mammalia > Rodentia > Muridae > Mus > Mus minutoides. The sequence continues at coordinate 359,202 of LR750337.1, forward strand.
ACACCCACAGGTTTGTGGAAGGCCTCTTTCCTACTTGCTCTCGACACTGACCTCTTACTGACTTCCTTCTCTTCCTAGTCCTTGCATAAGCAACTGACGCAGTGAACGGCTGTCGCCAGACACTGACACGCAACCCAGAGTCATGCCTTCCACATCCACATGGACCCATGTCACCATTTCTTATGGGCAGAAAACCTTTCTCCAAAATTGGGGCACTGACTAGGAGAAAGGAAAGGCTAAAGAAACCAATCAACACTACAGATGAAGTAAGCCAGCACTCTCTTGACAGCCCTGAAGCACGCAGAACCATCTGTTTCCTCACAGTGAGTATCTTAACCCTGCATCCCTGGAACCCACCAAACTGTGAAAAACAACCGCCCACACTTATTCTCTAGTCTCCATCTGTACAGCCTGCACACACACAAACACACACGTCCACTCTTATCTCATGCACACTGCACATATACACATATTTTTTAAAAAAATTATATAAACCTTAAAAAATTATATCAACACATGATTATGAAAAACAGCCACAATAAATGTCATAGATTGAATTCATTTTTGTTTTTGTTTTTAAGATTTGTTTGTTTTTGGTTTGAGACACAGTTTCTCTGTGCAACCTAGGCTGTCCTGGAGTTCACTCTGTACACCAGGCTGTCCTTGAACTCAGAGATCCACCTGCCTCTGCCTTCCAAGTGCTGGGATTAAAGGCATGTGCCACCAGTGGACAGCTTAAAGATTTAATTTTTAAAGATTTATTTTATTTTTATTATATGTAAGTACACTGTAGCTGTCCTCAGACACTCCAGAAGAGGGCGCCAGATCTCGTTACAGATGGCTGTGAGCCACCATGTGGATGCTGGGATTTGAACTTATCACCTTCGGAAGAGCAGTCGGGTGCTCTTACCAGCTGAGCCATCTCACCAGCCCCAAAGATTTAATTTTTAAAGTTAAGTACATATGTGTGAACTGTGTGTGGGAATGTGCAGGTAGGTGCTGGTACCTACAGAAGCCAGAAATGAAAGCTGGTTGCACTGGAGTTGGAGTTGTGACTGACCCAGCATGGGTGCTGGGAATTGAACTCTGATCCTCTGCTCTAAACTACGGAGCCACCTCCCTAGCCCCATACACAACTCGTTTATTTCGGCTTCCCCCTTATTAATCTCTATCTCTGCATGTATGTGAGTGCTCACATGTGTGTGAGGATACACATGAGGATGGAGGTTGGTGCTGGACGTCTTCCCCAATTGCTCTCTACTTCTCGGAGGCAGGCTCTCTGGCTGAACCTGGAACACACTGAGGGAGTGTAACTCGCCTGAGGGATCTGCTGTCTCCACCTCTTGAGTTGGAGCTGCAGGTGGCTGTTAGGCGTGCCAGGCTTTCATGTGGGTGTTGGTGGTCTGAACTCTGGTCCACATTTGTGGCCAAGTATGTAACTCTCAGAGCCAGCTCCCTAACCCCCTTTCCACTTAATAAAACTGACTGCAGTCACAACAGTTATTTGTAAAAAAAAAATTTTTTTAAGAATATTTCCATACACATAAGGGGCACAGAATAACTATTCATTAAATTTAAAATAGTACCATTGAACACTACTTCCCTCCTTTGTGGGTGAGAAGAAGAAATTTCAAAGTCTTTTGCCCAAGCTTACATACATTATCATCAACTCTGACTTTTTATTTCAGACAAAAAGATTCAAAGGCAACCAACTCAACTTATAGTGTGGGTTCTAGAAAGCTCTCTGGACAACTTTCAACAAGTCCTAGTCTTAAAGAATTTAGTGAGTTATCTTGTTTCTTTTTCTTTTTTTGTAAGAAATAAGGTATTATTTAAGAAACCTGCAGCTTGTTATGGGTTCTGCTGGTTGTATTATTTTTATTCAATTTCACTTGGTTTTGCTCTGTGTGTGTGTGTGTGTGTGTGTGTTGCATGTGCCTGAGTGCACTCTGTGTGTGCCACACCACACATGTAAAGATCTGAGGGCATTTTCTGGAGTCAAGTCTCCCCTCCTACTGTCCTTTTGTGGGTTCTGGGGAGCAAACTCATCTAGCAGTGACTTTACCTGCTAAGACATCTCACTGGTCCTCTTCTGTTGGCTTCAGATAAATGATACTTTAAAGGCTAATTGTTTACACAAAGTTACGATGCCTAAATTAGAATTAATTTTGAACCTGGATTATTACAATGTGAGAGGTGGTAGAACCCCAAGGCACAAAGATGTAAGCTCCAGGACTGGGCAAGCTGAGATGATCCTTTCCTCAGGGCTGTGCATCAGATGCGGGGTCCCAATCATGCTCCTGAGGTGGTCAAATACAGAGTCTCACCCACAGCCAATGTAATCAAAATTCTTACCTCTGAAACTTCTGAGGAAAAAAAGTCTTTGTCCTTTGATTTTTGGCAGACCTTGCTATGGTAGAAACCTAGGTTTTTTTTTTTTAGTTAACAGTCAGCTATTAAATAACAAACCCAGCACAGTCAGTAGGCACTTACTTTAAAACACTATATAACTGTACTAGTTCAGAGAGTCAGAAAGATTTTCTTAGTGGCCTTTCTGCACAAAGAACTAGAGAGTGAATTAAACTATTCTTTTCATTGAGTGTTTGCTTTCTGATGTATTTGTCTGCCTGGAGAAATGTCAGGAGGCATGTTCCTTAAGAAATGAAGCTGGGGGATTGTAGAGCAGGCTCAGTACTTAAGAGCACTGGCTGCTCTTTCAGAGGACCCAAGTTCAAATCCCAGCACTGACATAGTGGCTCACAACCATCTGTAATTGTCATTGCAGGAGTCTGATGGACTCTGAGGACACAGAATGTGGGTTGTGCACAGACAGACATGCAGACAAAACACTCACACACAAAATAAAAATAGAAATGAAGCTAGAATATACTCAACAAAACTGAAAGCCAAAGAGATGTAAAATTCATGAAAAGAACTTTTAAAACAATGTTTCTTCCTTTTTTTGCTGGGGTGTGGGTGGGTGGATGGACAAGATTTTACTTTGTACTCTAGCTTGGCTTGAACTTGCTATTTAACCTAGTTTGGCATCTAACTCCAAGAAATCCTCCTGTCTCAGTCACAAAATTATCCTTTAATTAATACCTGCTTTGTAACTGTAATTAAAAGATTCACTGGAGAATGTAGTTTTACACAAAAGGGCAGTAATATCCAAAGAGTTCAATTTTAGGCAAGTTCAAACATGTTATTTAGTTTCTTTGTTTCTAATGGAGGAATGATAAATGTTAGGAGAGAAAGACCTTATCTGTCCTTGGGGGAAAGTAGGACTTTCTCTCCAGGGGACATGCTGAAGGGAAACCTTCCCCTTCAGGGAACTCTGTTAGCCTCTGGGCAGTTTCCATCCAAAGCAGAGGAAGAGGGATATGGGTTACTCTTACACGACAAACCAAACATCTCTCTTACAGGGAGATGGGAACAGATTTCCATGCTGAGGCACCGGAAGAAGCAGAGTTGAGCAGTCCCCATGAATGAGGGAAAAAGTTACGAGAAGGGAGGTCAGGGTTTGTCTCCAAATCAAAACAAAACATACACAGCAAACCTGAGACAATTCACCTGCAGAAGGCATGCATGACAAGAGATGTGAAAGCAACCATCCTGAGACAATTCACCTGTAGAAGACATATATGACCAAAGATGTTAAAGCAAGCCCTCCTGGCAGAAGAAAACTGTATTATCTGTATCCACCCAAATAGAGTGGAAGCCTCAGAAGTGCAGATACATGTAAATGATTTACTTTTAGGTTAGCGTGGTTGGTTGGTTGGTTCAGTTTTTTGTTGTTATTGTTGTTGTTGTGGTGGTGGTGGTTGTTTTTACATTTTTACTTTGTAAATGAATATGTATACACATGTATTTCACGAAGTATGAAGGTCAGAGGACAGCTTTCAGGAGATAATACTCCACTACCATGGAGCTGAACTCAGGCTGCCAGGCTTGAAATGAGATGCCCTGCCCTCCTAGCCATCTTGTTGGCTCTATTATCATTTTTAAATCAGTTTTTTTCTTTTATTCCCTTTTGTTTTTTGAAATAGTCTCAGCATGTAGCTCAGGGTAACTAGAACTTACAGTGGCTCAGGTGAGCTCATGCAATCCTACCGCCTCAACCTACCAAGTACTCAGATCATTTCTGTTGCCACCATGCCTAGATTTACAATAAATTTTATTTAGTTGTTTATTTTATGTATGTAAGTGCTATATCTGAATATACACTTGCATGCCAGAGGAGGACATCAGATGGTTGTAAGGCACCATGTGGTTGCTGGGAATTAAACTCAGGACCTCTGGAAGAACAGTCAGTTCTCTTAACTGCTGATCCATCTCTCCAGCCCCTACAATAAAGGAAAAATAACCATGCTATACATATCACAGATGGATACAAGACGAGGAGGCAGCACCTGACTCTGTCTGATGGGCGGAAGATGGCTCAGGAGGTCAAGTGCCTGTCATGTAAGCATATAGGTCTGAAGTCAATCCCCAGAAAGCATGCAGGTTGGTTGGTTGGTTTTAAAAGAAGGATAGAGATTCCTTAGTGATTAAGAACATGTACTGCCCTTCTAGAAAATTGGTCAAAAAGATTGGTTGAAAGTTCACAACTGCCTGTAACTCCAGTTCCATGAGATCCGATGTCCTCCTCTGGTCTCTGTGGACACTGAACTCATGTGTAGAAAAACACACAAACATGTACACAAAATATAAAAATTAAAAACATACTTTAAAAACATTCATTAGGAGATATGAGTCAGTGTTTTGAGTGCTAGATGCTCATTTAGAGGACCCAGGTTTAATTCTTAGCATCTACAAGTTGGCTCACAACAATCTATAATTACAGTTCCAGGGGATCTTAGGCCCTCTTCTAACTTCTGTGGACACCAGGCACACATGTTACACAGGCATACATACAGGGCACATGTATGCACACACACACACACTTAAAAACAAAACCATTGTGGTGTTATGGGCTTGCAATTTTAGTGTCAGGAGATGGACTGATATCTGGGACTTGCTAAGTTCTGGACCAGTGAGAGAGCTTGTCTCAAAAAAGGGGGGAGGAGGAGCCAGCAGCTGAGGAGAGCCTAGACACCCTAGGTTGTCTTTTGGACTCCATACATGTGGGCATACCCCCCACCATACACACCCTGTGGGATCAAAGGCTCTTGCTAGATTACAGTAGCCCCTCAATATTCAACTTCCTAGTCACAAACCCGCAGGAAGTAAATCCATCCTGTCTACCCCACAGGCTCTCATTATCTTGCTCAGGCCAGCCTGTAGCTTACAATTCTCTTGCCTCAGGCTTTCACATAGCTGAAACTAAGCTGTGTTCCCCCATGCCAGACTAAATGTGTGTTCTTTAAAAGTTAAGGGTTCTGATGGTTGGAGAGATGACTCAGTAGCTGCAGGTACCTGCTGGCAAGCCTAATATTCTGGACCCCACACAGGTGGAAGGAGAACTGATTTTCACAGTCACTCTGAGACTTCCATATATGTTCTGTGGCATGGGTACCTATGCATCTACATATACATTCACATGAACCCACACATGTAAATGTAATAACTTTTTTCAATTATGAAGTCTGTGATATTGTCATAATAGTACAAAACGAACTAAGGTGGTTATCTTGACTTTCTGGTAGTTTTAATAGTTAACCATCCAACTAGTTATAGTTGTTATAATGATGAGAAATGAGGTATGGAAAGCATTAAAATGGCCTCACTCAAATGAAAAAGAATCTGTTCTGTGGCAGGTTACATAATGAAATTTGGATAAAGATAGGGAGAGCAAAGAAATCATAAAGACTAAGAGACAGAGGGAAAATAAAACCCACACTGAGGGGCTGGTGAGATGGCTCAGCTGGTAAGAGCACCCGACTGCTCTTCCGAAGGTGATAAGTTCAAATCCCAGCATCCACATGGTGGCTCACAACCATCTGTAACTGGCGCCCTCTTCTGGAGTGTCTGAAGACAGCTACAGTGTACTTACATATAAAAAAAAAAAAAGCACTGAATCCATTAAGCCCAGTGCAGTGTCATCTACACGCTCACCCTGCACATGCCCAAGGAGCCAAAAGCTCTAGCTGTTTTCTTTCCCATGTGTTCTTCCAGCGTAACAGCAGTTCCATGGCTGGGCTCTCTGCATCTAGTCTCCTTCTGCTCCTGTCCATCCCTGAACTCTCTAGACGGTGTAAATGTGATTGTTGGATCAAACCTCCACAATGCTTCCTACTATTTACATTTTAATGGCCAGTTTCTGTTCTTTAAGAAATACCCTAGAACCACTGACTACAGTCATACAGCACTGCTACTAAGGCTGATCACCAAGGTGTCCCTGTCTCCCGCATACAGGATGTTCTAACGAATCAACCATAATTACTGCAAATGAGTTTTCTATTTCCAGTCTTTATGGGTTTTTTTCTTGCTGTATTTATTATGATGGCTACTCACACAACAATAGTATAGAAGTAGCAATAGTGAGCAGCTTACTTCTGACCCTGGCAACAGAGTTTTTTAATAGTTCACAACTAAATGTAATAACTATAGTTTTCACACTATTTGTTGGGTCGAGAAGGTCTGTTTATGAAGTTATCTTCATTTCATAAATGCTGTGTAAACCAGAATCCTCAAGGAGATGGCATCCATTCTCTCACACTGCCCAGCTAGTTTATATCTTTGGTCTTGCTTGAGACAGAGCCTCAGTATGCACCCCAGGCTGGTGTGGCCTTGAATTCTTCTGCCTCAGCATCCTGAGGGCTAGGATTACAGGGGTGCACTATGATCAGCTGGTTGTGGACTAAGCTTGGGGCCTTGCACGTGCTAGGCAAGTACTCTACCCCAGAGCTTAGTCTAGTCCTAGTTAAGCATTTAACCCACATAATACCTACAAATGTCTTCAGTGTCTAAAAACAGAAGAGGTTTGCTAGTGCGAGAGGAGGAAGGGTTGCACCTTAATACTTGATACTAGACTTGTATTGCAAGCAAAGAGCTATTAAGCAGCTAGGAAAAGGCCTTCCTAAAACAACTGACATTCTCAAAGTCTGTTGTGAATAACCTTTCTTTTATATAACCTCCACAGCCAAATTTATTGGGCAAAATTCCATGGATTAGAACAATGAGTATTAAGTTTCTATATTTTGGGAAATGTCAGATCGAGTGTCTTTAATGAGCATCACTCCATGCTGCACATGACCATCCGATATTCTACAAACGCAGTGGTCTAGGAACCACCACCAGTATCCGCCTGTTTAGTTAAGGACTTCCCCGCAACATGAAGCTATGAAACAGTTGCTCTCTTCCACTGACACCGAAGAGCACCGCACTGCTCTCTGTATCGGCTGTGGGTCTACCACACAGCTTTAATGCTGCTAAAGGCTGTAGCCACGGATACGTACATGCTTCCTGGATGTCAGACACCATGATATAGATCATCTTATTTAATCTCACAATGATATGTATACAGCAATATGTGAAGGTACGTGTGCCATGGCTAGAGATGGCTCAGCAGATTAGATCATGAGCTGCTCTTAAGGACGATGAAGCTCTGTTCCCAGCCACCATGTCAACTAACCCACACACCATCTCAGCTTCGGGGATCCCACACCTCTCACCTGAACAGGTACCTATGTTTACACACACAACCCACACATGAACATATAGTTAAAGATAAAATTAATCTAAAACATGTGTACCAAGCTCACAGCACAGTCACAGTATCTACTCCAAGAAGAGCCCATTATATAAGTCATTAATGTACAATTACTGTTGTTACTCCATCATATCTGTAATGTCATTAATAAGATATACAAACACTTTATGTTTCACTAGTTAAAAAAATAACCCTGTCAATTAAATCATTGTGTTCCTTCAAGACTCATTTAGGAAGTGGAAGAGATGTGCCTGTCAAACCAACCAAGTATAGGAAGGGAAGTGATGGATTTCTGTATGACTCTGATTTACATGCAATATAGCATGATTGACCAAAGCCAACGTAAGCAAAGTCTACTAGCCAAATGTTTTTCATCTCCTTTTGAAGATATTCCCAAATTTTTAGAGAACCTACTGAGCGAGCAAACCTTCTATCTGAAGAAAAAAAGGAATAGCTGTAGATATAGATGCTCATAAGGACAGAATTCATTATGTTTGTGTAGATGGATGGACATATTCATAGACAAATGTATAGACAGACAGAGAGACAGGGAAATAGGCACATTATGTAACCCAGGGTAGACCTGTGCTCCCAGTCCTCTTACCACAGCATCTTTTATTTTTTTTTTAAGATTTATTTATTTATTTAATATGAGTACACTGTTGCTATCTTCAGACACACCAGAAGAGGGCACTGGATCCCATTACAGATGGTTGTGAGCCACCATGCGGTTGCTGGGAATTGAACTCAGGACCTCTGGAAGAGCAGTCCATGTGCTTAACTGCTGAGCCATCTCTCCAGCCCTTATCTCAGCTTCTTGTCTGCTAGGATTACAGGTGAGCACCACCTCATTCAGTTCTTTTTTTATATATTTCTAAGGAAACTGTGTATATGGACCCAAATTAAAAAAAAATACAGTCATCAGAAAGTGTGTTTACTATGAATAGGGTAAAAATCAACCTACATTTCAGGATCGGGTGCATATAGCACTGGTTCAGTGGCTGCCCAGTATGGATGAAGACCAGGGTTCAATATTGGGATCCACCAAGAGTAACGACAAATTGTGGTTTGGGGCTTAGGATCATGATAATAAAGAGTCTGAGTCTTGACTGTGCTTTGAGCTACATCAGTTAAGGAAATAGGTTATGTCTGCTTAAAGCTTGTCTTCCAGAGAAAGATGGAGGCAATGTCCAGCTTATAGCCTTGTTCATTTTAAAGGTAAAGCACATTGTCTGAACACACTCATGGCATACATGCTATTACATATGATTCTGCTGAGACCTAATTTCAGAAGACACTTTGAAAAGTTTGAAATCTCATGTTTTGAGTTTTAGTGGCATATGGAGCAAACTGGAAATCTTTAAAACTACAAACAGGATCTGGGCAGGTCGCTCAGTGGCAGAGCTTGTGATTCAAAGCAAAGCCCTGAGTCCAATCCTGAGAACCCAGACAAAAAGAAAAACAATGACACAATAAAACTAGGGCTCCATTTAAGAACATTCATCTTTTAAAAAAGTTTCAGAAGGAATTTCAAAGTGCAGCAACGGTAGAATGTTTACAGATTCAGAACTCCTTAATTTTTCTTTTAAACATGTACTTATGTACACACACACACACACACACACACATATATATATATAAAATATTATATGCCATGTGAGTGTAGTACCCAGAGAGGCCAGAAGAGGGCATCATATCTCTTGGAAGTGAAGTTATAGATCATTATGAACTGTCCTACATGGCTGCTAGAAGCCAAACTTGGGTCCTGTGAAAAAGTATCATGTGCTCTTAACCACTGGGCTATCTCTCCAGCCCCCAAGAGTCCCTGTCCGCCCCCCCCTTTTTCAGTTTTTTTTTTTTTCCAAGACAGGGTTTCTGTAGAACAACAGGGTTTCTGTTGAACTCACTCTGTAGTCCAGGCTTGCTTCAAAATCAGAGATCTGCCTGCCTCTGCCAGAATCCCTGATCTTAATGGATCCTTAAAACCAGGAAATGAGAAGACAGCAACAACTACACAGGGAGTCACAGAGAGTTTTGTACTAATGAAAGGCCCATCCTTGTTGTTTACAACAGTCTGTGTCAGCTGTAGTCACAACCTGCATAGATTCGTTAATAACACACAAGTGAGGAGCAGGAATTTCTCAAAGTGGATTGCTTGACATCGTGTGGAGCTGACAGTATCTTTCTCTTGAAATTAATAATATAATTTCTCTTTCAAAGAAAAATAAAAGCCCAGCACAAATCTACCCTGAGCCCTCTAAGTGTCATAAACTGCTGCTTCCCAAGTCACACCAGCCAAACTCACTGTGATTAACATTTACAGACGGACCGCTCAAACTGCAGGATTTCAAAAGCGTGGTGGACAGGGGAACTTAAAACATAGCTTCTACATTTGTGTCATGTGAAAAATGTCATGCTGGACTGCAAGACTAACAGTTGACATTGGCTTAAGCAAATACTAAAACATAGAGCATCACAAACACTTTCAACACTGAAAGACTTCTCCCTGAAACCAGACCACCCTGTGTTCATAATTTGAACAGTAACTTTATAATTACATGTCACAATGACTTTAGAGTGTATTGGTTCTGCAACTTTATCTGCATTAAAATTGCCAAAGGGCCACCTTTTCTGGCCCTTCCCAATCTGCAAATCCACAAGCCTCGTTCCAGACCCATGACATAGAACCCTCTTTTTGTGTGAGCTCCTCTCATGGGTATAGCTACTATCATCCCTCATCAAAAAAGCCTCTCTTTATACCAAGTAGAAACCATTACAGAAAACTAAAACTGGATGCAATGCAGAAATCAACAGATATAACTCCACCACAGCTTCTGTGTTCATGACTCAGGGGACACCGAAGAAGAGGGAACAGAAAGACTGTAACAGCCAGTGTGCCAAGAGATCTGCTGTGAAATACTCTCTCCTAGACTTAGCCAATGGCAGTATCAGTAGACATTTTAATGTGGAGGGAGGGTTTATTGGGTCCCACCCTTAGACACTTAGAAGACGTAGGAAACTAAGAAGTGTTGGAAGAGGGAGAATTTCCCTCTCCTAAGGATGAGCCCCTTGATTGGCTATGCAATGCAAAATGATCGGCTTTGAAACCATATGCACACACACGAAAAACAAAAACGGACTCAGCAGGTTGTATTTTTACATATTTGTACATGTACACACCCCAATAATAATAATAATCAAAGAAAAAGAGACTATCAAATTAAGAAGGGGGGGATATAAGACGGGTTCCAGGGAGAGTGGCTGAGAAGAGCTGGAGGAGAAAATTGTTATCATGTGGAGACATGATACAATTCTATTTCAATTAAAACATATTAAAATGTTAAAATCTTTGGCTTTATAATTATATGAGGGCTATGTGAATGAAAACGTTTTACTAAGTCATTTTTCTACATTGTAATTAAAAATAATTTATGCTAGCCACATCAATTTTTGCCCTTAGGCAGTTGTGAGAGCCCGGAAGACACCCTGAATAGGCACAAATCTCAGCTCTTTTAAGTGATGAGAATGTCTTCAACTTCTTACAAAACACTTAAGACCTTCAATCCTTCCTCTGATGTTACCTTGAGGTCAGTGAAAGTTATGTGGGGCTTTCCTAAATATATGACAGATTTCCTAATGTGGTCAGAATGCTTGCATCCCTCTGAGATCCCTTATTGATATGTAGTTCCCAATGTGCTGGTAGTCAGTGTTGGGTCTCGGGAAGGTATCCAAGGCAGCCTGTTTGTCCCTTTACTTGAAGATGTAGCAGGAAGGCATGTCTGAGCCCTTTACAAAACAATAGATCTTCTGGCGCCCAGATCTTTGGACTTCCCAGCCTCCAGAACTGTAAGCAATAATTTTCTCTTGATTATAAATTACTTAATTTAGTGCATTTTGTTATAGTAGCTGAAATAAAATAATGCAGTTTCTAAAAGCAAGCCAAACTCCTTTTATTTATTAATTCTCCCTGTTATAACATTAAAGAAGTATAAGAGGAAGTCTAGACAGGTTATGTAATTTTCCCCAAAGTACACAGATAATGTGTCCCGCCAGCACATCTTGGTCCCATTTCAGCACTCGGCTCTCCCGTCAACATGGCCCCTATAGATTTATGCTGACCTCACTACTAACCTTATGTCTTTAACAACAGAACCAGAGATGCTCCACGTGTAGTCTTCAAGTCTTAGGACTTTGTACTGGGTGAATCTTAAATATATTTGTTGCAAATGTCAGTAATTTTACACAACTGAAATTATTTCGTTAGCACTTAAAAACAAGGAAGCAAGTGTTGTCTTACAACCTCACTTTAAAAAAAAAATCAAAATATTAACCATCTACACTGCTAAATGTGGTTCAGACACGATCACAAGGAAGCTGCTGAGATAGATCCAGTGGAGGAACTTGAAAAGCAAAGTATAGACCATCATCCTTCATTTCTAAAATGCAGGCAATACGTGTATAGCTATTTTATTTCATTATTTACAAAAACAAAATAACATCCTAAACTTGGGGGCAATGAGGCAGGGCAATGGAGAGGCCGTTTACTTTATATAAAAATTCTAATTATGGTTGCTCAATTTGGCAAATAAAAATAAAACTTTACATTTAAACTTCAGTTCAAGACATATGGTACTAGGAAGTCACTCATTCATCTAAAATGTAGATTTAAATGAGGCATCATATTAAAACAAGAACAAACCCATACCAAACCACCACCACCACCAACAACAACAAAACAAAATATAAACCCACTGCTGTAGGCCCCATACCTCTCCTGGGAAGGGCAGGAGAGCTGGCCCTGATGGTGAAGGCACGGGTGGGCGAGCTCAAGGATGCGAGAGTTCAAGGGCTGACCCAGCCTCTCTTAGGCTGCAGCACACAGGACAGCAGGCCTTGCAGTTCACTGAGCAGCAGGACAGTAGAGCCAGGTACAAGTGCGTTGGCCCCACCCCTAGCCAGCTGTAGCACTGTGTGAGCTAGCTGGGGCAATGCCAGAGGGTTCCCATGATGGTGTAGGTGTAGGAGAGCTGGCGCGCTAACCAACCCAGCTAGATCTGACCAGCCCAGGCCTAGATCTAGGGCTTTGAGTTGGCCTACCCCAAAAATCTACCTCATCTATGAATTGCTGGGAGTGTGTGAAAAAGGCAGGTCTTACAGATCCAAACTTTCAAGATCTCATGACACAGGGCAACAAAAAGATATCTGAGAGCAATCCTGGTAAGGGTCCAGCGTTGACAGTGTGGCAGAAGCCAAAGGCCTTGAACCAGACCAGTGACTCAATGCAATGAGCATTTGCAAGAAAAGATGTGTGGCCAAAAGGGTACACTGTGGGACACACTGTGACAGCCTAACTCTTCCATAGTGAGATGGTTCCTATGTTTTGTTAATTTTTTGTTGTTCTTTTTTTAAATTTTATTTTGGGGGTAGATTGCAAGGGCAGAGGGCCATCTGAAGGGATGGAGTGGTGGGCGGGGCAAGCCTACATCACCTATTTCTAAAGTTTGAACTTAGACCTTAATATTCTGCATCTAGGATGGCTGTGCCATATATATCGACATAGTATCCCAACTCTAGCCAAAGTACCTAGATGATGATGATGCGTTTATTTCCTACAATATGCAGCCCAATGAGCAAGGCTGGCATGGCAGTGTGGCTCAGTGACACAGTATGTGCCCAGCAAGCACAAGGCCCTGGGTCCTTCCCCTAACACTTCGATGACAAAACTACTTCAAAAACAAGTCAATACTAGTGCCTTCCTACATTGGAAAACAATGCTACGTTTAGAGTCAGTCTCTACGGGTGCACAGAAAGATGGAGCTGATGGAATATATTCAGTATGGTACTATTTTTGGAGTCTTAAGGCATACAAACTAATGTGAGTTTATGTGACTAAAAAGAGGCTAGAAAGACTAGAGGTACCTTAAACCTTAAACTGTTGATACTATTTAGCCCAAGGAACAGAAGAAGTAAGTGAGGAGGAGTCAGTTTCTATTTGATGACATGCTGTCGTGCTTTAATTTTGTTTCAAACATTATGTAGCATTTTTGTAATGTCCTAAACCAAAGCTTAGCAAGCTGGGACAGGATTGAAATCAAACAAACACATGTTCAGACCTATCCGGCCTTCAGGCTTCTAAAGTCACAGACAAGTAAAATTTACCAAAGCAACAACAGAATCTATAACATATAGATGTTAAATTTTGCCAAAGATATTTTTAAAAGAATCTTATTTAGAACAACACATGATGAAGTCCATTCAGTTAAAAAGAAATACAGTTTCATATATCTTATGATTTTAAAATAATGCCTAAAGGTATGGCAAGCGTGGTAGCTCATACCTATAATCCCAGCACTTGGGGTACAGACAAAAATCAAGGTCAGCCTCAGCTTCAAAGTGAGTTTGGGCAAGCCAAGGCTATACTAGATTGTCATCAAAATGAAGGGGAAAAGTAGAATTAAGGATAATGTAAAAGATTAAAATAAAATAAGCATGCAAAGTTTCTAGTTTAAGAATCTACAGTAAAGATGGTATTATTTCAGTTCCTAAGCAAAAGCACAGGTCTACAAAAAGAAGATTAGAAGAAGTGTACTGTTTTAACTTTCACTTTCATCATAATTATAAATGAGAAGTCATTTTAGAGCAGATGCTGAGAGGGCCTGTCCTTGCTGTAGACAATAGGCCAGCCCTCAGTAAACACACAGAAAGGCTTGAGCTGAAAGCAACCAGGAACCTCAGCGCAGCGCTCTTGCAGGGTCCCCACCATAAAGTCAAGAGACCAGTGCTCCTCAAGATAGAAACTTGCCAATTCCAAAACAATGGCACCCTGGGTCGGAAGTGTGAACTGAGAGGCTGGAGAGATGGTTCTGTGGTTAAAAGCACTGGCTGTTCTTTCAGAGGACCCAGGCTCAACCACAGCACCCACATGGTGACTTACAACTGTCTGAAGTTCCTGGGATACAATGGCCTCTCCTGGCTTACGCAGGCACCAGGTGCACGTGTGGTACACAGATACAAATGCAGGCAAATCACTCCTATACATAAAATAAAATTTTAAAAGGAACAAGCTTTCTAAAAGAAAATGAGACAATCCAGATACATTTGGAAAGAAGGAACGCAGCCTTCCTCAAGCAATTCAACTTCTTGAGGCAGGCCAGCATCTCCTAACCATCTACTTACTCAAGGGGCTCATTCATGCCTGTTTACACGCTGGTCCACAGATCATTTACAATGGAACATTTTAGCTTAATTTCTCTATGCCAGTTTCTCTTTTAAGGTATCGCTTTATTATCAGGTTGGCAAGAACAGAAGCCATATATACTTTCTCCAGTTTTTCTCTTCAAACACCATCCCAATGGCCTTCTCATCCCTCTAGAGTGGTGACGGCCAGAAGGATTCTCAGTTAAACACAACAACCAAGCTCTGGGATTAAAAACTTTTAATTAGGGTTTTATTAGATAACTGTGGTTGCCACAATCAACTGCTGGCAGTCAAGCATAAACTATTTCCTAGAGCCAGATTAAACTGGCTTGAGACAAGCCAAATCACACATAAATGGAATTATAGTCAAATGCCCACAGCTATTATGATTAAGTGGTTATTATTTACTGTTCATTAGTTTAAAATATATCTTGAAGTATCGTCTGCTTAATGTCCACATTCTACTTCCACACACAGCTCTTTCCTCTTAAATTAACAACATTATGATACGGGGTCTCATATCACCCAGGTTGGTTTTAAACTGGCTGTGGAGCTGATAATGGCCTGTACCCCTGATCCTTCTGCCTCCATCTTCAAAGTGCTGAGGATTACTGGAGTGTGACACCTCACCTGGCCTTCTCCCTAAACAACACACCTTTAGGTCAGTATTTGCAGTTGTCTCATATCTTGAAATTCACAGATCTCTCAAAAAATACAAAACAAACAAAAACTAGAAGCCAAATGGAAGTGCTCAGGAACTTGAGAGCACTATGGGAATTGCTGCTCCAGAGCCACCAGCCACGCCTCACAGTCATGGAGCCCTGGGCCCGCAGGGAAGGTCAGGCCCTCTGACCCTCAGCCTGCTCCTTTGACAGCCAAGGTGTGTGAAACTGGCCAGGCTTCCTCCAGCTTCAGTCCTTTGCCATCATAAACACCACCATCCCATCTGTTGTTTTCAATACCATCCTGGCCCACAGGCACAGGCTGATCCTCCATCTACCCTACCATAACAAACTAAAAATAATCACAGGGGTGATTGCGGGAGTAGAGGCCTGGGCCCAACCACAGCTGCTTTGCATTTTGTGACTTGAAACCTAAGACTGATGTACACTTCATTTCCATCTTTGTCCCCAGTTTGACATCCATGTGGTAAAGTCTGATCGCTCTATTTCCAGTAATTTCTTATATCTGCCCTATGACCATTTCCAGGAGTAGGAGCACTAGACGCCTGAAGTGCAGTAATGAGACACGGGGAGAAAAATCCAACCCCTAGCCTATTCTTCTATTTACTCAGCATTTTGTTTTGAGACAGGATCTGTGTATCCCGGCTGTTCTAGAACTCTCTATGTATACCGCGTTGGTGTCAGATGACTGAGCTAAGCCTGCTTCTGCCTCTGGAGAGCTGGGATCAAAGGTGTGTACCACTGCGCCTGTCCAGGCCACCTCAGCTGCTGAGGTGCTCTGGTTTCCGGCACTCCCTTGTACAGGTCTCATGGGCTACACCATGGAGGCCGGGGTAGGCAGACTATTCATCCTGAGCATCAGAACAGCACACCCGTCCTTTAGCACCCGCATTCTGCTTTTCTTCAGACGCCTCATGAACTTGCTGGTAGCTCCCTGTAACTATAGCCAGTGATCAAAATCCACTACAACTGACATCTAGAAACCACAGAAGCTTCGAGCTCACCATGTATGAGCACCTGTGGGGGAGCCCTAAAGGTTAAGCTCCTCACAGCATGTGCACGGGATCAGGCAGGGTTTAAAAGCTGCTCTTACAAGAAGACATTCCCTTTATATTTCCTAACAATCTTTCTCCCTGGAAGGGAAAAATTCATCATACTATGAACATCAAAAAATATGCTATAGGCTGGGTGCTGTCGAGGTCACCTGTAATTCCAGCACTTGGGAAGTCGAGGCTATATAATGAGATCTGCCTGAAGAAGGTCTCCATTTCAGCTTGTACACACAGTCCTTCTTTAGGTCTTCCTATCTCATCTGAAGCCTGTATTCTCTTCTGCAGCTCTGTCTGTCTTTTGGAGGATCTCACTGCACTGTATACTTTTTCTTCTGAAACTCAGCATGAATAAAACACACCTTTAGTTCAAACTCCATGAAAAGAAGGTCAATAATCTGTGTGTATGTGTGCTTATGTGTAGGGTGCACACCTGTGTGCACATGTGTATGAATATGCCTGAGTATATGTGTGAGTGTATACACGTGTGTGAATGTGTGTCTATTTGTGTGCATTGTATGTTATACACGTGGAGGTCAGAGGATGACCTTACGGAGTAAGTTTTCTCCTTCCATCTTTACATGGGTTCTGGACAACAAACTTGGGTTTTCAGGGTTGCACACAAGCCCTTTATCTGCTGAGCCTGCTTGCTGTCTGGGACCATCACTAAGTATATTCCTGCTGTCTGGGCATAGTGTCTGGGCATAGTGTCTGGGCATAGTGTCTGGAAGGAACGGGTTCTTGACTGGTCAGTGTTAGTTCTTGCTTTGTTTTCTTCTTACTTTTAGCTTCTTTTTGATTTAAGTGATAACAAGTTTCCAATTTGCCTTTCTAAACAATGATTCTTATTATTCTCACTTTCTTCATATTTTAATAGCCACCTATTTTCTAGTTTATCAATATAGTCCCCTGTAATGGGAAAAAGAAACATTCATTTTAAAATAAGCAAACTGCTTTAGGTAATCGCCCCTGAAGTCTCTAACACAAGAGTGAAAGGCATTCAAATCCAAACAAAGAAAGAAAAAAAAAGGAAGGAAGGAAGGAAGGAAGGAAGGAAGGAAGGAAGGAAGGAAGGAAGGAAGGGAAAGAAAGAAAGAAAGAAAGAAAGAAAGAAAGAAAGAAAGAAAGAAAGAAAGAAAAGCAAGAGAGCCCTTCCTAGTTCCTAGCAGTTCCTAAGCCTGGCAATCTTTTATAGGACTGCAGACATACATCATACAAGTCTACTGCATGTTTACATAAGGAGTTGGTGGTGACCAAGGCTCAAAACCCTCTGAACTCAATCAATCCAAAGAACTAGCTTGAAGACTGGAGTAAAGACAAGAAACTTAATGTTTAGGTGTCAAAAAATTCAGCTTTTTTTTTTAATTAGGTATTTTTTATTTACATTTCAAATGTTATCCCCTTTCCTGGTTTCCCCTCCGAAAACCCCCATTCCCCCCTCCCCCTGCTCCCAAACTCAGCCACTCTTGCTCCCTGGCCCTGGCAGTCCCCTACACTGGGGCATAGAGCCTTCATAGGACCAAGGGCCTCTCCTCCCATTGATGATAGACTAGGCCATTCTCTGCTACATATGCAGCTGGAGCCATGAGTCCCACCATGTATTTTCTTTGGTTGGTGGTTTAGTCCCAGGGAGCTCTGGGGGTACTGGTTAGTTCTTTTTTTTTTTTTTTTTTTTTTGGTTTTTTGAGACAGGGTTTCTCTGTGTAGTCCTGGCTGTCCTGGAACTCACTCTGTAGACCAGGCTGGCCTCGAACTCAGAAATCCGCCTGCCTCTACATCCCGCGAGTGCTGGGATTAAAGGCGTGCGCCACCACGCCCGGCTTAGTTCATATTATTATTCCTCCTATGGGGCTGCAAACCCCTTCAGCTCCTTGGGTCATTTCTCTAGCTCCTTCATTGGGGACCCTGTGCATCAATGGACGGCTGTGAGCGTCCACTTCTGTTATTTGTCAGGCACTGGCAGAGACTCTCAGGAGACAGCTACATCAGGCTCCTGTAGGCAGGCTCTTGTTGGCACCCACAATAGTGTCTGGGTTTGGTGATTGTATAGGGGATGGGTCCTCAGGTGGGGCAGTCTCTGGACGGTCATTCCTTCAGTCTCTGCTCCACACTTTGTCTCTATCTCCTCCTATGGGTATTTTATTCAAGCAAAGACAAGTCAACATCACCACCTCTAAGAGGGAGGAGCAAGCCACCATCACCACCTCCTAGGGGGAGGAGCAAGCCATTATCACCACCACCAAGGGGCCAAGGGAGGCCACCTTGTAAGGATAACAAGGATTGGTCTCATTTGTGATATGTTGCGAGTTAACGGGACATACATGAAAGCACAGGGAAACAGAAGAGCATGGACTTGTCAGAGGAAGTTCCCGTAAGAGTTACAACTAGTTGGTGTCAGTCACTCAGGAAATCCACTAGTATCCTAAAGGATACAGTCTTCCTCCTTCAAATTTGGGCTACAGAATTACGCTTTCATCCGCAAAGCCTGGGCTCGATCTGGGCCTACCAGTTCGTATTCACTGCCTGCTTCTCTGCACTAAGCCCACTTCAAAGCGCTCTCTGTGGTCCAGGCGAAGCCTCAGCATTAAGAGAACACACGTTCAGACGGAAAGGACTCACGTAGAAGGTATTATTCTTTTCACTATCCTCTGTGAAAACAGCCATGATGCCTGGTGTTCTCATTCCCCAGCCCACACAGAAAGAAGTCAGAGGCAGTGGCTGAGAGAATGCTGTCACAGGAGAAAGCTAGAGCCCCCCTTGCAGAAACACACACTCCAGGTTTAACTCAGAGGAATAGTGTGTGCTAGAAAGGTGACTGTCTACTGTTCCAGTGCTGTTTAGTTTTGTTCCAGCCTTACTAATCCCCGATAACTGGCACATAACTTTCCAAAATTATCCTTAAGCCTAACCTAATTTAGCCTTGCATTTTTACCTCGTGGGAATATGGTTACAACATAGGCTGGTCCCGAAAAACACACCCTGTCCTTTCAACATTCATGCCTCTGCCATGTGTGTGACCCTTCACTCCTCAGCACTCTCAGCCTTCACATTTTCCACTGAGTGTGTTTATATGTGGGAAACCTAAAACGCCTGAAGAAACAGAAAAGATAATGGGATACAGACATGCTTCTAATTACCACACAGAGCAACTGCAGCTCAGCTGGACTGTCTTTAACAAAGATGGAAGCAGGTGACATTCATCCTTGTGTGAAGTGGGCCTCCATTTCTAGAACAGGACCATTTCTAAACAAGGCCATGGCAGCCTAAGGCCAAAGGAAGTGTCCTCCAGGTGGCCAGAAGACACAGCCTGCAGCTCAGAGCTGTGTTCCAAGCTGGCCTTTCTGTGGCTGGTTCTTTGCCATAGCTAATCCAGAATGCACGAGTCAGTGCAGGACACAGTTTCATCAGGACAATTTGTACAAGCAGTTGTTTATAAGGTATATTCTGGTACATGTCACCATGTTCCTTTGAGGCTCCAAAAGCCACAGGGTGCTCAAGATTCAATACTTTGCCTACATTCATGTCCTGAAATCTTTATTCAGTCTGTTTTAAGCCTGAATTTTGTATCTGTGTTTGTGTGTTTGTGTGTGTGTGTTTGTGTGTGTGTGTATGGTATATACAATACATATGGATGTGTGTGCGTTCACATGTGTGTACATTTGTGTGAGTATGGAAGAGCCTCGCCTCGGCATGCAGGTGGAGGTCAGAGGTCAACCCCAGATGTCAGCTCTCAGCTTCTGCCCTTCTCTTTCGTTGTTTACTGCTGCAGGCTAGCTAGTGCACAGGTCTACCTCGTATCCCAAGGGAGGGAGACATGCATCACTGTCCCCAGATTTACACAGGGCCTTGGAACTCAAGGCTCAGAGATGACTATTGAGTGGCAATGACTTTGCTCTCTGAGCCATGCTCCTCAGCACTGTTTGGTTGTTGAAGTCACCTCACACAGTCCAGGCTGCTTCTGAATTCACTATGTAGGCAGAGATGACCTTCTACTCCTGCTGCCACCCCAGGCCGAGAGAGAACAAGTGTATACCGCTAATGCCTTATTTTTGTGGTTTTAGTTTGTTCTTTGTGATAGGGTCTTGCTAAGTAGCCAGAGAAGGCCTAGTACTACAAAACTCAGGCTTGCTACAAAACTTCAAACTTGTGGCAATCCTTCTACCCCAGACTCCCAGATTCTGGGATCACAGCTTCTGAGACGGCTCCTGTGCTCTTTTCTTCATTATGTACAAAGTAATCCCTGGGTGGATACAGCGGCATCCTAGCAGAACCATTGGGCTCACTGACATCAAAAGGATGGGGTCTGATGGGAAGCATCAGCTTCCTTTTTAAGTTTGCTTGCTTCTTAGCTCTCAGTAAACTACATGGTCCCCTCAGTAGGTTGTAGGAAAAAAAGATGTTTATGTAAGAATCAAATTGTCTGAGCACTAAGGTTGGGTGTAGCTCAGTGGTGGAGGGTTTGCCTTGAACATACATCTCATCTCACGTGTTTGTGTGTGTGTGTGTGTGTGTGTGTGTGTGTGTGTGAGAGAGAGAGAGAGAGAGAGAGAGAGAGAGAGAGAGCATGCTCGTGAGAGAGAGAGAGAGAGAGAGAGAGAGAGAGATTGATTTGTTATTAAAATAAATAAAGCTAGGATGGGCCTGGACTAAATCTTGCTCATAACACAATTATCATAGCTCAATGTAGTGAAAGTATTGTGGTCATTAAAAATTTTGTGTACGAATTAAAGTGAATTCAAGAGATCTTTTAAAAGACCATTTCTGACCATTTTCACTTGCAAATTTGAGTTTTCAAAATTTAGCCTCATAGTACCACCCAAGTTCTGTTCTGGAAATTTCTGCACTCTGAGGCAGTCTTAATCATCCTATTTGTGATCTTCATTTCCTGGCTCGCAGACAGCTGGCTGTCTCTGCTAGTTAACATGGGTAGCAATGACAAGGTCGCCCTTGCTAAGTTCCTGCTGAGGAACCCGAAGAGAAGCCACAAACAAGTTGCTACCCAGAGGCTACCAGGCAGGCCAAGGCAGTCCAGTGTTTGCAGGGTGGTGCACATGGCAGGAGGCTGCTCTCCACTGGCCTTGCTTTCCCTCCCCTGACTTCCCTCACTCTCTAGCCCATTGTTTACTGCTGTCTGACAGTCCTCACCTCTGCCTCCTTTTTCTGATTCAATCTTCACATTTCTCTCCAAAGCATGACACAGCTCAGAAAATTGAGAAATGTATTATATCTATAAATGTGAAGCTTGGGACAAAGTCTTAAACTTGAAATCTACCTAATACTGAGAAAATATGTTGACATTTGGGCATTTCAGTCGTACATCACTGAGTACACTGGGCCATTAATCTGTGCGCTTCCGCAGTTTTTCATGAAATCCCAACACAGCCTGGAATCACTTCACTAAAGAAGGGCTGCTGCCCACAGCCTGCCCAGAAACACCTCAGGCCTCAAGCTTTACCGCTACTGTATCACAATGTGTGGTCCAGGCTGGTGATGAATTCACGATCCTCCTGCTTCAGCCTCCAGAGGTTTCAGCCCTGTACCTTCATGCCCAGCTTCAAACGCCAATCTTAATGCCATGCATTTAGCAATACAATTTAGAGAATGGGGCACATACAACCAGATGCAGTAGCTCCCTCTTATGCCACACAGCAAACGCCAAACAAAATCCGAGGGTTAGGTAGGTTATATATATATATATATATATATATATATATATATATATATATATATATATACTAGCTATCTTGACTACTTCTTGTAATTTGTAATTTTATTGTTTCAGTGTGTACCACTATTTCTTTTGATGTTCAGAATCTCCGAATAAGAATGAGAAGGTAATAATTCCAGCTTCCCTATGAACAGTCCTCTCCTACCACTTTCATAACAGTCTTGGCATAGAGGATTATATAACTAGACCCAATTAATATCACCAACAGGTATATTTTCCCATCTCCAGTCTCTGACTTTCCACAGTGACGTCTGAAGGCTAAAATAAGACACACTATGTTCTTACTGAGTGTCAAGTCTAGGTAGCAGCACAATTGATGTGGGAAACTGCCCAGCAACACACTGGGAGCTGCCAGGCTGGAGACTGGCTGTCATTATGGGAGGCTGAGGCAGGGTGGTCATATCCTGAGTTCAGGAGTTCATCCAGACTGGAAATAAGTGAGACATTGTCTCAAAAGAAAAATAAAAGGAAGCAGAAAAAGCCGAAAGGGAGAAGGAGATTGAGAAAAGAAAACAGCTGACCAAAAAAAAAAAAAAAAAAAAAAAAAAAAAAAAAAAAAAAAAAAAAAAAAAAAAAAAAAAAAAAAAAAAAAAAAAAAAAAAAAAAAAAAAAAAAAAAAAAAAGAAAGAAAACATTAAGATCCACCTGCCCTGCCTAGCTGACCATGAGAAACCATCTTTTCCTGATTTAGGCTACAGATAAGCAGGGAGTTTCTGCAGGGAAGTGCTGAGTTTATCATGCAGCTTTTAAGTGGACAGATATAGGACGAGGACGCAAACATCTGTGGTGGCACCTAAGTATAAATGATTTAACAGGAACTAAAAAAACCCATCAAGTTGGTACCATTCCGGTCCTGAGGAGCCTGGCTAGACAAGTGGCTTGGTGGCAGTGGGCTGACCTGGCTTGTCCACAGCCCTGGGCATAAGCCTCAGCACTGTCATCATGCCCACCTCCTTCTAACAACAGAGGGGAGAACTTAGGAATGGTGAGGTGTATTAACATATCACAGCTTACAGATTTCAAAGCATACAGGCAAATTTCTTGACTTAACTTAATAAGTAGAACTGGGTTTGCCTCAATAAAGCAAAGTGCAAAGGCTGATAGACGATTTACAAATCTGACACAGAAGGCAGGGGAATGCCTACCGTCAGATAATAAACCCAGAGAGCAGCCAGCTAGCAAGGCTACTCCCAGCACCAGTATCTAAGGTCCATCGCCCCGAGATTCTGACAGTGAACACGAGTTCTCAGGGCTCTGCTACAGAAGGAATCTTCCGGTGGGTGCGGAGTGAGCAAGGTCCTACCGAGAACATCCCTGCTGAATACAGCAGAGCCCCTGTGACGGATGAGTGTGCTCAGCTCTACAGCTCTGTCATCTCCCATCATTCATGCGTATGAAACAGCTCAGTCAATTCTTACGAAGTAAACCAAAGACAACGAACGGGACAGCGAGGCGCGTCACGTAAAGCTTTGGGCTCTGTGACTGTATAACTGAGAAAATGAAGTTAGCCATGGACGAGAATGAGCTCAGAAAAGAGAAAACCACTAGACTGTCTCTGTGTGGTCACTGTCTTCTTTTTTTAAACACAGGGTCTGTCTGGCTCTGTAGCCCAGGCTGGCCTCTAATTTGTAATCCTCTTGCTGAACTTTCTCAAGTGCTGGGATAAGAGGAGTGTGCCACCACACCCAGCAAGTTTTTACTCTGACACAAATACTGTATGTATTGTGAGTTCCAGGATAGCCAGGGCTATACAGAGAAACCCTGTCTCGAAAAACAAACAAACAAACAAACAAACAAAAAAAGCAACAAAAGGCACAAAAGCATGAACATATTTTGAATTGTTTATAAAGGAAAGAAACATCTTTTCCTCACTTATCAAAAATGCCTGACACTGGTTGGTATGCCTTTCTAATTACAATAATGTTTGTAAAGATTAGAAAGTTCAGACGTGTCTCCAAGTAAATTGAACAGGAATGACTTACACAGCTACATAAAAGAAAATGTGATGGCTCACAAGGTAGCTCAGAGGCACAGTGCTTGCATATTATACACAAGGCCTGGGTCTGATCCCTGGTACCACAAACAAAAGCCAAACCACAACCAAACCTGGATTAGTTACAGCCCAGCACGGACTGCTCATGAAATGGGAAATATGCTAATTAAAGTCCCCTGCTTTAATTAGCTTAAAGGAATAATCATCTATGTCAATTATATAAATTCTAATTTCACAGTATTTAAAAAAAAATGGTGGTGGTGCATGCCTTTAATCATAGCACTTGGGAGGCAGAGACAGATGGATCTAGTCTATAGAGCAAGTTCAAGGCCAGTGAGAGGTACAGAGAAACCACCATGCCACCACCACCACCACCACCACCACCACCACCAACAACAACAACAACACCGAAAACCCTTGTTAGACCAGCATTTTCAGATCTCAAACTGTACCTTATACCCTGTTCAATTCCTAAATCAGTGTGGTTTAATTAATATTTTTAATAGTTGCAACCAGCTCGTCAGGTGTGAATTACTAAGGAGACCAACTTTAGTCTTAGAATTCTATCGTAAATATTTGTGGGTTGGCTTCAAAATCTCTTGCTCTCTTTCCTAGATAGACATTTAACAGGTTTACTGGGGAACTACATTACTGTCTTCTATCAGAACTGCACAAAACTAGTCAAGAGACCCAATAATTAAGAAACTGCATAATTTGGGGGCACATCTTCATAAGTGCATTATGGCTGGGCAGTATGCACCCCTTCTTGTCAAACCCATTAAAGCTAATCCCTGACAGTTTTGGTCTCACTCAGAAATCATTAATTCAACTAAACGTATAGAACAGATTTCCAAAACATTTCCTCGCAGCTTTTGTTTTAAAATCTCTTCTTTGCACACAGCAACACTTCTGGTTGAGCACACTCCCCTCCTCAGTGTTCTTATTTCTACCGCATTTTTCCTCGTTTAAGTGAGCACACTGTATCTGGTTTCTTTTCTTCCCACTCATTGTTCAGATTAGCATTTTAATCATCCTTCAGGCAATGCTGTTCAAAGAAAACAGGCTAGCTGAAGCAAAGGACGATTCCCTATGTCCCATGACTCTCAAAGTCCAATCATATCCCTCGACCTGTTTATTACAAATCCATGTAAACCAGCAGTACAGTCAACAACCACCCCAGACGGGACAACAACAAAAAGCCGCTGGAAACACCTCGTTACACACCTTGTCTGCGGAGCCCTTTGTTCCCACTGAAAACCATACTGGAAGCCTCCGGCTGTCAGCTGCTACCCTGTCAGCCACGGAGGGAAAGCACGGGAGCGGAGCAAGCGCTGGGTGCTGCGCTTCCCCGTGCAGGCTTCTCACAAAGGCAGAGAGTAGGGCGCACATAGCAACAGTGCACTCAGCTGATTGGACGCGGGGCTGTGCTCAGCCTCACTCCTGGGTCGGCTAGCTCGCTCGGCTTCCTGTCTACTTGGCAGCACTGTCATGTTTTCTTTGCTCCTCTTAAGAACTCAGCTGTGTTTAGGCAACTTGAAAGGAAAGAACAGTGAGCTGACAATGACCAAGACTCCCAACACGGGGCCCCAACACGTGTACTTCTAATCGCTCTTAAAAGACCAGAAGTGTGTAAGATAAAACTGAGCTCTGTTAGCGTTGCACATAAAACCCGGGACAAAGCAGGGAAGTAAGGGGAAACACTCATTACCTCCCATTTCAAGTGAATCAGGTTCTCACCCAAGTGAAACCCTCAAACAGCACGCAAACACAGAAATCTGTAACCACGTGAACACAGCACGGACTGACGTACTATGAAGTCCAGCAGCACCCTGCTAGGAAGGCAGCTCTAGAGAGGTACTGACTGCCAGGCAGTGAGTCCCAGTGCCTTTAAGAGGCAAGAACAGGTTAAGTGGTCAAAGTGTAAGATTCAAAAGGGAAAAAAAAAAGCCTCAAGCTGCCCAGTGAACCCTGACAGTGTAGGGCAGAGGTACAAATCTCTACCCTAAGGTCTCCTGTTGCATGGAACAAGACACACAACCTAAATTCATTTACTTTTATCTTAAAGTTACCTGGATATGGGAAGGCACTGAAATCATTGAGACTTCACATTTGCTAGTCCACATCATCACCGTGAACAGCAACGGCAAACCCACCTCTCCAGCTTGGAAGCTGTTTAGCTTTTTTTTTTTTTTTTAATTAGTGCTATTGGTCATTGAACCTAGGGCCTTATGTTTGCCAAGCAATCACTCTGTCACTACGCCATACCGAAAGCCCTCTAAGCTGCCTGGGAGACTCAGTTCAGGTATTAAGGGGCAGACAGGAAGGATCACAAAGGGTTCTCACTTCAGAAATGCTTTTCTGAGCATCTCATCAACCAGAGCACGGGGCTCTGCATGTTAAAGCAATGGAACCTTTTCATGGGAGCTCTTGGTGGCAGCTGAGAGGCCTGCAGAGTGGCCTGCCGCTGCAATCTGCTCCTTACTCAGAGCTTTGTTTATCAAGTGTCCTGGGTGGGGGGAGCTCTGCGCGATGGAAATCCTGGCTACGAAGCGCCGCAGGAGCACGGCGGGGCTATTTTTACATGAGAGGTTACAAACAGCACACCAGTTTCATGGCAGCCCCAGAATCCACAAGATTACTACCCCAAGGAAGCAGCCAGACCCCAGGGGTTTGTAACATAAAAGTCAACACAACCAAAGAGCTCAATGTAACCCTCTCACTGGCTCCTCTATGAGGCAGTGGAAAGCTCCCAGCTCTCCTGAGGGACAGAGAGGTATGCTTGGGAACACAGAATGAGCCCATGACACAGGTAACTCAGGAATGCTACAGAAGAGAATGCAGGGTTTTAAAGGCAGACCAAACCATGAATCTTCTATTTACTAGCACGTAAGAGATAGAAACGAAGCAACTAAAGCTTCCTTATCTTTAAACCATCCTGAATGCAAGGCTAGTCTCAGGACCCTTCTGAGTGCTGGAGTTGAACTGTAAACAGCTGCTGACAAATGACTGCTTTAAGGGGTCCCCTCCGCCACACTGCATGCCCTTCAAATGGCAGCATCACATCTGTGTTACAACTGCTCACCCAGCAACATGCCCAATTAAATCCCACATAATTTAATTTTATTCCAAAACTACTGGAGATGAATAGAACACAAATGAATAGAGGTATTATTTTCGCTGCTCAAATAAGAAAACTGGCTCATCTAAGGGAAAGGCATTAAAAATCTGGATTAATAAATTTTTATTTCAAAATTAACTCTTTCCTATCTTTCAAAAAATAAAAGAACCACATAAAACCCAGCTGAACATGGTAGAATACAACTATAATCTTAGCATTCCAGAGGTTGAGGAAGGAGGATTACAATATCCAGGTTACCTTGGGTCAATGAGACTCTGCCTTGTCAATAAAACAATACTAGTAACTCCGAGGTGAACTGGGAGCAGCCCCCTTCAGTTATGGCTGCGGCTGCCGCAATGCAATTACTGGCCAGTGCTACTGCCTGCTTACCTTCACTATAGTATGGATCAACAGCATAAAGAAAGAACTCCCAAGCCAGGTGTAGTGGACACCAAGGAGGCTGGGGAAGGAAGAATCAGATTTTGAGGCCAACCTAGGCTACATTATGAAACACTGATTAAAACAAAAAACAAAAAAACTACCCAGTAAAACCCTTTGGAGGCAGAGGCAGGTGGATTTCTGAGTTTGAGGCCAACCTGGTCTACAGAGTGAGTTCTATGACAGAACTACATAAAGAAACGCTGTCTCAAAAAAACCCCCAAAAACCCACAAAATTCATACATACATACATACATACATACATTCTAAACAAAAAAAAGAGAGAACTCATAGAAAATATATTTATTTAGTCAGAATAACTACAAATTAATAACCATTTCTAAGAAATGTACCACCTTGAAAAATGAAAATAACCGAGAAGTCTATTTAGCAAGCTGCTTCCCCTGTGCTGCCCCGGTTTCCAGGCCACTGTGAACATACCTTACCTTCTTCTGAAGGAGTCTTGCTTTTCCTTTGGTTGCTAATTTTAATAAACAAATCTGAGACAGGTATGAGATAGTGGCACAGCTTCAACCATAAGCCAAGAGTTGAAACACACACTGGACTGGCTGCTGTCCTTAGGTCTCTGGCCCCGCCCCCCTCGCCCATTAGTATGCACTGTACATGGTCTAGTTCAGGAAGTTACTTCTATTATTCCAATGCAAGGAGACAGACAGGAAAGCACATCTTTTATAATGTTTGTTTTTTTTTAAACAATGTATTTATTCCAAATAGAAAATGCAAGAACTTCAAAAGCCAACTGTTTTAGATTATTTATGCTTCCTGCTAGCAGAAATAACTCCTAAGATACTTTAGATGCAAGCTTTGATACTTCCTGAACAAAAAGGGCCTTTCATAGGTACCTGTTAAGCAATTCCAGTATGTTCAGTAAGTAACTATCATGTATACATACATATTAGGGAACCACTCACTATATAGGGACTACCACCCAATTGGTTACATACCCACCTCCTCTCACCCCAAGGCAGTTGTTACCCAACACTGAAGAAAATTGGCTTGCTACCTAAGTAACCAGAGTCAGGTGGACAGAGAGCTAGGGTTCAAATGTAATTCTTCCTGTATCTAATGTAGAAGCGTAAACATAGCTGCCCTGACCAGAAGCTGTGTGCAAGGCGGAGACAGACAGACAGACAGAGAGACAGACAGACAGACAGAGGGGACTGAACTGAATCTACGGTTTGTTCGTTCTCTCCTCTCTGTCTCTCTCTGTGTCTGTCTGTCTGTCTGTCTCTCTTCTAACACAGATTTTTGCTATGTAATACCAGCTAGGCTCAGACTCACTTGTAGCTAAGGTGTACCTTGAGCTTTCAAGCTTTCAGTGACCCTCTGGCCTCAGTCTCACACACGCTGGAATTACAGTTGCTCAGCACCATACCTGCTTGGCTCTCTTTTTACTTGTTTATTTTTAGACAGGGTCTCATAAAGTTGTCTACCCTGGCCCTGAATTCTGTATACATGTAGCACACAGGCAGACCTTGAACTTGGCCTCCTCCTGTCTCAGCATGGTAAACAGGTAGGATAACAGGCCTGTTTTTCATATATCTCATACATACATCTCCATCTGTAAGACAAATATAGCCTCACATAAGAATAATATTTAGACACAGAAAGCCCACACTTTTTTTTCTATCTACTAACCAGGATTTAGCACCACAGCCCACTACACAGCAATGCTGGGTGCACCTCAGCAGCAGAATGCTCCTGGGTCATGCCAAGAGCCGGGCAAAAGGGGGTGGGGGGGGATAAATACCAAACAAAAACAAACCAACATCTATCTTTAAAACCCCATTCTTGATACAGGGAGGCAGGGAGCCTGATGTAGCTACAGCGAGACCATGAGGTGGAAAACAAAAGGCTTGAGCTGGAGAACCTTGCCCCTTCTTGACAGAGATCACTCACTCAACCCAAGAGAAGCGAGGCCAGCAAGAATGGCTCTAAGCTGAGAGCTGAGACCCAGGACTTAAACTCGGCCGCCAGCGGGCCTGTGAATTAAGTGTGGCTTTGAGATGCTCCAAGAGTGTATGGTGAAGGGCAGGTAAGACAAAAGTGTAAGAGCTGCAAGGTGCTATACAACTAGACTACAACTTCCCACGGTGGACAGCTGAGACAAGCCCAGTACAG
The DNA here is from genome assembly GCA_902729485.2 of Mus minutoides. NCBI lineage: Eukaryota > Metazoa > Chordata > Mammalia > Rodentia > Muridae > Mus > Mus minutoides. Next base: position 389,201 of record LR750337.1, read on the forward strand.
AAGGGCAGACACCTTCAAACAAACTCCTCTTGGAAAGATCACTTAGGACAGGTACTCTCAGGATTTGGAATGTTCCCACTTAAATGCTGTCCTAGCAAATCTACCTGTACTCACTTATTTACAAAGTAGGAATAGTGATTTCTCTAATACCACAAACCACCTAGTCTAGTACTTGTCTTTCAAGCAATTCAAGCATGGAAGTCTCTTCCTGGGCAAGGACACACAGCTCTGTAGTAGAGTTGGTGATTGTACAATGCCCTTGGCTGGAGTCCCAGAACAAAGTATTTTAAGTTTCTTTACCGTTGGAAACATGAGGTCCATGCTATAATAAAAAGAATCCAGGGGCCTTCCTTCTTCCAACACCTCCCCACACGTGTGTGTTTCATGTGCACACATATACAGACAGACACAGACAGACACAGACACACAGACACACAGACACACACACACACAGAGCAAATAAAACAGATAAATAGCAAAGGGATGGAGCTGATCTTGACTACCAACGGTTTCTATTCTTAATTTTTTATATGTCTTAAACAGTGTCACATTTAAGATCTTAATAATTAAGTTGAAAGAAAGACAAGATAGTTAAAATTTAACAGTTAACAGTTATAAAAATAGCTAAGCCCTTTTGAAAATTAAAGAGAATTATTATGCTGTAGGGACAGTCTAGGGATAAATCAAGATATACATCACATTCAGTTCCTCTCCCATGTAGATGCTGAACACGATGTTTGTGTTTGCTGAGATGGTTTGGGTGGCCAAAGAGCCCCCACAGTACTTTGTTATTAAGAGCCAAAAACACATTTTTATATAAATCATAATAAGACCCAAAGAGACCTAATTGGCATCCTCATCTGTGCCGGTCTGGGTTACAATGACCTAGATGAGCTGCAGAAGCAGAGACTCGCAGAACATCTCCAGAGCCTTGTTTACAAAACCTAAGCTCTTGGAGAGAAGAAAATGTTCTACTTGGTTCTTTTGGCACCATTCATACTACATTGTTTAAAATGATCTAGAACAAGGGTTATTTTAATCTAAGCTACTGGACAAACACTTTGTCTAATAATATCTGCACATACATTAGTCACATATTAATAAGCATTAAGATCAGGTATAAGAATTCATTTTAATACCCTACATGTGGTTAATCTTAGCACCATTACATAAAACGTGTGTTCAAATGCACATGGACTCCCTTTGCTTCCTCAAAGTTGTGTTCTGGGATTTGCTAATGCCCTGTTATTGCAAAGCAGGCTACTTTCAAGTCAACTGTAAAAATCTAGAGCCAAGGAAGACTTTTTAATCTGATAAATCAATGTTTTCCTGAAAGCTTTTACATAGAGTTAAGAGAGTCCATAATTACATGTTCTTTTTTTCTTTGGGGGGACTTATTTATTTTATGTATGTGAGTATACTGTCACTATCTTCAGGCACACCAGAAGAGGGCATCAGATCCCACTACAGATGGTTGTGAGCCACCATGTAGCTGTCAGGAATTGAATTCAAGGCATGCAGAAGAACAGCCAGTGTTCCTAACCTCTGAGCCACCTCTCCAGCTCACCCGTTCTTTAAACAACTGCAATTTTGTGAGATAGTATTTTAGAGATTAAGAAACTGGGTAAAGAAACTAAAGCAGTTGGTGAATGACAACGCCAAACCCTATGCCTGTCACTGGTGTGTATCGTGCCCTCTTTATTAACAGGGACGGGCAGCAACAGATTCTATACACTAATTAAGTTCAGGAGAATTTTAGCAGAAATCTGCTAAGGAAAGAAAGCAGCTCTGTAGAGTTAGTCAGCCCAGTGAGGTGGCATACACTTGTAATCCCCAGCACTAGAAACTCTGAGTAGAAGACTGGACAAGCAGTCTGTCAGCCTGGGTTACACAAAGGGATGGGGACACAGCGTAACAATGGAGGCCTATTAATGCATGGCCAAGGCCCTGGGCTCCATCCCCAGCACTGACCAGTATTGCACTAAATTACTTAGTTATCTAACTAAAAAGCACACACAGAGCAGGCACTGAAATTAATGTTCAGAAAAGCAATGAAGAAATCCAAACTGTCATTTTAAAAAATTTTTCATTTATTTATGTATATGTAAATGCCCTCTGAGGCCAGACGAAGGTAACAGATCCCCAGGAGTTGAAATTATAGGTGACTATGAGCCCCTTGACATAGGTTCTAGGAACCAAAACCAGGTCCTCTGTAAGAATGGCAAGTGCTATCAGCTACTATGACATCCAGCTCCATTTTTTTTTTTTCCTACTGCATGTAGGAAGACTGACAAGTGACTCTGGCAGCGGGAAGAAAGATCGTTGTCTCAGGCAACAATGTCAACTGTCCAGCTCTGAAATTATTTGAATATACTTTATAAAGGTGTGCTAACATTTCAAGTTTTACTTTCTAAAGTACCATATGAACATCCAAGCATAGCAAGTCATGCCTGTAATCCCAGGATTTCGGAGGATCAGGAGTTCAAGGTTATTCTCAGCTATGCAGGGAGTCCAAGGCCAAGCTGGGCTACATGAGAGCCTTTCAAAGCACACCCAAACCAAACCAAACCAAACCAAACCAAACCAAACCAAACCAAACCAAACCAAAGGCCTTACTGCATCTTGCCTACTCCTTGTCTAAAGGAAGCAGAAGTACTCATCTCAAGGTGCTATTGTTGCTTAGGTAAGCAATAGGTATGTGAGTGTTGTTTATAAACATTATATAAAGCCAATTCTGTGGCAGGAGGGAGGAACACAGCCAGGGGGTTGATGCACCTTCTTCCCTTGGAATAAAAACTTAAGCGAGGAGGCCAGTCCTTCGGTACCAGGACTCCGGCTCTTTCTAAATTCAGGGCCTTCGCTCAGGACACTCTGCCGGCTTCCTTCACAGCTCACTCCCTCTTGTCTTGTGTTCTTTCTCAGAGGTCTTAACCGATTCCTCTCTGATCTTGGCCTTTCCCTTGGCCTTTGCAGGTTTCCTTCAGAACACCTGGAATTTGTGTTCAACCTATGTATTGAAGACATGCTAGAATTCACAGCAACAGACAATAGCACTGCAAATTATTTAGAATCAAGTTGTAGACTGAACACTTCCCATAGCTCCCTTCAACTAATGGCTACAACAGCCCTGTGCACAGGTCCTACAAATGCTGGGCAGGTAGGAAATATGAGACCAACATTTATAGGTGGACAGGTTACTTCTCTTCTCCATGCCTTGTCTTGCCTTCCTGCCTGTTTTGGAGCCCACTGTGCAGACCAGACTGACCTTGAACTACAGAGATCTGCTGGCTTCTGCCTCCTTCCTATATGCTGGGGTTAAAGATGAGCATCACCCCTGCTGGCCCAAGCCTAGTTTTCTTAACTGCAAAAGTTAAAGAGCCTCACATTCTCGAAAAGCCTTTCCCACTCTGCTTTTTAGCAACTAAATGGCTCTGAAAGTAATTTCCGAGTAACACAAGCACTTTCAGAGCCTGAGACGCTAATAGAATTTACTCTGTGCCATTATATAGGTAACCTGAGGCTTTCCCGCTGACCTGAGCCATTCAGAAGGCCTGAACTCCACAACCCGAGTTACCAGAAAGGCATTATATACCTGTCAAGGTTAGCTGACAAGCCAGCACACCTCCAGGACCAGCATTCACTCTGCATAGTCATTAGCCATTACTAAGAGGAGAACACTGCTCCTCACAAGTCTGGCTACATCCTTCCAAAATTCTCAGTAGGTAAGTCCAGGGAAACAACATCTGAGAAGGAGTTATTAGTAATGGGACACTGAACCTAGAAGAACTGCCTGAAGTAATCTCATCTAATCATCAGATGAGGAGGACGGACCATGGCTGAATGAGTACTATAAGGTGGTGTCTATTCACACAGACTGGTGAGAGAACCAAGACCCCAAACCCCAGAGCTCCTCCTTCATGCTTTCCTCACCTTAAATCACCTACTCTCCTTCCTTAAAATTTTGTTATGAGACCCTTTCTGTGGCTGGAGAAGGAAAGAGACGCATGTCTATCCTCGCCACACAGCCTCCTGGGAAAGCTTATCCATGCTGCAGGGACCTCCACACTCAGGGCTCCCAGGCGGCTGCAGGATAAGGCATCTAATCCCACAGCGTTTATAAAGCTTCGTCAAGCAACTGTCTAGAGCAGGAAGATGAACCTCTAGCCTTCCCACCTTACCAGGTATATTCCTCCCTCACATGTTAGAACCTGTAGCTGCTTCAAAACAATAGTGCAGCTCACTGCTCTGCCAGGAGCAGCAGACAACAGCAGACAACAGGATTACTAGGACTGCGCACCACACAAGCAGTTCCAAGAACCTTCAGAATAGTGAATACTAACCCTTATGTTCATAAACAAAGAATGAAGGCAAAGGGTAGAACAAAAGGAGAGAGGGAATTTCGCCAAGAGCAAAAGATAGTGCTGAGTAATTTTCATAAGCATAGGTCACCATGGAATCCTGAGATCTAAAACATAATCTCAAGGCTGTCAGATAGTAATACCTCTTGGCTTATTTACACCTAAGTTAAAGAAAGAAAGTCCAACTATTCTTCTAGAAAGTTCTCTGCAGACATCCCAAAGTACTTACTATTGCCCACTGTCAAGCAGATTAGGTTCAAAGTCCTTAGTTTGATATTGAAAAAGCCAGTCTTTTTCACTCCTAAATTAGCCCTGAGTCCAAGATTGTGCTTTCTACCTTGTTTTAATCAGTGTTCTGTTGCTATAAAGAGACACCCTGAGCACAGCAACTCTTAACACTGGGGCCCCGCTTACAGTTTAGAGTATTTAGCACATTATTGTCACAGCAGGAAGAATGGCAGCACTCAAGAAGACATGGTGATGGAGGGATAGCTGAGAGTTCTATATTCAGATCCACAGGTAGCAAGAAGAGAGAGAGTCACTAGGCCTGGCTTGAGAGTTAGAAACCTCCAAGCATAGCCCCAGTGGCACACTCCCTCCAAAGCTATACCTCTTAATCTTTTCAAATAGGGCCACTCCCTGAGGGGACCATTTTCATTCAAACCACCAGCACCTCTACACTGCAATTCTCTCCTCACAATGTTCTTGGAGTCATCTCAATTCATAACTGTTGTAAAAAAAAAAGTCAATCTGTACCAATCACCCATGCCTTTTAAGGCTCAACATAGCGGCTGTGTCTTCTTAAAGATCATCCATGCCTTTAAATCCACTTCCCCTGCTGCAAAATCATGCCAATGCACTTTGACTGAGACGCAGCTCAGACACTCAGGCAGCTATCAGCTCTTTTCAGATGACTGCAAGTTGCTACAAGATAAACAACTACAAGGCAGCGTGGTAGATTCTGCTAAAACACACACGCTTTATCTGTGTAACCATAACTTTTCTTAGCAGTCCTCAAAACACTGAAGGGATTCCTAATCATTTGAGATTTACAGATGAAATAGACATAGTTAAAATTAAACCAACACCACAAAAATCTCAATTCATTCCACAGCAATGCTGAATCCCACAACCAGGGAAGGCAGAGTTTGCCGCATATATATGTGTGTACTTTTCCCTCCTTTGTTGACCTCGAGGGAACCTCCCTTAGAGTCCAGCAATTGGCACCCTTTGCGTGTGCTCCCATTCCCAGGTCGCTGTTCTATCAGACCGCCTGCTGAGCGAGCTCCATGCTTCAGGCCTTTTCCTCACTAGGTGCCCACTGCCTGGACTTCACTGTCTGTATGCTTGGGAGAAGCACAGGTGACATAGAAGCATAAACGCTTAGATTCTGAACAGCTCTTGTGCCAGCTGCCATTGTGAAGCCTGTAGTGCCAACGCTCAGGAGATACAAGCAGTAAGACAAAGTTCAAGGCCAACCTCAGCTACTTGCTAAGACCCTGCTTTAAAAAAAAAAAAAAAGCAAACAAAAAGAATAAAAAGCTCCCTACTTATTTTTTGATGCATATACAGTTTTTTGTCATATAATTTCATTCAATCTACAAATAACCTTATAGGAATAAATATCACCATTTAGAAAAACAAAAACAAAACAAAACAAAACAAAAAAACAGAACAAAACCAAACAGAAAAACCAAAAACTGACACCAGAGTATCTTGTTTTACATTACAAAGCTGACAAATTACAACATGATACATAGAAATTCCCCTTACCATTCCACGCCTTTCTCTCTCCAGGAGTATTTAAATGACCCTGCTTGTTATTCACAGTGCCTGAATGCTGGGCTTAGAGAATAAGGGGAGCCTGGTCCACATCCTGTGGATTCCTAGGTAAGGCTGTCAATTATTAAAATGCAGTTCTGGACAAAAGCTCATCATTCTGTATTTTCTACCAAGCTCCTAGTGCCCACCACTCCAGCGAGCTCTCTAAACTGATCACCACCACCCAGAAACTAGCTAGATGTACCCAAGTTAACTACTTCCCCTTTCCTGTGGCATCTGCCCTAAACACTGCCCAGTTCATGCTGGTTTCGACTTCTAGTTTGCATGGTGCACAGAACGCCCGCCAATGGGGACGTCGGGTCTGTCGTCCTCTTGTTCCTGTTAAAAGTCGTTTTTATAGTAGAGTTCTGAAATACTCAACTCCTCAGATCAGCTGAGGAAAAACAAAAAACTAGAGCTAACCCTGAATCCCTTTCTGTGTCATACGTGAGCTCGATCTTGAAAGCCGTGAACCGTGAGCCGTGTGGGCTAACCCACACTCTTGCCTGCGCGAGGCATATGGTTCCTGCCAGTGCCACATTCTCCGCTCACTTTCCAAAAGTCTTCAGGTTGACAGTGTTAGAGAGCAAAAGGAACCATTACTCAGACAGATAATGTGTCTCAAGGTCATTTTGTTCTGGCAAATGCTGACTTTAAAATATGTGAATACACATACATGTGTGTGTGTACATATATACCAGGTGTACATATATACATGGTATATATGTCCATACACACATACACACACACACACACACACACACACACACACACACACACACACACACACATTGAGTGCCTGGCAGTTACCGGCAGTTGAGTCACCATGTGGGTGCTGAGAATTGAACTGAGGCCCTCTATAACGACCACTCTTGACCACTGAGCCATCTCTCTCCAGCCCTTGACTTTAGAATTTCAATCCAGTTTTGATCATTAAAATCTCAGGTCCTTACCTCCTGTTACATGATATTCCACAGCTAAGAGGAGGTCCCACTGACCTGAGTAAATGGGGGCCATAGTTTAACACTCCCGTAGAACCGGCTAACCAAGCGGGGCCTGCGGTGCAGGCCCGTTACCCCTAGCTACTTTGGAGGCTGAGGCAAAGGCCAAGTCCTATCTGTAAAGGTTGTAAAGATAGTTCAAGGCCAGCCTGTGTGGCTAAATAAGACATTTAAACTTTAAAATTAAAAATAAAACTAAGTATGGAGTTATCACCCCAAATGATTCTATACTCTTATAACTTGAGCTAGGGAATGGGGAGTAATTCATTTTCTAAAATGTGTCAATTGCTCTTAGGAAAGTGGCCCCAGCTGTGAAGCACCTGACCGATGGGGAACACTGGGCCCTCAGCTCCTACATAGGAACAGTCCTACCCTCAGGGTAAACCACGAGTGTTTATAGCATTCCACAGCTTTACAGAACCCTTTGTCACATCCTTTCACCTGAGCTCAGAACCAGGACTGAGACAAGCACATTTTCTTGATGAGAAAACAGGTTTGGGACTTGACCCAAGTCACAAAACCCAGTAAGTGACCGACCACCCCCTAATCTCAACTCTCCATCCTTTGGCTCTTTTTCTTACTCTTCCATCCTGCTCCCATGTCTTCTTGTGCTTACAAATGGGAAGCTTGCCAGTTACGCCCCTCCCTCCTCAAACAGCAACAGGAACAAACTGAGCCTGGGTCGGTCATCAGAGGTTACTCCAAGTATCTGTCTGCGGAGGACTTGTTAATCCTATAACCTGGAGACCACTGACACCTAGCAGTTTTTGCGTATGTCTTATTGTACAGTGTTTTATTTCAGTCCAACTAGATTTTACAACATACACAGATATGTAGGTACAGAAGATACACACACACACACACACACACACACACACACACACACACTTACTTCCTTCAATAGGAAAATGCTAGGCTGGGGATGTAATTCAATTGGTAGAAGGCCTGGGACTGATCTCTAGCACTGCATAAGACTGTGCACAATGGCATATCCTGCAATTACAGTCTTTGGAGGGACATGAGACACCCCCCCCCCAATCTTGGAATGTGAAAATGTTTTAAAATGGATTTGAAAAAAAAATCAGGTACAAAGTTGTGATAATAGCCTAGAAGTCATAATCAAATACCTAAATTGGAAGAATTTTACTTAAAGTTAATGACAACTACCTTCTCTTGCTTCTATTTCTTTCCCATTGATGTATACTAGCTATTCATTCATTCATTCCGTCGTTCATTCATTAGACAGATGTATATCAAGTACAGGATATGCACCTACGACACACCTACCATCTGCAAAACTGATGAAGCAGGGAACACAGCTGAGGCCCCATGTATTGACATACAGCAAATAAAGAAAAAAAAAGATAATGAATTACAAAGTTTGGTAAATGCTATCAAAGGAACACAGAGTGCCAGCACAGAATAGCAAGAGAGATGTCTAGTTTAACAGCTATATCAACAGAAACAGCTAAGGAAAGCTAAGAACACTAGGGTAGTCAGGGAAGAAACTTCTCTGAAAGAAAAAAATAAGAGACATCCCAATCTAGAAAGAGAAAAACAAGGAGCATCATGGGATTCTGGACAGAAGGACTTGTTGGATAAAAGGAAGAGTGTATCTAAGACCCTAAGTGATAACTGAAATCCAACAAGGTGCCCATTGGCACTGGGTGTAAAGAAAAGGAAGACGTGGTCTAGGCTTGTAGTGTTTCTGATGAGTACCTTCTATGTGAGAGAGAATGCAAGGAAGCTCCCCCCACCCTGGACTTGAGGCTTCTCCTGTGGCTGTGGGGCTAACGTTTGGTTAAAAACTGGAGTCTTTACCCAGTCAGCCCACCAGGAACTACCCTGATTTTGTCATTTGCTATTGTTCCTTTGGACATAATGTCGTACTCTCAAGTCCAGACTGGCTTGGAACTAATTCTGTAGCCTGGCCTTGAATTTGGGACAACCTCCTGTCTCAGCCTCCTGAGGGCTAAGAGATGTGTGCATTGGCATACTGGGCTCAATTTTGACCCCTCCCCTCTTAACCTATCTGAGAGAGAACAGAATTACCAGCAAAGAAAGGCAGTACCTTTCCTGGTATGGTGACGTCCCTCTCACCACACATACATCTAACACCAGGAGTAAGTCACACTTAGTTTAGGGTTCTCACTTCAAAAGGAAGGAAGACAGACACTGCCATGATCAGATCCAAAGATGAGGGACCAGGGCTGGAGATGGCTCAGCTCTTCTGAAGGTTCTGAGTTCAAATCCCAGCAACTACATGATGGCTCACAACCACCCGTAATGAGATCTGATGCCCTCTCTTCTGAAGACAGCTACAGTATAGTTACATATAACAAATAAAAATAAATAAATCTTAAAAAAAACCAAAAAAAACAAAAGATGAGGGACCAAAGAGTAAACCAAGTCAGATGTGGTGTGCACCTGTGCAGCTGGCACTCCAGAAGCAGAGGCAGGAGAATTGCTCCAAGCTTGAGGCCAGCTTGGGATACAAAGTAAGACTCTGTCTCGCGAAACAAACAAACAAACAAACAAACACACACACAAACACACACAGAAACTCCAGGTAAATGTATACATGTAAATGTTATTTGCTTAAACAACTAAATTTCTTCTTGTTTACATAATATGCTCAAACCACAAGGATTTATCATTGATTTAAGATACATGAAATTTTAAATCATTCATTGCACATATATTAGTTTCCCAAGTCTACCTACAGATTCTTCCCCATCATTGGACAGAGAAATGACAGTGTTCAGTCCACTAAATCGCTTCCTTTTCACTGGGTGACAAGCAGAAACATAGGGTGCTTTCTCGGTCCACCCCTTTACTCTCCTAGCCTCAGAAGTCACATCAAGCCAGTAATTACTTGACAGCGCCCCGATGAGACAAGGCTCATCAGCATAAGTCTGTGACAGCCCAACAGGGTGGCCACTCTTAACTCACAGCACCTCTGTGAAGAAGCAGGAGCTGAATCGGCGCCTTTGTTCCATCCGCCCGGCTTTCTCTAAATGATTGGCTTCTCCCTTTGAAAATGTCCAAAAGCAACATCAGCAGCTCACATTTGCATGCCCACTAAGCGGCAGCTGCTGTTCTGAGCACATTGTGTATGTTAACTTATTTCGTTTTCAGGGTAACTCTAAGCCAAGGTACTATTTACTAAAAAGCCCATTGTGAAGACACTGGAGGCAGGAAGACAGGCGGGGTCCAGTCATAGAGCTCAGGAATAACTGCTGCTGGTTTCCCCGGCCCACTTGGTTTGTTTGTCAGTGGTATGTATGAGACGGGCCTGTGTCTGTTCTCTCCCTTCACCACGTGGGTCTTAGGGATGAAATGCAGGTTGTCAGGCATGATAACCAGACTCCTTGGAGCCCATTTTCCTCCAACAATTAAGTTATAATCCCTCATAATACCTTGATGTAAATTAGTTACCAGCGAGGCTGGGAGCACATACTTGAACACACTTTCAAGTGGGGCTCACCTTTTTAACTGTCTGCACACCTTGTGTAAGAAACTAAAGTCCTCTGTCAATCACTTCACTCATCCAGACAACAGAGGACCTAACAGCTTTGTGCTTGAGTAGCTGTGCACACTGAGTGAGTTATATATCTGGAAAGGACACAGAACGGGGTCTCTGCGTGGAAGGCCCGAGTATCAGCTGTCATTAATACCTCCATCACCTCCCGCTGGGAGCAGGCCAAAGACCACTGCGGTTAACACAGCCAACATCTCTTTTCTTCCAGCAGCTGTCATTTCTGTTGTTTGATTTACACAGGCCGACAATGAACTGGTCACACCACCAAAGGAAGGCACCTGATTCCCCCGCCACACTGTCCAGTCCTAATCACCGCTTCATTCTACTTCAGCTACCTATGGACCACCATTTGAAGATAAAAGGACTGTTTATGAGTACATAAAAGGTCCAAAGTCACGGCAATCCAAAGGTTAATGACAAAATTTGTAAAATGAGAACAAAAGGGAGAGACAGCACATTCCTCCCATTTTGACTTAAAAAATATCAAATTGTTTGACATTTTGTTTGTAGATCAAGTTTTATAATAATAGTTCTCACTTGAGACATAATCTAAAAAGTGTTTATGTATGAATTGAAACACAGTATATTTAAATAATTGATTTATTGATAATTGAAGTTTGTCTTTAACAAGTTTCTTTAATCCAAAACAGTACTTAAAATAGACAAAACTGAGATACTTTATGTTTGTAGCATGTGGGAATATGATTTAATTACTTCTATACAAAGGTCACATTTGAAAGACTTCCCAAGAGGTACCAGACACCCCATATTTGTATAACTGGGGTCAGGTACCAAGTTGCACATCCTTGAGTCCAAGGCAGAAGCGCTCACTCTCTGCGGCCACACTGTTGGCTTCAGTAGGCAATGCCATGTAAAACCCTGTAATCCAAGCCGGGTGTGGTGGCGCACGCCTTTAATCCCAGCACTCGGGAGGCAGAGACAGGCGGATTTCTGAGTTCGAGGCCAGCCTGGTCTACAAAGTGAGTTCCAGGACAGCCAGGGCTATACAGAGAAACCCTGTCTCGAAAAACCAAAAAAAAAAAAAAAAAAAAACAAAAACCCTGTAATCCAGGAAAGCTTACTCTAACCACACCTCTCCTCAGACAGATAGTAAAGTAGTTCTAACAGCAGATGACGGCATAAAGAAATAAACTACACTTATGTCCTGTATCCCTTTGTAGGCTGCATGTTTTCCCGGACAGCTAGATATTAAGAGGTTTCTGAATGATCCTGAACTTTCCCAGGTTGGGTGCTATGAGTGGATAGAAAGGCCAGTACTAGGCCACTGCACACTTACTTTCTTACCTCTGTTGTACAGATTGCAACTGACCAACATATCTGCAGCTGTACGCTCACCACGATAAAGTTAGGTACATAATTCTACGGAGTGCCAATCACTACGTACTTGAGGTGGGAGACGGCAGAAGTAAATGTGGTAAAGATTATATAGTGAGCTAAAAGAGAGACACAGTTCTGACTCCAGAGTGCACACTAGCAATTAACATCAAGGACTCAGGCTGTTAGCATTACCCAAGTAATGTTATGAACTGTCTGAAATTTTAAAAGGGAAAATATTATTGACTATGTGGAATGTAGCCATTTGCTACACAGTAACATGTTAATTGAGTATAAACAAAACCTCTAACTTCCACTTAATTGACAGGCAGAGTTGACTATGCATACCCACCACATCAAGCAGTGCCTCTCTGCCTTCCTAACGCTGCAGCCCTTTAATAAGGTTCCTCGGGTTGTGATGATCTCCACGCAGAAAATTACTTCACTGCTATTTCCCACAACCCACAGGTTATATAAGGAACCTGCTGATATAAGGAACTTCTTTAGCACACCTTGAGATGCAGACTTGACAAATTTCTAGAGGAATCTTGTCTTCTGCTACTAAATCCACTTTTATCACTCTGTTCATTATAATACACCAAGAAACCATAAATTCAAAATATTATCGTGAAAAGCAAATTGAATACTTGAAACAAGTCTCTCCTACCCCCACTCTCTGTCCCTCTCCCTCTCCCTCTATATATACATATATAATATATATGATATATATTAATATATATTATATATAACATATATAATATATATCACTCTCAATCTATCAATATATCGGTTGTCCATCTATCTATCTATATCTATCTATCCGTCCATCCATCACCCATTCACTCATCCATGCATCTATCTATCTATCTATCTATCCGTCCATCCATCACCCATTCACTCATTTTGCATGCATCCATCCAGTACATGGACAATGGGGACTGGACCCTGAGCCTTGAACAATGTATTAATTGTACCACTGTGTTATATGCAACCCCCAGAACATATTTCCAAGAAACAGAAATTCTCCCTCTCCCTAAAACAAACTTCTGAATTATGTGCATACAGAATACCTATAAAATTGTTTGTAAAAATTAGAAAGTATTAAAAATGTGACAGTCCAGCCTTAGACTGTTCTACAGTCTCTCCTATTTCACACAAGTCAGAGCTAGAGATCTTAAACTGTGTTTCAGTTTTCACAGGAAATATTACACCCAACTCTAAAAACAGACCCGCTTCACCCTCCAAAAGGCTCACGGAGAGCATAGATAGCTCAAGGATACTGAGTGTACAGGCCCTCAAGCTAATCCCTGAGGGGCTGAGGGGCTGAGGGCTTGGCTCAGTGTGTAAGAACACTAGCTGCTCTTGCAGAGGACAAGGTTCAGTTCCCAGCACTCACATGGTGGCTCAAACCTGTGGTTAACTCCAGTTCCAGGGAATCCAGTGGCCTCTTCTGGTCTCTGTAGATACCAGGCACACATATGATGCACAGACATACAGGTCAGCAAAACATCCACACACATAAATGTCTTTAAAAAGATAAAAACAAAGCAGGAAACGAAGAGGGAAAAAACCAGAGGATATGAAATGAAAGGATAAATGAAAAGCATTGTGATTTTTCTGTGATTCCCACTTAACAGTTTTTATTAGCCAACCAAATACCACAACTACATAGGTTAAGAGGCTCCCAGAGCTGGGCGTGGTGGCACATGCCTTTAATCCCAGCACTAGGGAGGCAGAGGCAGGTGGATTTCTGAGTTTGAGGCCAGCCTGGTCTACAAAGTGAGTTCCAGGACAGCCAGGGCTATACAGAGAAATCCAGTCTGGAAAAACAAAAAAACAAACAAACAAACAAAAAAAGGCTCCCAGTGCACTTACTTACAAACATAGCAAGTTCCAGGGCAGTTCGGGCTATGTGACCTTGTCTCAAAAAACAAGGGTAGAGCTGGGCAAAGGTGGCACACGCCTCTAATCCCAGCACTTAGGAGGCAGAGGCAGGCGGATTTCTGAGCTCAAGGCCAGCCTGGTCTATAGAGTGAGTTCCAGGACAGCCAGGGCTACACAGAAAAACCCTGTCTCGAAAAACTAAAACCAAAACCAAAAAACCAAACAAAACCAGGGTAGATAGACATAGCTGTACCCTACTAAGCAAATAGTTTCAAGTCTCTACATTAAAACACACACTTCACTAGTTCTTGGATGAGCACCTGAGGGTCACTCATTTACTCTCACTTTACAGAGAACCTGGTATCAGGCAGGATCATCTAGTTCTCCAGGGCACAGACTAAAAGCAGACAAACTAAAGGAACAAGAATAAGTGTATCATTGACAACGACTGCTAATGCAGGGGGCCATAGCATCAGATATAAAGAGAAGAAATAGTGGAGTAGTTGAAGTCAGAGACAAGAAAACATCGCAAACTTACCTAGCTTCTCTAGATGCTGATGTGGTACGGAGCTGCAATTTTCAGCAGCCCCCCCTTTGTCATCAACCAAGGTTAGAGTATATGGATTGTACACACTCTTTTTCCCTGAAAAAGCATGTGTGCTCATACGTACGTGTGTGTACCTGTGTGTGTGTGTGTGTGTATGATGGCCAGAAGAGGGCCTCAGATCCCCTGGAGTTGGAGTGACCGGTACTTGTGAGCCACCCCACGTGGGTGCTGGAACCTGACCTTGGTTCCTCTGGAAGAGCAGCAAGTAAGTGCTCTGAACTGCAGAGCCGCTTCCCCAGCCCCTCTTTCTTTTAACTAGAATAAAAGGCAGAAACTTGCCCAATGGAGGCAAGAGAATCGGGAGTTCAGTGCCAGCCTCAGCTACAAAGTAAGCCGGGGCTAAAGAAGACCCTACAAGAGCATGTTGCACATAGTAATGAAAAAGAATTTGTGAAAAACTTACGTTAGTGTTTCTGTGTAGTAGTTTAAGTAAGAATTTGTAATTATTCTGAATTTTGTCCCCCCTCCCCCCAAAATATCCATGAACCAGACAGTTAATGTTTTTATGGGATAAAAGCTCAACTCCCGGCCTTGGGATCACTTCCCTTTTCCCTGAGAATGATAAAGGGGGTGGGGGGAAGAAACTCGCTCCCCTGGGAATCTTGACAAGTGGGTTATTTTCCTTGCTAACTTGGATCCGTCTATAACTAAACCCTGTATTGCTTAGTTACAGTCCCACCTGAGATAAAACGACTTTTCTAGAGGCTCTGCTGTAAACGCTAGTTTTTCCACTGCTGCGGCTTTAAAGCGACTTTTTAACAATAATCCAAGACAAACAGTGACTTTGATTTCATTTGCTTGTTTATTCTGAGATGCAGCTTCTGACCTCAGAGCTAGTTTTTCCAGTCACTGATGTAATCTAAAAATCTAAACTTAGCATGGTCCACGGCAGTCCTCTCAGGAGCGATGCACTCCATGACACTTCGGCAGGCATTAACCACAAACCTATTTTACTTAACAGTAAAGCATTCAAGACTAATTTGAAGCCTGAAATTAAATATAGCTGTCTCCTACTCCTCCCTAGTATATTTTAATAGATGTTATGACCAAAAGGTATAACTGGACAATTTGTACTTCTAATCACTTTGAAATGTATATGTATAATATGTATATATATGAAAATAACAATTTTCATATACATTATTGCATAGGTTCTTGTAAATCCACCTTGGCAGATAAATCACTATTTTCAAACCGGAAACCCCAGATTTGGGTGAGTGCAGTTGTCTAGTCCTTCCTTCCAAACACGCTGATACCTGCTGTGCAATCCTTTGGACTCAAACTCACATCAAAGAAATTCTTACTCCTAAACCACTATCAAATCAAACTCCCCTCAGAGCTGTCCTTATTCTTAATCAGAAGTTAATGAACACCTTCTTTTGATGTCTTTGAAAAGCAAAATGAAGCTGGTGTGGTGCTGTATGCCTGTAATCTCTGCACCTAAGAGACTGAGGCAGGAGGGATCCTAGCTGTAGGCTAGTCTGGGGTAGTAGTGACACCCTTTTTTTCTTTTCAAGATTTTTTTTATTATTTTAAAAATAGTCACTTATTGGGTCTGTGTGTGCACTGTGTGCAAATGTGCATGGGTTGAGGTCAGAGGTCAACTTTCAGAACTCGATTCTCTCCTATCTTGTAGGTTCTAGGGTTCGAACTCAGATCATCATCAGGCTTGGTGGCACCTTTACCCACTGAGCCATCTCCTGGGCGTGTGGCAACCTTTGTTTGTTTTTCAATCAAAACACACACCAGGGTTGGGAGAGGGATAAGATATGTACATGCTTCTCTAAATCTTGAAAATATGGGTTTAGAACTGAGCTTGACTGCACTTGGGAGTCAGAGGCAGGCAGATCTGTGTTCAAGGTCAGTCTTGACTATAGACAGAACTCCAGGACAGCCAAGGCTGCAAAGAGCCTCGGGGTTTAGATCTGAAACCTGTAGAAAATACAGATTTAGAGGGGAAAGTTGGGCCCTAATTGTCTATAACAGACTCAAGGTGGGGAACTCTGAAAACAATTGGAATTGGAATTCCCTTAGAGCACAAAACTAATGAGAGGCCACAGTGGTAATTCCTGTAATGTTGATTTTCAGATGAAGGCAAAAGGATCCTTAGGGACTTCTGGGCCACCCTGGGTTACATGGTAAGACCTGTGTCAGCCTAGACAACATGACAAAACCCTATCTATAAAACAAACAAACAACAACAAAACACACCAAAAAATCCAGCGAATGAGATGGGAATGGCTACAAATAATACTCTTTATCAAGTTCAAACTCAAGTTTCAAAAGTTGACAAACTTTTCTGAAGTTGGATTGACTTTACCTAAAAAAAAATGAAGAACTGCAACTAAAAAGAATCCTAAGCCTGTGGCCACTTATAAACACTTCCTTTGACACCTTCGTTCTGCTAAACACTCTCTAAGAACAGGTCCTTCCCATCTGACTTTAACCACCTACTCCATAAGTCCATCTTTTTTCCCCTCAGCGTCTGGTATCTTCGCAGAGACAGTTCTTCACGTCTGACACAGGAATGGTTGATCCTGCGGAAAATTAGGTTAACGCCTCTAAAAGAAGACAGAGAAACAAAACACAACTCAAGCTCTACTTAAATAAATCATTTACCTCGGTCTGGCTTCATTTTGGCATCCAATTTCCACCCAAAGTGCTGTAAAACACAGGTGTGGGCTCTTCCAACCGGCACACAGCTGACTCAACGGCTTCTGCTTCGTTTTCCAAAACGCTAAGAGATCAAAATAAACATTAAAAAAAAAAAAAAAAGGAAGAAGAAGAAATTAGAAAGAAAAAGAAAGACGGGTCTTAATCCCCCGGATCTTGCAAGAAAACTCCTAAGTTGGGCCTCTTCCTGGTGCAGACTGCGGTGACAGAACCCTGGGCAGGTCTGAAGGAAAGGAGAAAAAAAAGCAGCTCAAGTCTGTGCACCGCCTCCCCCGGCGTCCTCGGGCCTAGCACCCCTGTTCCCCGCCCCTGCGCTCTCCAGGCCAAGGTGTCCTCCTCTGACACAGCGTCTCGGAAGCACCAGCAGGATCTATTTATGCCCTGGAGGTACAGGCACGAAGGAGGAAGAGTCGGGCCACAGGAGCTAAGGCAGCCCTCGGTCCAGTAGCCTCCGGGCACCGAGGCACCCCCCGCAGGGGCTCGGGCGCAGCAGCCCCCCGGGCCTCACCTGCGGGGGATCCCCCTCTGGCTAGCCTCTCCGAGGCTTCAGTAGCCGGGTTCCAGCCGGAGCCGGTCAGCAGCAGAGTCTGGGCATGTCCTCAGCCGCGCCGACCCACGCGTGGCTCAGCCCACCCGGGAACGGCTCCCATGGCCCGCCCGCTCGCCGCCCTCCGGGACCCCTCGCTCCTCCTCCCGGCACTGCTCTCTGCGGCCGCCCGGCCGCTCACATCACACTCCGAGCTCCGAGCCACGCCTCCCCGAGCGCAGCGCGCAGCGACCCCGCGGCCGCCGAGACGCCGAGACGCCGCGCCCGCGCATCCACCGTCCCCGCTGTCTGCCCGCCTCGCTCGCTCTCTCGCTCGCTCTTTACTCTTTCTCTCACTGTTTGCCCTGTCAAAACACTACCCTGGTCACGTGTCCCAACAACAGCCAACCCACTCTCGTCACTTCCTCCGCTGAGGTTGCGCGCGCCGGTTGTTATGGCAACGCCGCCGCGCGCCCTGGAGTTGGAGATTGGGGACCCGTCTTCCCGGATAAGGGTCTCAGAGGATCCAGGGACCCGCAGGGGCTGCCTGCACCGCGCGCCTAAGCAGCCAAGGAACAGCGCTCCGGGTGCACTGGGGTCACCTGGGAGATGTCAACCTAGGGCTTACCCCAGACGGGAAAATAATTATAGTTTCTACTCCTCCACAGGGATGCTGGCCTGGCGCAAAAGCACTGGGAATCCAGCCCTAAATGCATGCAATTTCCCAATGGAATCCGTGTTTGATGTGGCCAGGACAGGAAGGTGGGGAGCCATTCCTTCCAGAGAAGGGTACTTGGAAACCAAGAAAGGCCCGTTCCCACTGCATCCCTAGATTTTCTGCATCTCTAGGACTTAAGAACCCAAGCTTCAGAAGCACTGGATGAGCTAAAAATAGCTTGTAACTTCTAGAGCACTGACTCACCGCCAAGCGGACACTTCTGACACCATGTTATTGTTGGGGAGCTGTAATTTTCTTGTTGTGCTATAACAATGTGACACGATGACACGGCGTGTTCTGATGTTGTGTCATCATTTAAACACAAACAGATGTCAAGAATTGCTGTAGCTAAAAAAAGCAACAAGGGCTGCAGCTATTAGCCACCCAGTTTATAGGCAAACCCAAATGAAGAAGTACAAAATTGCAAGGCTCTAGTTTCATTGGGAAAAAAACAACATACTTTTTTAAGAACCTTTTTTTTTTTTTTTGCATATGAGAATCACAACAGGAAGGACTAAGATCATCAGTGGTCGACTCTCTCCTCTCTATAGTTTTCTGTTTCTACATTTTTGGAGTTTTTTTTTTTAACCCACAGTTTTTGTAAAGCACAAGATTGGCAATTTTATTTGTTGTTGTTGTTGATGATGATGATGATGTAAAGATTTTATTTTTTCGTGTATGAGTGAGGCTTGGGATACTGATCAGTGGTAGCGTGCTTGCCTAGCATGCACAAGACCCTAAAAATAAAATTACTTATATGTATGAGTATTCGTGTGTTTGTCTGTGTACTACATGTATGCAGTTCATTTAAAAGCCAGAAGAGGGCGTCGAATCTCCTGGCACTAGATTTGTAAGCTGGGAACTGAATACAGGTCCTCTATGAGCTCTTTTATCTGCAGAGCCATCTCTCCAGCCATGGTCATTGTCATTATCATCACTTTGTGTATATGTGTGTGTGTGTGTGTGTGTGTGTGTGTGTGTGTGTGTGTGTGGTTTTTCGAGACAGGGTTTCTCTGTGTAGCCCTGGCTGGCCTGGAACTCACTTTGTAGACCAGGCTGGCCTCCAACTCAAAAATCCACCTGCCTCTGCCTCTCGAGTGCTAGGATTAAAGGCATGTGCCACCACGCCCAGCTTATCATCACTATTTTGCTTCAGATCAAATATATGAATTTAGGTTGTGAAAAAGTGATATTTTCTAGATGATTAGACATATAATAAAATAAAGTATACAACTGAAGTTATTAACTTTAGCTCCAAAGCTAGTTTGAGCAAACAAATACTCTAGTCACTGGGATGTTCTGGCAGTGGGAAGTAGGCCTTTGGACAATGGAAAGACTTTGTTGATATAGTGATGGCTACAAACGTTAATTCCTGGTAGGCTTCCCATGGGTACTATTTAATAAGGTCTTGTGTGGTTTAAAAATGGGGCAAACATTTGATTTGTTTTGAGATCACTTCCTGGTTAACCTTGGTAATGGGAGATATACAGAACAGTCATAGATAGTCTGCAATACTTAATTTAGCACAACACATGGAGTCAGATAAAAGCTATTGTAGAATATGTAGGATGTCGTAGAATATAGGTGAAGACACAACAAGAGGTGTGACTCAGCACCCCTATCCCAGGCTTATTTTGTTAGATATATAAAGGACAGAAAAATGAGCTGACAAAATGGCTTAGGTGGTAAAATGTGCTTGCTACCAAACCTGGAGGTCTGAGTTGAACCAACCCGGCTCTAGGACCAAATGGTGGAAGAAAAGACCGACTCTCCCAAGTTCTCTGGCCTCCAAACACACACACACACACACACACACACACACACCCTTCACAATAATAAATATAACTACATGCAGGAATAGAACACATTCAAGGAATATTTGTAATCCTAGCACTCAGGGGTTGAGACAGGAGGATTGTTGTAAGTTTGTTCCTAGCCTTAACTAGCCTGAATCGCACAATGAATTCCAGGTCAACCAAGGCCACAGAGTGAGATTTTAGTTTTTTGTTTGTTTGTTTGTTTCAGTTTGGTTTTGTGCTTTGTTTTTCGAGAGAGGGTCTCACTGTGTAGCTCTGGCTGTCCTGGAGTCTCCTCTGTAGACCAGGCAAAGCTGACCTCTGACAGAGCTCTGCCTGCTTCTGCCTCCAGAGTGCTTGGGATTAAAGGCATGTGCCACTTTGCCCAGCTGAGATTCTATCTTAAAAAAACAAAACAGAACATATTATGAAAGGGCTGTAGATGAGTTCCATGGTAAAATGCTTATCTGTATTGATATCCCATCACTGGAAGAACGAGATCTGAAGACAAAGAAGACACAGGCAAGAACTTAGCCATGGATGAAGAAGAGGTCAGGATTCCAGAGACTGGTCACTAAAACGTGAAGGTCTTCAATTCTGCAAAAGTTATTGTTAACCAGCTGAAAGTGTTAAGAAACTCTATATAGCACAAGTAATTCTGGGGCTGGAGAGATAGCTTGGTAGTTAAGAGCACTGGGTGCTCTTCCAGAGGACAGGAGTCAAGTCCCAGCAGTCACATGACCATCTATAAAGGGACCTGTTATTCTTTTCTGGCATGCAAGTGTGCATGCAGCAGAGCACTCATATACATACATTATTTTGTAAGTAATTCTATGGGCTGTAGACATGGTGAGAGCCCTGGCTGCTCTTTCAGATCTAGGTTCAATTCCCAGCACCCATATGGAAGCTGTCTGCGATACCAGTTCCAGGGTCTTCTCGGGCACCAGGCATACATGTGATATATAACCATACATGCAGGCAAAAATGCCATATGCATTAAATAAAAATAATTTTTAAAAAAGTAATTCTATTATTTATAGCTAACGGACATTCATGAAGGACTATTTAAGAATCGTCAAATGCAAGCACACTGTCTTTGTTTGTCTTTTTGTTTGTTGTTTGTTTGTTTGCTTAGAGGCTGAGTCTGGCTATGTAACTCAGGCTGACATAGAGCCCAAGGTCCTTTTTCTCAGTGTCTGAGTCCTGTTATTACAGGTTGTGTGCCACTGTGCCAGAAGTATACTCTTTTAGATAGGACACTTGGTAGCATTTTTCATCGTAAAGTATATGGAAATAAACATGAAATGTTAATTAGAATGTGTGGCTAAATATAGTCTTCCAGGGTAACTAACAGCAGACAGACCAAACTCTGTGGGTTTCTTCTCTCAAATGTAAGCTGTCTTTTCTAAATGGTTTCTGGTCATTCATTCAATTCACCAAGTCTATTTCCTTCTAAAAGTAAAGAACCATAGAGTCAGAGCCAAGATCCGAGCTTCTATAAACAGTCCTATGCCTTCCCTCACACTGGTTGGCTGATCTGTCCTTTTCTAACACTGTCCACTCTCTGTGACCACAGGTATAAGGAAGTAAGAAATGGTTCTAGTTCTTGCCTGCAGAAGTAACTGTAGTACCTAGACACACAAAAGCCTCTAAATTTCAAGCCAGGGCAACTTTTAATTATTCTGCAGGTTTGCTGCGCCATGGGAGGTCTCTGTGCGGTGGTGGCATGTATGAGCATGTCTGTGAGGTCAGAGGTCAAGCGTGGGTATCATTTCATGGTTGCCATCCACAAATGTGTGTTGCATTTGTTGTCTTGAACCTGGATTATTTAATCTGATTTACTTTTTAGTTTCTTCCATTTTCCTGCAAATTTTATTTTTCTTTCATGGCTGAATAAAGTCCCAGCAATGTGTATGTACCACATTTTCTTTACATATACATCAGTTTATCTAGGCGGACCCGCTATCTCGCGATTATGGAAAGGGCGGCACTAACTATGGGTGTAAAGAGATTCTGCGGCAGAACAGACTCTTTTGGTGGGCCAACCATATTCTTTTAAAGGCTTGTTTTACTTTTAACTATGTGTCTCTGGGAAGTGGGGAGGGGTTGGTGTGCATGTGAGCGCAGGTGCCCAAGAGGCCAGTAGAGGGTTTCAGATTCTCTAGAGCTTGAGTTACCAGCAGTCGTGACCTGCCTGATGTGGGTGCTAAGAATTTAACTTGAGGCTTGTGCAAGAGCAGTACACACACTTAGTTACTAAGCCATCCCTCTAGCCCCCAACCACCTACTTTTAATAAGTTAAATAGGGGATAGAGATAGATATAGATATAGATATAGATATAGATATAGATATAGATATGCAATGCAGTTGTGATGGGGACAGGCATGGGGGAGGGAAAGGGGTAGATCTGATTAAGTCACTTATGCATTTAGAAAATATAAAGACTAAAAAAGTGATTCAAATAGAAAAGCAATATCAGGTTGGCTGGTGAGGGATGGGGAGAAGAAGGGAAAGCAGGAACGGGAGGATTCTGCTTTAGACACCTTGTGTTTGCAAACCCAAAGCATCCAAATAGATGTTCAGAAACAGAAAAGTACTCTGCCCTGGGACCTGTGAACAGGGTCTCACTCTAAGCGCATGACTCCACAGTAGAAGGAGAGAAGGCCAGGCCTGTGGGGTATCTAGAAAAAAATGGCACTCAGTGACCTCAGCAGCAGCAGCAGAGACTTTAACTAAGGTAAGGACTGAGAAACATCACAAGGCTGTCACATCACGCATAAAGGAAGAAACCATTTTGAAACTGCTTTTGCAAAGAGAGGGACAGGAGGCAGTCCGTGAATGATCCATGTTTGGGAAATTTGCTTTATTGATGTGGATTTGATGGCTACTTCACATGAAGCCAGTGTGGTGTAATTCTGCAAAGAGCAGACTATCCCGAGCATTATTTTAGGAATTTGCTATCATTTGTACTAAATCCCATTATCTGGTGAAATGTTCCAGGAGAAATCTAATGTGCTGGGCCTGGAGATGGTGCAGCAGCCAGGAGAGCCGCTGACTGCTGTTGGGGAGAACTGCAGTTCTGTTCCCAGCTCTCACATCAAGCACTTCACAGCACCCTGTTACTCCAGCTCCAGGAGATCAGGTACTCTCTTCTGGCCTCCATAGACATACACACACACACTCTCGCATGCACACTTACACTCATACACACTCACACATACATACACAGGCGCGCGCACACACACAAACAAAAATAAAATCTTTGGGAAAAATCTAACGTTCAGAAATTTTGCAGGAAGTATTTTTCTAAGAGTGATGCACCTCAGAGATGCTTTCTGGTGTGTTGGAATGCCTCCAGGATTGAAAACTGCAGGATTCCTGGAGTTCGCACTCAGAAGTGTCTATGGATGAATTCTTTCTTCATTGTCCCACATGTCGTTTCCTCCCGGTAAATTCTGACTCATGTCTAGCTTTTTCTCAGAACGCATCAGGATGATTCCAGGAAGCAGGCCTGGGCATCCACGTACTATTCATCAAGTGAATGCCTCCGGGTGGAGACATTTTGTGAAGATGTTGTGTGTAATGAAGTCAGAATGGCTGTTTGGGTTACTGACATGAGCACAAGGCGGCCCCCGGTTATGGCCTTTAATAGTATGTAGTACTCATCCATGCAAGATGCCTCAGAATACTGCCTGGCTTGTGGCTCCCTTCATGTCAGAATTCTGATGCCCCTGGCCACTGGGATTGATCCAAGGATCAATATCTGACCTGAAGCAACCCTGTGTATCCTTGGTGGCCTGCAGAGTGGCCTGCTGCTAGAGAATGGAGCCAGATAGAAGTGTATCATGCTGGTTAACGACTGGCTAATCCAGATTGGAGTGTGTTATACTGGTTAGTGACAGCTAAGCCAAAGACTCATGGATTATACGGGTTAGTGACTTGCTAAACCAGATAGGGATATGTTACACTGGTTAGTATCTGGCTAAGACACAGAGGCATGTGTTACACTGCTTAGTGATGGATAAGGTAGATACCTGTACATTATTCTAATGAATGACTAGGTACACGCATTCTTCCTGATGGTGGTGGTGGGAGGACTGCGATGTGCTCCAGATATGCATAGCTAGTACCAGCTCACTCTCTAACACAGAGCCCTCCCTGAGAGTAGCCAACACGGTAAGGGGCAACGGCACCTAGATCTCAAAGAATACCAAGTGATCTTTAAAGGTCTTATTTATTTTATATGTATGATGAGTACACTTTCACTGTCCTCAGACACACCAAAAGAAGACCTTGGATCCCATTACAGATGGTTGTGAGCCACCATGTGGTTGCTGGGAATTGAACTCAGGACCTCTGGAAGAGCAATCAGTGCTCTTATTCACTGAGCCATCTCTCCACCCCCTAGCCCCCATCAAATAATCTTTAAAAAAAAGAGTTATTTGCTATTCATTTTTTATTTTATGTGTATGAGTGTGTGCCTCCATGTGTTTATGTGTACCATGTGCATGCAGCGCTCATGAAGGCCAGAAAAGGATATCAGATCTAGAACTCGAGTTACAGATGGTTGTGAGTAGCCATGTGGGTTCTGGGAATTGAACCCAGAACAGCCAGTGCTTTTAATCCCGATCCATTTCTCCAGCCATGCTACCAAAAACTCCTAATCAAGAGCTTCCACCGTAGAATACTGGAGGTGCCAGTTACAAATGGTGAGAATGAGACGTGGTCTGTAGTTCGGTGGCTCGAATGCTGTACCCACTGAGCATCTTGTGTCTTCCTTTTAAGACCCTATGAATCTTTCCACCAAAGCCCCATGAAAAGGGTAGCCTGGACATCCAAACACTGGATACCTGAAACTTGAGAGCATCTGAACCAGGTGTGGTGGTCCACATTTGTAATCCAGAACTAAGGATTCTGAGGCAGGAGGATCATAAGTTAAAGGTCAGCTGTACTATAAAATGTGACCATGTCCAGGTAAATAGATATCAGTAAAACAACTTTACACAATTTCAAGTCATGAGTGAAAAAGGTAAAATATATTCCTAAATTAGTTCTCTACACACATCTGTTATCCAGTCAGCAATCTGTCTGGTTGCCTGCAGTGTTTGACACCTGGAATTTAGTTAGAAATTTAGTAGTGAACAAGATTGATATGATTCCTGTCTCCTAGGGCTGGTCCTTAGAAACACATAGCCTGGGTATCCTATGGACAAGCCTGCACTTCACAGAATTCAGATACTTTGGATCTGTACTCATTGGCTTTTGTTAACTGTACGTGGTTTTCTAGATATATTAACTACCTCCGCAACATATTATCAAGACTCATATGTTAGAATCCTTCTACAATCACTATAAAATTTAGCCAAGGGTTTTCTAAAACTTCACACACCTGAAACAAACCAAGGAGCAGAGAGCAGCCTCAGTAAATCTGAAGCCACTAGCTCACGTGGTCCCTCAGTAGAACTAGAAATATAAACTATGATGAAATTCTCAGAAATCAAAAGGACGAGTTAGCTGATAACCCTTCCTAGTCTAGCGTTTTGTGTCGATGGGAACGTGACGCTGATAAACGAATGGGAATCCGGAGAGTAATAAGTCACCCTTCCTCATCCTATGAACAAGATAAACTGAAAATGAATGGCATGGATTGCCCAAGATAACAGGCTGAAAAATAAAGAAATGGGTAATTCATTAAACTAGATTAAGGAAGATGGAGGAGACCAGAGCTGATGCTCGGGTAAAATTGAAATGTCCAGGACCTGACATTGATGCATTCCAAGATGACCCTGCTATGATTAAGTGGCCAAGCCAAAAATCTAAATGCTATGTTTCTTAGACCAACGTTGTTAAGAATTTTTTTTCCCCAGAGGAGATAAAGTGGCTCCAGGAGAGTTGCGTACCAGTACTCAGGAGGTTGGGATACAGTGTGGAGGGGTTGGGGTACAGCATTGGATGTTTGGGGTATAGCACTAGGGTAACCCTGTTAAGTGATTCATAATTATTCAGACTCACTAGGTATTAATCTATTTGAGCTTCAAGGGACTATAAATGCTGCTAGTCATATCCTACCATTCAGGTTTGTACAAACGTTTTAAAACACCCAAATCCCTAAATGCTGAAACTCCTAATAGCTGCACAAGACTTAATCTGGCTGCTACAGTAGCACTGTGGGAATCCTCTTATCACTTTTAACTAAATAGGTTGCAATTTAAATGTCTGTATCACTTTACAAAGAGAACACGAACATTAGAGATGAGAGAGATGAGGGTTGCTCACTTTAACTATGACATTTTTTTATTTATAATTTTCTAAGTCCTCCTGAAACAGGAGGACTTCTTTCAAGGTTAGCCTGTGTAATCCATAGAGATTCTCAAAAATCTAGGAGGACTGTGTTATGTATTATAAGAGTTCAGAACTACTTAACAGTGTAGAATCTAGTCACATAAATCCATATAAAGAATTGACATGTCTGATCAAAGGGGACAGAAACCAAATGGCCATCATGGGCTAAAAGTATAGTTGATGAAATTTAATACCCATTCCTATGAAAGATCTCTGAGAGTACCATGGTGGGATGTGCCTGTCATCTCTCAGCCAGCACTGAAGAGGCAAAGTCAAGAGGATCATGAGTTTGAGACTAGCTTAGATTACATATTGAGACTCTCTCTCAGATGGATATATATATATATATATATATATATCCATATCTATTATATATAAACCTAATATATATGAAAAAATCAGGTTTACAAAGGAATACTACTTAAGTGGGCCTGCATTATGTGTGTGCCTCAACCATTTAAATTGTTCTTTTGTTCAATAAATTAGCCAAAGCTGCTAAATTAAGAGTACTACATAGCATGACTTGTAGTGAGAATTGGTTTCTTTAAAAGCACAGAAATACTATAAGAATGTGGTTTTTGTTTTAATTCCAGGTGTGGGCTGTGGAGCTGCTTCTGATTGTCTACGGCAGCCGACTGTGTTTTGCCTCGTGCTGGGAGGTTGCGGGGGTGGGGGTGGGGGTGGGGGTGGGGGTAGGGGGATTGCCAGTTGCAAATCATTTCTGCAAGCAGGTGATGTTTGGAATTCTGGGACTCTTCAGAGAGTATATAAATGCTAGGGCCCTAAGAGGCAGCAGTGCTGCTGGTGAGCTATTAGTTGATAGTTGCTTTTGGTTGCAGTTTGTTAAGTAGTTGCGGTCAAGGAAGAAACAACAAGAAGAAATTAGATAGCCTGACTTCAAAGACCGAACTTACTCCAAGGAACTGGACACCAATCAGTAGGAAGTGGTCTAAGGATAGCCCCACCCCTTTTAAAACCTCTATACTTTTGGTTTTCCCCCCCTTTCCTATCCAGTGTTAGGGGGTTGAAAGAGTGGAAGAAAAGGGGGGAGAAGAGTGGAAGACAAAAGAACACACCAAGTAGCCAAAAGTCTGACTACAATGACTGCTTTTTGTTTTAATGCATTAATTTGTATTTAATGTCAAATACACTACATGGCGGCTCATGCCTGTAATCCCTAAACTCAGGAAGACAGAGCAGGTTGCTATCTTTTTGAAGCCAGCCTGGGCTATACAGTAGTGTTTCAGGCCAGCCTGAGCTTCAGGGTGTCTGGAATAAAACAATATCAACAAAAGTAACACCCCATCCCCACCCCAGCGCACAGCCTCTACAGCATAAAATTTTACAGCTTTGCTATCAGCCTCTGCATGGTGGGGCACTATTGATTCTCCTCCTTTTTCTTACCCCTCTTCTCCCTTTCCTTGTTTTTCTGCTGTCCTCAAACTTCCTGTGGAACCAAAGATGACACTGAACTTCTAATCCTCCTGCCTCTCTACCCCGCAAGTGTTAGAATGCGCACCGCCATGCTTAGTTTCTGCAGTGCTAGGATAGAGCCTAAGGTTTTGTGCAGGCTAAGCAAAGATTCTACTAGCTGAGCCACCACCTCAGCCATTGCATGGGCTTCTTAAGGCCCCTACCTCAGTAGTCTCTGATATATGATTGTTTAGATCGAAAGCAGGTATTAACATTTCTCCATCAAGATCAAATAGTTCATGGAAATTTGACCTGCATCTTTGTATTAAATGACTTAGAAAATATAAAATACACAAGAAGGCCAAGATAAACTATCAATGACACACACAAACAAAATGTCACTGATTTACAACAGCACTAATGCCAAAACATTAGAAGAAAAGCCCTACCACATTAAAAAAAAAAAAAAAAAAAAAGAGCCGGGCATGGTGGCTCACACCTTTAATCCTAGCACTCAGGAGGCAGAGGCAGGTGGATTTCTGAGTTCGAGGCCAGCCTGGTCTACAGAGTGAGTTCCAGGACAGCCAGGACTATACAGAGAAACCCTGTCTCGAAAAACAAAAGAAAAAGAAAAAAAAGAAAAAGAAAAAGAAAAAGAAAAAGAAAAAGAAAAGGCATGGTGCAGTATGCCTATAATCCCAGCACATGGAAGGTAGAGACAGAAGGAACAAGGGTTCAGGAGCAGCCTCGGCTACACAGTGAGTTCAAGACCATCTCCATGATGATCAGCTGCTAAATTCACATTCCAAGTGCCTGAAAACCTTTTCATCTCTAGACCTACTAGCTATCTCAAGCAAGTTCTCTTCCTCTTCCTCTTCCTCTTCCTCCTCCTTCTCTTCCTCCTCCTCTTCCTCTTCTCCCTCCTCCTTCTCCTCCTCTAACTCCTCTTCTTCTTCCTCCCACTTAACTGTGTCGAGGACTATAGGCATACTGGGCATACACTCTGACAGAGTTGCTCCCTTAATCTAAAAAGGCTTCTTCAGACAGTGTTGTCAAACTATGTCTCACTGAGGTGAATTGAAGTGGCCACGGGTGCACACAACCTGGTGTGTTAATGAGTTTGGCTTTGGGTTCTCTGCAGGAAGTATTTGAGGCATGATGATACTCCCTGCCAAGGTTCAAGGCCAGGGTGTTTCCTTATGTGTTTAAGAAGAGCAATGACGGAGAACACTTGGTGAAGGGGCGTGAAGGAGAGAGTTGGAAATGAGGTGGGAAGGTGATGGGGGTCTAGATCACACGGGAACTCAGTGTCAACTAAGATGACTTGGACATTGCATGAGCTACTTATTTTGCAGAAGTCATTCTGGCTGCTATGTTGAAATTAGACTCCAGCAGGGCAAGGGCAAACCCAAAGGGCAGGTTAGTAGGCCTCTGACTGCAGTCTCTGAATGACCTGGTATGGCTTGGTCTGCCATCCTCCCTCCTACCCAAGCTAGACACCTCAGTGAGCAATTCCAGTCATCCTCTGCCATCTACCTTGCCACCTCCCATCATTCTGTGTTAGTTACTATCCTGTTGCTGAGACCAAATAGCCATGACAACATCCCGGGGCAGGGGTGGGGGCGGGGGTGGGGGGTGGGGCGGGGGCGGGAGCGGGGGTGTTGATTTTGCTCAAGCTGCTGTAGCTTTCTGTCTACCTGGTTGGATGGTGTGATGGAGCAGAACAGATCACTGTATAGAGACAAGATGCAGAGGAGGAAGGGATCAGGAACCAGTTAGGACCTTCAGGGACATGCCTCTGGTAACTTACTCTTAGCTAGGTTTCCTGATGGCTCTACCAACCTCCCAAAA
>LR750337.1:427841-605103 GCA_902729485.2 Mus minutoides
CAACATCCCGGGGCGGGGGCGGGGGCAGGGGCGGGGGCGGGGGCGGGGGTGTTGATTTTGCTCAAGCTGCTGTAGCTTTCTGTCTACCTGGTTGGATGGTGTGATGGAGCAGAACAGATCACTGTATAGAGACAAGATGCAGAGGAGGAAGGGATCAGGAACCAGTTAGGACCTTCAGGGACATGCCTCTGGTAACTTATTCTTAGCTAGGTTTCCTGATGGCTCTACCAACCTCCCAAAATAGTACCATCATCTGGGCACTGCGTGTTCAACTCATGAGCAAGTTGGGGACAGTTCACACTCAAACCATGACACCAGCTCTCTTCTAACTCACAAACGCCTGATCCTACCCACTGCCATGCTGCTAGTACTGAAGTCTACTCAGACTTTGTCTGGACCACTGAGGGCTCCTAACGGGCCTCCTACCCTGCTTTCCCGCTTGTTCCCACTTCTGGTTCTAAGACCAGGATCTGAAGCTGGGACGTGTGCATAGATTGAATATACATAGTCTACAAGAGAGGCTTAGTATTGCATTTGTTAATAAAGAAACAAGAATGGCATTTCCTGTGATTATGTGTATATGTACCCGACCATATCAGCAGTCCCTGCACCTGTCACCTGCAGGAAGGATAGACATCCTCATATCACAATGAAGTCACTTTTATCTCAAGACACTGCCTACTATCCCTTTGAAGTTATAATATGTCTATGGCTAAATTTTAATATGCTTATATCTATGACAGGAGATATTTCGGAGTTGGGCATGGTAGCATGTGCCTGTAGCCCAGCTTTCAGAAGTTGGGACCAAAAAAATGGAGAACTAGAGGCCAGACTGCCCAATGTAGAAAATTGGAGGCCAGCATTGGTTATATAGTGAGATTGTCTCAAAAAGAAATTTATTATGTGTTTCAACATTTTTGTATATCCTTAAATTTTTTTACATTAATTTTTATGCACTTGAGTATGGCAGGTGACTATTGGTACCCACTAAAAGTTTATTACACAGTCTTAGAAATGAACTGGCTTTCTGAAAAAAAATTGTGCATGTGCGTGTGTGCAAGTGTGAAAGTATGAGTATGTGTGCCATATTATGTCTGTGGGTGTCAAAGGACAAGTTATGAGGTAGTTCTTCCATGTGGGGATTGAATTTAGGTAGGCCTGGGAGCAGGCATCCTTACCTGCTGTCTTAGTCAGGGTTTTACTACTGTGAACAGACACCATGACCAAGGCAACTCTTATAAAGACAGCATTTAATTGGGGCTGGCTTACAGGTTCAGAGGTTCAGTCCATTATCATCAAGGTGGGAGCATGGCAATGTCCAGGCAGTGATGGTGCAGGAGAAGCTGAGAGTTCTACATCTTCATCTGGAGGCTGCTAAGAAAATACTGGCTTCCAGGCAGCTAGGCTACGGGCCTTAAAGCCCATGCCTACAATGACACACCTACTCCAACAAGACCACACCTATTCCAACAGGGCCACACCTTCTAATAGTGCCACTCCCTGGGCCAAGCATATACAAACCATCACACCTGCTGAACCATCTAGTTGGCTCTTTGTATTTTTTTTTAAATATGTCTCATTATGTAGTCCTGGTTGGACTGGAACTTGCTATGTAGATAAGGCTGAACTCAAACTCACAAAGATCTTCCAGCCTCTGCCTCTGCCTTTGCTTCCCTAGTGCTGGAATTACCCAAATGAGATTGTGTTTCTTTTAATCTTTATGTATGTATGTGTTTATTTTATCAAAAAGTTTTATGTACCTCAGGCTGGCGTTAAACATGCTATGAATCCAAAGATGTCCTTAAATTACTAATTCTCCTACCCCTGCCTCCCAAGTGCTGGGATTATTGGCATGTGTTATCATATCTATCTTGTATTTTGATTTATACATTTAAAAAATAACATTAGCCAAGCACGGTGGTCAACACCTGTGATCTAAGTATTTGGGAAGAAACAAGAGGATGGCCATGACTTTAAGGCCAACCTGGGCTTCATCATGAACTCCAAGCCAGCTTGAGCTACTGAGTGAAATCTTATTTCAAATAGGACAAAATTTAAAAGAAATAAAACTAATAAAGTTGTATTCTCTGAAATGTGTGGGCATTACCAGGTTGCTAAAAGAACTCAAAGCCAGAGAAGACTTTAAAGCTTTGTGACAGTCACTTCAAATCTCTGTTGGCTTGATCTTGTCAATAGCATGCCCTAAAGCTCGTTAGTGTTTGCCAGTGTACAGGATGCAGGCCCAAGTTCTCTTGTTTTCTCGTATGTGGACTCAGACCAAACCCAGGACTTCACACACTCATCAAGAGCTCTGCTGCTGAGTCACAACCCCTGGTCTTACACAGGATTTCATTTTATGCCTGTACCACATTTTAAAAATTCCTGTTGTGTGGCTTGGGCCAACTCAAGTACACCTACCTCTGTTTCCTAAATAGCTAGCATGGCTAGCAAGCCCCATGCTCTCCAGTGCTGTCTGGGATGTCTGTATGTGCACTTCGTTTACTTTTGCTACTCCATAGAAGTCACTCCTCCTCTAAATGATCTTTGGACTCCTTGGGTGTTGGTAACTCACAGCGTCAGATGGCTAAATCCCACAGTTCTCCGTGTGAGTGCCCTTGCCAGAGGTCGAATGAGAGAACAAACTCAATTTGCTTCTGAAAGTCAGTAGGTTTCTGGAGAACCAGAGAAGCTCTGGTGAGTCGGCGATCAGTACTCGGCTCTTGTAGTTGCAGGAAAATAGAAATAAATGAAGACTGTTCTGGCCACCTCAGGTCCCTGTTGGCTCTTGGCCACTTGGTTCATCTGGCTGCTCCTCATGTTTCCTGATCCAGCAAAGCCTGTCCAACCATGGACAACTCCTGTTTTTTATCTTCCTGAGTTCTTCTCTGCTTTCAGGAGTGTCCTCTTTCCTGCCCACTTAGGATGCATTAGTCTCTCCTCCTCCTCCTCCTCCTCCTCTCTTCCTTCTTTACCTTCCTCCTTCCTATGCACATCACACATGCCCTTTAACATCCTCTTCTGAGTCCTAGTTGACCTACTTGCCTTTGCTTGCTCAATAGTAACACCTCATGGGGAGAAACTCTCTTACATGCCTTGGAATCCCTAATGGGTGTCAATAGATGCTTTAAGGGTGAGTGGAACTGAATTAAACTATGACTACTTTAGATAATTGATCTCAGAACATGATTCAGTTCCTTGTGTGTGTGTGTGTGTACAAGTGGGCTCATGTGTGTGAGCTTTTATTTGCATGCTTGAATGTGTCACATTAAGTAGTGGTGAGGTATGTATGTGCACATACGTGTACATGCATGCAGAGGTTGGAAGTTGATGATGGTTGTCACTCTTACTATACTGAGGTATTCTATCACTTGAACCCAGAGCTCACTAATTCAGCTAGTCTAACTAGCTAGCTTGCTGCAGTGATTTCATGCTCCATTCCCTGAGGAAGGACTGCGATTTCAGCTACAAATGCTTGGGCAGCATTTACATGGGTGCGGGGGTTCTGAGCTCAGGTCCCCTTGCTTGCATGGTGAGTGCTCCACCCACCAAACAATCCTTCCAACTCCCTTGATTCACTTCTTTCGCTCATAGGGATATGATGAACTACACCTCAGAATTGTCTCTCTATCTTCTAACATGCAATCCTATTTGCTTATAAGGAAATTTTTGTTTTTGTTTTTGTTTTTTTGAGACAGGGTTTCTCTGTGTAGCCCTGGCTGGTCTGGAACTCAATTTGTAGACCAGGCTGGCCTCCAACTCAGAAATCCGTCTGCCTCTGCCTCCCAAGTGCTGGGATTCAAGGCGTGCGCCACCACCACCCGTCAGAAATTTTTATTTGCAAAATACAACTAGAAGAAAGTCAGAGTTCATAGGATCCAGACACCCACCCACCCGCTGCTTGATTTTATGACAAGACTTCTGTTCAGGTCCAGGAATTGCCTCACAAACCACAGAAACACTGATCTCAGTCAGACAGGGATAGTTTATTGAGTATGTGCCTCAGGACTGGCCAAGCAGGGCCATGTTCCAGTTCGGGAACTGAACCATGATCCCAAGTTAAGATCCTACGGGGTTTTAAAGCCCCAAATCCACCNCTGCTTGATTTTATGACAAGACTTCTGTTCAGGTCCAGGAATTGCCTCACAAACCACAGAAACACTGATCTCAGTCAGACAGGGATAGTTTATTGAGTATGTGCCTCAGGACTGGCCAAGCAGGGCCATGTTCCAGTTCGGGAACTGAACCATGATCCCAAGTTAAGATCCTACGGGGTTTTAAAGCCCCAAATCCACCAACATCTATGCCAAGTGATTTCACCAATCAGGATTTATGGATAGGGGATTTCATTAGAAACATATCTTAACTTGCCAACCAGGATACCAGTTACTAACATACATGTCTCTTTCTGCCAAGTAGGATGTTAGTTTCCAGAGAGGTCTTGGGAACTTAAATTTTGCTGGACCACAGCCGGGTGGTGGTGGTGCACACCTTTAATCCCAGCACTCGGGAGGCAGAGGCAGGCGGATTTCTGAGTTGGAGGCCAGCCTGGTCTACAAAGTGAGCTCCAGGACAGTCAGAGCTATACAGAGAAACCCTGTCTCAAAAAACCAAAATAAATAAATAAAATAAAATAAAATAAAATAAAATATAAATTGCTGGACCACTATTCAAAATGGAGTTCTTATTCCCAATAGGGTGCCTCCCTTATGTTGGGGTCTATCCCAGGGGCAGCTTAAACCATAAAAGCTTATACACAGATGCAGGAAGTACTGTTGGGTTGTTGATTTGAGTCTAAGCTTATTGTGGGTAACTATACAAAACAATTCTATTGACTTTTATTATGATTGGTTTCCAAGAGCACAGAACGTAAGGGAATATGTAGTCCATCTTGGCATTAGAAAACTTCCTAGTAACAGCAGAAACATGAGAAAGTTTCCTCATAATGGCAGGCTAGCCAAGTTAACTGTTACATAGGTCTTACATTTTACCTAGGCCTTCACAACCTCAAAGCCGAGGATGGCCTCCCCCTGACTACATAGTAAAAATGATTTCCAGTTTCCCGACTCTCTTGACTTTACCTCTCAAGTGCTGGGATCACAGGTATGCACCACCACATCTGGTTTATACATTGCTAGAAATCAAACCCAGAGCTTTGTGCATGCTAGCTTTGTGCACTCCATCAACTGAGCTATACCCCAAGTTTCAGAACCACTATTATTAGGGAACTGTTTCTGTAACTGTGAGTAGCTCTGGGTCTACAGTACTTTTACAAAAATGGGCAAAAGACTTGACTGGAAACTTGGAAGCAATTTTTTTTCATATGGTTAAATGAAAAGACAAGAAGGGAAAAGAATAAGAAAAACAGGTAAGGGAGGGGCACCCAGTCTTGCAAATAACTCAGAAAGTACAAATGAAGCTTGAAGAAACCCCAAAGGCTAAAACTGCAAATATTTACAATATCAAATATTCTCAAGGATGTAGAATTTTTATCTTTTGCTGCAGGGATATGCTACAGGAATGCTCTGTTTTTAGAAAACTACCTGTTAGCTTCAACAATAGTTAAACTTGCCTCTCTTTTATCATCCAGTAATTCTATCCAATGCTGAAACTCAAACCCACAGCCCCTGACTTGCTGGGTAAGCACTCTACACTGAGCCACACTGCCAGCCCTTGTTTTTTCTTTTTAGTTTGAGACAAAGTTTCACTGAGTTGCTCAGCCCAGACTTGAATTCTGTAGCCCAGCCAAGCCTTGAACTTGGAATCCTCCTGTACCAGTCTCCTTGATAGCTGGAATTACAGGCCTGCACCACGGGGGCCTGAATTAGCAATTCCTTGTACCCAAGAGAACTGAATACACAGGTCCTCTCATTTGTATAATACTGTGGCCAGAGCTTTATCCAAAAGATGAAATAATCAATTCCATCAGGAAAGAAATAAACTATGATACATGTACAGAGTAGGACACTACACCTCAATTAAAAAAAAAAAGGCTTTGGAGTAGTGGTGTGTATCTGTAATTCTATCACCCCAGAAGCAGAGGCAAGAGAATCAAGGGTTCAAGGTCAACCTGAGCAAAGTAGTTAGACCAGTCTCAATGCACTAAGAGCTGAAGATTCAGTTCACTCATAAAGTACTTTCCCAGAATGCACAGGACACTGGGTTGAATCTCCTAATGGCACAAACAAATGAACAACTCAGAAAGAAATGATCAGCCCCAGCAAGATAAGGAAACCATACAAAGATTGTGAATGAAAGCTAAACAAGGAAGAACGATAAGAGAAGGGAGCAAATTGGGACAGGGAAAGACAACTATTACATATTTCCACATATGAAACCTACATTTAGTAGCATATATGTATATATAAGAAAGAGGACAAGAGATTATTTGGAGAGAGGAAGGGGACAAAGGAGAGTGAGGGTGATGAGCAGAAGTGCATGATTCTTACATCTGTAAGAGTTATAGCAGAGTTTATTTTTCTATTGTCTATGCCAACTAGAAATGGTGGTGGTGGTGGTGGTGATGGTGGTGGTAGTGGTGGTGATGATAATGATGATGATACCTGCCAGATATGATCCTATAACTCCTCTTATATAAAAGCTAAGCAAAAGCATGTCTAAAAGATGTTCATAGAAGCTGTTCTAGGGGATAAACAGAAGGAAAAGCACGCAATGGGCCCTCAGGGATGCAGAAAATGTTCTGTCATTTATCTAGATAGTGGCTATCGAGATATAGACTGTGGGCTGGGCATGTAATTACTTTACTATTTAGATGCTATTCCTCGTGCAACAACAGACTAAATAAACAAATCAGCCGCAGTGGTCATGATTTTGGAGATTCGTGTGTGGCCAAATTCGGGGGAATGGTTTTGGTATAGTCCAAGACAAACTGCCACTTGACCTAGTGGAAAGAATAAGAAAGCTATTCTTGGATGGGTGAAACAAGGAAGTGAAAACAGAAGTATTTTGAGAATAGAAGCTCTGTATGAATGTTGATCATTAGTGGAAGCATTTCCTGGCTGCACAAGAGCCTGGTTAAACCCAAAGGCTCACTCACCAAGCACCATGGTAGTGTGGCCTCCAGAAGTGAGCCACCAGTATCTTTTGTTAAACTCTCTACCTTCAATTTCCTCCTGCCTGTCTGTGCCTTCACGCTGGTGTTTGGGACTGAAGGGAATCATATTCCTGTTGTTGTCAGGCAGGCGACAAGACATGAGGAAGAGAGAGGATCCTACGTTTCTTTCTTTTCCTTCCTTTCTTCCTCCTTCCTCCACCACCCCTCTATCTTTCTCTAGTGTTGAAGTTCAAACCATGGCTCTGTGCTTGCTAAAAAATTATTCTAATGTTGACTTATACCCTAGCCCTACAGTTTAGATTCACAAATGAACTGTCAGCAGAAGACGAACACGAATGGTCATTCTCCATTCTCAGATGATGCCAACTTGAGTAGGGTCCATTTGGACCATGGCTTTAGTGACTTCTGGATGCTTGAGCAGCTGAGGGCAAACATCTTCATATGTAGCCCTTTGTGAGTAGGGTACCCTTGAAGTATTCTCTTTTCTTAACTGAACGTTTTCCAGATTAATTTAATATCCTTGAGCCTGGGATAGAGAGGATCTGATTAATGATTGCGGTCTCCTCCAGCATCTTTCCTGTTGTTCTGATGAAACCTAGCTGACTTCTTCATTATTTTGAAAAAACACACTGTTTTTAGCCCCTATTTTATGAGTACTTTCGACTAGACTACAAGTGTTTCAAGTCTTTCTCCTCTGCCTTTTGCCACCAATCTCACTATGAATCTGGCTAAAGGTAGCTAGTCTGAATATAGCCATGCCACAGTCTGAATACTAGACAATTTTGAACATTCCTCTGCTAAATTAATGTGTTTGCCACTTTAATGCTAAAATCTCCACAAAGAATTAGGTCATGGAAAAGATGTCAACAGATTCTTGTCTGGTAGAATTAATGGTTCCTGCCAGTCCAATTACTTATAGAGTTCATATTCTTATCTAAAGGCCTTAGAGGCTGGGTTTTCAACTCTTTATAGTCTTGCAGGCATTCTGCTCTTCTGAGTTTCCGCCAGAATCACCCGTTCATCTGAGCTTGCAGAAGTCTAGGGTGTGTCTATCCCACACTTCCAAACTCCTCCAAATACCCCACAAACCAGATGCACCATAGCAACAGCCCCACAAACCAGATCTACCACTGTAACAACCCTACCAATTTTCTGTATTCATTACTTTTCCATAACTGTGACCAAAATACCCGAGAGAACAACTTAAGGATGAAGACATCTGCTTTGTCTCACAGTTTCAGAAGGTTCGGGGCATGGTGGCTGGGTCCCACACTCTAGGCAGGAGCACATGGCAGGCATGAAGCAGAGAGAGAGAGAAAGAGAGAGAGAGAGAGAGAGAGAGAGAACCAGGACAAAACACTCTGGAGGACCTCTTGCAAGTGATCCATTTCCCTCAGTTATCTCCTACTTCCTAAAGTTTCCAACCACTTAGACGCCCAGCCTCTAACACATGAGACTTTAGTAGAAATACTTCATGTCCAAACCACGGCAGTAGTTTTCAGTCATGTGCTGAGCAGGATACATGGCTCCTTCAAAAACAAACAGGGCTTGGGATTGGTCCTATTAGTTGTACCCAAGGTGAGTATTATTCATATTCATCTAGAGCACACTTAAGGGAATGCTATCTAGCAAACTTTATCCCCAAATGCTTTTAGTTTCTAAACACAGCTAAAAGTAATTAAAGAGCATTTATTGCAATCATTTGCATCACTATAATTAGGTACTGGGGGAGGGGGCTGAATCCAGGGCCGTGTGCACACCATTGGAAGTTTACTATTTTTACAACAATCGGGGGAAAGATCAGTTTTGATGAGAGCAGATTTTAAACCAAAGGGGAAGCTTGAGTGAGGAATGGGGTATTTGTAGAGCATTGCTGCCCCTACAGACTGCCTAATGGCTTCAGGGGAACAAGTTGCAGATACAGTGACAGGTGAAGAAAACTGACATCCCACAACAGGGGCTGACAGGTGCCTTGTGGCTTCTCAGGACCTTCTGAGGACATAAAACCACCCACCCACTTCAAAATCTTGTCAAATTACTGGTCCATATTCTTCAAAACTATCCATACCATGAGTGACAAGAAAAAGAAAATATTCCAAATTAAGGGTGGAAAGAGACATCATTGAAAGCTACTTTAGTGGGAGAGAAAAAGCCTATCATTTGGGCGACTGACAAAATTGAAATATGGACTGTAGTTTATATAAAAACAATCACTTGATGTAAAAAAAAATCAGAACTTAATGCTAATGTGGCATGCAAAACAATGTATTTGGTGCCAGGGAGACTTCCCAGTGACTAAAGTGCTTGCCCTGCAAGTGTGAAGGCATTAATTCAGGTCCCCAGAAGCGTGTAAAAATCTGAGTACAGCAGGACCTCCCCCTGAACCCCCATCCTGCACACACACCCCATGTACTGGCAGGGTAGAGGTGGTGGGGGCAGAGGGACGTCCTCGGATTTGTTAACCAGCAGCCTTGCTGAAACAGAGCTTCAGGTTCAGCAAGAGACCTTGTCTCAAAGGACAACGTGGAGATATGTTGGGGAAGGACATCTCAGCGACCCCTGCATGGGTGAGCACAGTACACACATGCACACATGCATATATGCACACATGAACACATGCACAGAGAGGAATTTCCTGCTTAGAAAACATAGACTGATGGACCATGCATTTCCTATCAACTTTTAAGTTATTCAAAAGCAAGCAAGCAAACAAACAAAATGGCCCTTGTGTTGCTAGGCAGTGTGGGAGGAGGAGGAGAATCAAACCCAGGGCTTTCCACCAACTGAGCCATATCACCAACCTCATCTGCCTTTCAGAGATGAGCTCCTGGATGCAGATTTGCTTTGGATCACCTTGAACAATCCTGTCCTGAACCCACTCACCTCCCTTACCATAGCACCATAGCAACCCTGTTACCAGAGGCTGCTGTCATGGGAGGGTGGGGAATTTTTTTTTTTTTTTTTTTTTTTTGAACTTTAAGAAAGGAGAATGGAGGGCTGGTGAGATGGCTCAGCGGGTTAGAGCACCCGACTGCTCTTCCAAAGGTGATGAGTTCAAATCCCAGCAACCACATGGTGGCTTACAACCACCCGTAACAAGATCTGACGACCTCCTCTGGTGCATCTGAAGTCAGTTACAGCATACTTATGAAGAATAATAAGAAATGAATCCTTGGACCGGAGAGACCAACCGGAGCAAGCCAGGCTGTCCGGAGCGAGCGGAGCCGAACGGGGATGGCCGGAGCAAGCGGGGACGCTGGAGCTAGCAGGGCTGGAGCGAGTGGGGCCGAACGGGGACGGCCGGAACGAGCGGGGCCAAACCGGAGCAAGCGGAGCCGATTGGAGCGAGTGGGGCTGGCTGGAACAAGCGGGGGCTGTACGGGGGTGGCCGGGAGCAAGTGGGGCTGGCCGGAGCGAGCGGGGTTGAGCAGAGCAAGCGGGGTTGACCGGAACAAGGGAAAAAAAAGAAAAAAAAAAAAAAGAAAGGAGAATGGAGTTGGGGGATGGTGGCACATTCCTTTAATCCCAGCACCTGGGAGGCAGAGGCAGATGGATCTATATGAGTTCAAGGCCAGCCTGGTCTACAGAGTGAGTTTCAGGACAGCCAGGGCTACACACACAAACCCTGTCTCAAAACAAAACAAAACAAAACAAAACCAACCAAACAAAATCATTAACAACAAAACCACAAACAAACAGAAAGAAAGAAAGAGAGAGAGAGAGAGAAAGAGAAAGAAGAAAAGAAAAAAGAAAGGATAATGGAGTTGTCCAGAGAAAAAGTTGCTGTGCATATTAAATTAGGACAGTCCTAAATAGGACAAAATAAACGAACAAAATAAAGGTAAGAAAGAGGTTAAGCAAAACACCTTTCAGCACGTGATTAGAATGATTCAGAGGTCAGAGGTCAGTATCCTACTTCTGGAAAGCAAGGACTTTTCAGTGGAAGAGACTCCAGGCCATCTTCAATGACAAATGTAAAACTTCAAAACACCCCTGGTATTCAGGAGCAGAAGCAGAACTCTGATACTTTGTACCTTCAGAGGGGAAACCTTAACTCCAAACTAGGATGGGTGTTTTCTTTTGTTTGTTTTTGGTGTGTAGTTTGTTCCTTTTTTATATTTTCTGAGGCATGGTCTCACTATTGGCCTTGAAACTTAAAATCCTCCTGCCTCAGCTGTGTGGGAGTGAAGGACATTGGACACCTGATGCCGTAACAAAGCAGGGTGAATCTCCCGCCTTGCTCAAGCTTGTTATCACTTCAGCTTATCACATTCATCCTTTCCTGTCTTCACATGTCCTCACCACCATCCACCACCATAAGTCCAGCTTCCTCTAGACTCCTACCTAGCAGGTGTCCGCTGCCGCAGCAGCCAGGGGCTGCCCTGGGAAAGAGAACTTGGTGGGTGGGGGGTCTGAGAGCTAAGCAGCCTGCAGGGCAGACACTGTAAATAGAGCAAGGAGTGGTGGAGACTTCCAAGGAGAAGCCCAGAGGGAGGTTAATTAAAGAGACCTGCTCCTCAGGGAACCCTGGCCTGCTAATAGCAGAGAAGGACCTGACTGTCCTAGCCTGGCTCACCCAAAATAGTTCCGCTCTTCAGGCTTGGCTCCTCATGCGAAGGTCTAAGAGCTTGCTGGATGTTTCGGTGTTGTTTTCTTTTTTAATTCAAGTACTTTTTTTTCTTGAATGATATTATTATTATTATTATCATTATCATTATTATTCCTCTCCTCCCAGTGCTTTATCCCAACTCCCCCCCACCAACACACACACACACACACACACACACACAATCCACTCTTCCTCTGTTCCTCTTCAGCAAAGGTTAGGCCTCCCCTGGATATCAACCAAACATGTCCTATCAAGTTGTAGTAAGACGAGGCACCTCCCCTTGTATTAAGGCTGGCCGAGGCCAATCAGTAGGAGGGGAAGGCCCAAAACGTGCCCCCCCCCGCCCCCGCAAAAAAAAAAAATGTTATTGTTGTTTTCAAGTTCACGGGTGTTAAATCTTAATACCTTGATACTTGTGTGGATGAGTTGGCAGTCACCCCACAGAACTACATACACCCCAGAGATACAAAAAATGCTACTACCTACCGGATGCTATGCTATATGGCTGTTACTGATTCCAAGGAGAGGAAGCATTAAAGTGGTCCTGAAGTGTGGAGGCCCTCAGTGATGGGATTAAAGGCATGCATTACCATGCCCTGCTTCTGCTCTCCCCTCCCCTCCCCTCCCCTCCCTTCCGCTCCCTTTCTCTCCCCTCCCCTCCCCTACCTTCCCCTCCCCCCTTCCCCTCCCTTCCCTTTTTCTCTCCTGATATTCCTCTCCTTCCTTCCATTCCTCCCTTTCCTTCCCCTTTTCTATTTTCCTTTCTTCTCCTTCCCCCTTTCCTTCTTCCCTTTCTTCTTCTTCCATCCCTCCCTCCCTCCTCCCTCCTTTCTTCCATTTTATTCTAAGACTGTGCCTCACGTAACTCCCAAACCCAGTCAAGCTTACGAAGGAATAAAAGGATTTTATTCTCAGAAGAAACTCCATGGGACGCCATGGAGCAAACACGCACATCCAGTTTTCAGACTCATTTTCTACCAAGAAGTCTAGACGAAACTTCCACGAATCCAGGCCTGTCACCCCAGCTACTCTAGAGAAGGTGGCAGGAGGATCACAAGTTCAAGGCCTGTGTGGCCCACAGGGTGAATCAAGGCCAGCTTTGGCAGTTTAGACAGCAGTTCAAAATAAAGCAAAAAAGACAGAACGAGCGGGTGAGGGCTGGGATCATAGCTCATCGGTCCAGTGCGTGCCTAGTGCACAGTGGCCTCGATCCAATTCCCACCATCCCCCACCCCTGAAAAAACAAAACAAAACAAAACAAAACAAAAAAAACACAGGAGGATCAGGAGCCCATGGTCAGCTTGGGCTGTCGTACAATGTGCTAGTCAGGCAAATCATTTTACTTGGGAATAACCTTTGAAACCATATTTCAACATCCAGAGAACACAGAAACTGAGAATGTTCTAGGGCTCCGAGTGTCCTTTGGAGCTTGTAAAGGAGACCTGGCAGGAGGCAGGGATTGCAGGAGGCCAACACACTGCCCTTAAAGCTCCAGGAGAGGACTGGGATGGGCCCCATTGCTACAGTTAAAGCCATCAGCAAGACATCCTCCTGATGGAAACCTTTTGTTTTGTTTTGTTTGTTTGTTTTTTGCTTTTCTTTTTTCTTTTTTCCATTATAGAATTTCTCTGTGTAGTGTCCCAAGGCTGTCCTGGAACTCATTCTGTAGACCAGGCTGGCCTTGAACTCATAGAGATCTTCCTGCCTCTGCATCCCAAGTGCTGGGATTAAAGGTGTGCACCACCACGGCCTGGCAGTAGGCTCTTTCTTTTTCAGGTTCCTGAGTCTCTACGTGAGCCAATACCAGCTTGGCTCCCAAGATGATTAGCTTTGTGANGTCCCAAGGCTGTCCTGGAACTCATTCTGTAGACCAGGCTGGCCTTGAACTCATAGAGATCTTCCTGCCTCTGCATCCCAAGTGCTGGGATTAAAGGTGTGCACCACCACGGCCTGGCAGTAGGCTCTTTCTTTTTCAGGTTCCTGAGTCTCTACGTGAGCCAATACCAGCTTGGCTCCCAAGATGATTAGCTTTGTGAGCCATTCTTCTTTAACACTGGGCTAAGCAACATGAGAGTTTTAAGACTTTGGGGTTCCCTGGGAAGTTTCTGTTGAGCTGCTAGTGAACCTTCATTTGTGTCCATGGTCCTGAGGGAACTCAGACTTTCAATTTGTGCTGCCTGTATATGCATGGGTGTGGGCTCCTCCCACTGACACGTTAATAAAGAAAGCTGACTCTCTCTTCCCCAATATTCACCAACTGTCAATAACCCCCAGCTAGTGGTGGGGTCTTCTTCCTGTTCCTGTTGACTTGTTTTCTTTTGTTTTTAATACAGTTTTGTTGTTCAGTCCAGGCTAGTTTCAAGTGGGGAATCGTCCTACTCCTGCCTCTTGATTATGGGTTTAACACAGATGCACCGTACCCTGTGTATTAGTCAGGGTTCTCTAGA
The DNA here is from genome assembly GCA_902729485.2 of Mus minutoides. Taxonomy (NCBI): domain Eukaryota; kingdom Metazoa; phylum Chordata; class Mammalia; order Rodentia; family Muridae; genus Mus; species Mus minutoides. Next base: position 441,970 of record LR750337.1, read on the forward strand.
GTCACAGAATTTATGGGTTGTCTCTATACAATAAGCGAATATGTTGATGACTTTTAGTATGTAGTCCAACTCCCAACAATGGTCAGCAGCTGCTGTGAATGGAAGTCCAAGGATCTAGCAGCTGCTAGTCCTACAAGGCAAGCAGGAATGTCCTTATGTAGGTCTCCAGCAGAAGGTGTGGACCAGATTAAAAGTGTGTGCCACCATGCCTTTAATCCCAGATGACTTTGAATTCAGAGATCTCCCTGTTTGTTTTTTTTTTAAGATTCATTTATTTATTATATGTAAGTACATTGTAGCTGTCTTCAGACACTCCAGAAGAGGGCATCAGATCTTGTTACAGATGGTTGTGAACCTCCATGTGGTTGCAGGACCTTCAGAAGAGCAGTTGGTGCTCTTAACCGCTGAGGCATCTTTCTAGCCTGAGATCTCCCTGTCTTAATATTCTAGGATTCATATCCACTATGTCTCAAGATCTCCATGTCAAGATCCAGGTCAGAAACTTGTATCTCCCAGCCTACAGATCAGGATCACTGGTGAGCCTTTCAATTCTGGATTGTAGTTCATCCCAGATATAGTCAAGTTGACAATCAGGAATAGCCACTACACCCAGCAAAGGGTTGATTCTATTGTCCTCACAGATTCTATGAGTTAGGAAATCTAACAAAGAAGAAAAGGGGGAACTCAACTCTAATTTGTGAGGTCTGGCCCTTTGCCAGCAAGAAAGTGTGTGAAACAAAGGCTAAGGGTTGAAATCTCCTGGCAAAATCGGCACAGTTGTATCTGGCAGTTGATGACTGGGCACACCTACTCATGGTCTCTTGGTGAGGTCTCTGTTCAGAACTATTTGGGCTTCTTCAGAACATAGCAGCTGTCTTCCAAGAACCAGCGTCCCCAGAGATGAGGGCCAGAGGCTTGTGAGAAATTTCTGAGCAGGCTGGAGGGCTCAGGCTGAAATAAGAATGTGGGGTGGGATAATATATTGCAGTCATCTTTGGAAGAGTATAGTAAACAAGTGTAGATTTGACTTTCAGAAACAGCTAAAATTCTTTGGGAATTGGAGAAGAGTGAAGTTGTTTGGATTATAAACTAAGAATTATGGGCTGAGGATGTGGCTCAGTTGGTAGAGTGCTTCCCTCGTATGCACGAGGTCCTGGGTTGAACCCATGGTACTGCATAAACCATGCCTATTGGCACATGCCTGTAAACCCAGTGAGATGTGGGGACTTACTCAAAGCCAATCTGAGATTCTGTCTCAAAACAAGTAAACCAGACAAAACACCCACCAAACTTTTTAGACAAGGTGTGGCACACCAGTGATGACTGTGACCACTTTCATCCTGCCTTGTACAGACATAGGATCCTCTCAGAAGCACTTGAAGAGCTGCCCGGTGGACTGGCGAGTTCAAGCAGTAGAAAGAAGCCATGTTTATAATCAAGAGCCTCCAGACTGTTAAGATTTTGTTGATGAAATCTTTTGAATTTCTATAGAAATGAGATACTATAGATCAATAAACTCAGGTTAGATTGGGCTATCTTTGGTACCCTCCTCTTTGAGACAGGGTTCCCAGGCTGATCTTGAACTCACTGTATAGCACGAATGATGGCATTGATCCTCTGCCCGAGTGCTGAGATTATAGGTGGGTACCACCACACACAGTTTATACAGTGCTGGGGGTGAACCCATGGCCTTCCTAGACAAGGCCATACTAACTGAGCTATGTCCAGCTAGGTTCTACTTCTTGATATCTCTCTCTCTCTCTCTCTCTCTCTCTCTCTCTCTCTCTCTCTCTCTCTCCCTCCCCCCTCTGTCATCTCTCTCAACTTCCCTCTCTGAGACAGAATCACTCTATAGCTCTGGCTGGCCTTGTATTTTTTTTAAGTAGCCCAAAATGGTTTTGGAATTCTGTCATTTTTCCCACTATAGCTTTAAGGATTTTACTTGTATTTGTGTGTGTGTGTGTGTGTGTGGGGAACATGCTTGTAACTGTGAGTACATGTGTATGTATGAATAGACATGTGTGTGTAATCTGACAGGTCAGCCATTGTGTGTCTTTCTCTATTTCCACTTTATAATATTTATTTATTTATTTATTTATTTATTTAAAATTTCCAAGACATGGTCTCACTGTGTAGCATTAACTGGTCTAGAACTCACAGAGATCCACCTGGTTCTACTTCCAGAGGTCTGGGATTAAGGGTTCATACACACATTATGCCCAGCTAATTTATTTTTTGAGACAGAGTCTCTCTTCAGTAGGAGCTCAGTGACTGGCTAGGATGCCTGGCCAGAAAGCTTTTAGGAACCTCTGATCTCTGTTGGCCCAGCATGAGGGTTAAAGTATGAGCTTTTTTGTGTATGCTGAGGATTTGAACTCAGGTCTTCATGCTTGTGTGGCAGGGACTTTACTGGTGGAACCTTCTACCAAGTCCCCGTTCCAGCCTTTTGAGTGCTGGGATTGTAGGCATGCACCACCATGGCTGCCCCAGATGCTCGCTAATGGTGTTTCCTGAAACCCTACTCTGCAAAATACTAGGTCCTGGAAGTGGGACATTCTCCTCCCAGATAGAACTAATTATAAATCCATCTGAGAATGGAAACATTTCCACCAAGGAAACACATCTGTGGAGTTGGGCTTGCAGAAGCTCTGAGGTACGGCAAGGCGTCTGGTAGGGAACTTCCAAAGCCCTCTGAAGTGGGCCAGGAACCAAGGTGTTTGACATTTGAACCCAGGAGCCAAACATTCCTCTTTCAAAGAGATCTTGCTGCTGTCTCTTGGAACAGTGGAGACCACTGCTGTGCCGCCTCCTCCTTAGAGAAAGATCTAGAACTAACAAGAGCAGCTGCAGTACAGCTGATTTGCTGCTTTGTTCTGTGCTCATTTTTAATTTCCGATTAAACTGGTGCCAGCTGATCTGATTCATTTGTGAACTTGAAGGCCACCTGGGGCCATTTGATAAAGCCTCATTAATATAACACAACTGTGTTGCCCGGGTTTCCGGGCTGCTTTCACAACCATGAAAAGCAATCCAGGGTATAAATGGTAAAAAGAACCATTGAGCTGGAAGAAACCTGAGAGATTATCTCCTTCGGCTCCTTCATTGTAAGGATGAAAACTGAGGCTTAGCTTCTGTTGGGCGACTTCTCCAAGAAAACATTTGTCGATGCCAGCCAAACCAGAACTGGGGGCCAAGTGCGCTTTACCTAGTACAGCCCTTCCAAACAGAAACGGGATGCCTGTGTATGGGGGGGGGGAATCTAAGTCCTTACCCAGCAAAAGCAAAGCTTTATGGGTTGAGATTTATTTTTATTACCTTTAACATTTATTTTAAATAATGTGCGGGAGTCAGATATAGGTGGGTGGGTCAGGACACTTATGGAGGCCAGAGATGTTGGACTCCCTCTGGAGCTGGAGTTACGGGTGGTTGTGAGCCATCTGACGTGGCTGCTGGGAGTTGAACCCAGGTCTTCTGTAAGAGCAGAATGTGCTCTTACCCGCTGAACCATCTCTCCAGCACCAGAAGCAAACTTGCATCAGTTCTGAAGAGGCCCTTCCACTTAATGGCTAGATCATTTCGATGCTGCACAAACTCACCCCCCTCTCCTCCCTGAGCCCCCCTGCCTCCTGTCTATAATATGGCATCGATTTTGTATCCGGCTGACTTGTGGAGTAATTCTAAGGGTCAGATGTGGTAATGCTTTGGAAACATTTTAAATAAGCTTTGTGGTTCTGGGGATGTAGCTCAGTTAGGTACAGTGCTTTGCCTGGCATGCGCAAACCTTAGGTTGAAAGGTGGGTGTGGTGACGGGTGCATGCCTTACTGTAATCCCACCATTCTGTTGAGGTAGAGGCAGGAGGAGCACACAAGTTCGAGATCCTGAACACTGGGAGTTCAAGGCTAACAGGGACTACATGAACGCCTCTAAAAACAAAACAAAACAAAACAAAACAGAACAGAACAAAACAAAACAAAATGTAGCAGCAACAGCAGCAATAACCACAACAAAAATCCCCCAAACCTACAAAATAGCCTTTCTTTTTTTCTCCCTTTGTCAGTGACACACAATGAATAATTGAGAGCAGTCCACACGGCACATGCTCAAGGATTCTTGGAGATAAAATAGCCCACAGTTATCTCCCCACTGGTTTCACTGGCTGAGGATCAAATGTTTGCCTTGAATCATCCTGGTGTTAAGAGGCCAGTTAGGTGGCCCTGCTATGGACACTACAAACAAGGGCCTCATCTACCCTGTGCCCACATACAGAGAAGCTGACAGGAAAGCTGAGGTTTTTTTTTTAAACAAACACACTCTATCTTGCTATGGTGACAAGTAGACCTTCATAATAACCTAGAAAGCTGTGTGGGTGTAAAAGTCTCAGAATTATACACACACACACACACACACACACACATACACAATGTGGCATCCAGAAAGAATCAAACTTGGTCCCAGGCCCTGCCATCTGGCCTCTGCTTACAGCCTACCTGCTTCTTATCTGTGGACACTGCCTGCTGCATGGGAAAGGTAGGTCCTGCGTGTGTCTGACCAGCTCAGCTCCCATATCCAAACTGGATCTCTACATACCCTTTGAAAAACCCCTATCGGTCCACCCGTCAGACCTGGAGGCATGCATTAGAGAGGTGGACTGCAGGGGAAAAGGCTAACCGACTCTTACCACAGGCTTGGGAGTGCCTGAATGAGGACTTCCAGGACACAAAAATAGTATAGCAATAGTGGGTCTAGAAGCAGGGGCTTGTATATGAAAGCAGGCCTCTTATCTCCTCTTATCTGCTGTCTCGTTCATAACTTGGCTTTGCCAAGAGAGGCAAGGCCAGAGGAGGGGAGATCAGGGTATAAATCAACACCCAGGGCTGGGAAGATGGCTCAGGGGTTAAGAGAACTTGCTGTTTTTCCAGAGGAGCTGGGTTCAATTTCTAGCATCCACACTGAAACGAATAGGCATTTGTAACCCAGCTTCCCAAGTGCTGGGATTACAAACCTGTAGCAATAGGTCTGACAAACAGAATCAATTCCTGTTCTTACAGGGTGCTGAGAAGCAAAGAAATAGAATGCTTTGCTAAGCAATTCTCTTACAGATGCTGATAACAAATTAGGACTATCGGGCAGTCACAGGCTACCCTCGCTCTTGGTTCTGTTGAAGGACAGTCTCAAGAGCCTAACAGAAGCCCCAGCTTTGCTAATGAGAGCAGAGAGTATAGCTTGCCCTTGTGACCAGGGCAGGCCCACCACCAGCCAGCATTCTCCCCTCTCATTCTTCCTATGGGAGGGAGACCCAGAGAACTGTGGGCCTCCAGAAGGAGCCTGTGGATCTCAGTCTTCTCTGCCTGGTACATGAGAACATAACCAGAGAGGGCAAGGTGCAGACAGCATCAGCAAGACAGAGTGAACAGACGATGGACCTTCACCCCTATCTGTCCCCAATACGGGTCACTTCTCCCCAAGGGGCAGAGCCCAGCATGGCTCCACTACTTTACTGGAGGACAAACTGTGAGCAGAAGGTACTATCTTTGGGGGTCAGTGGTGGAAGAAGAGAAGAGATATATTACTTCAGCTACTACCTGGCTCAGTTTTATCCTCTCAGAATATTCCAGAACAGGTGGGAGCCCCAAAGCTAGATTTCTAAGCCAGCTCCACTGTGTATATGGATGGGGCTGGCTGCCACAACAGAGAGGACAGATGGAATTTGCAACATGAAACTCCAGATATCAGTCCTGAGAAACAGCCAAGAGCTTCCTACTGGGAGTCCCACGGGATTGGGTTGGAGAAAAGAAAGTGATATACATTTGTGTGGGACGTGCAGGGGGAGATGTGTGGGTGTGGGTGTGGGTGTGGGTGTGGGTGTGGGTGTGGGTGTGGAGGCCAGTGGTCAACCTTGGGTATCGTTCTTGAGGAACTGTTCAACTGGGCTTTTGAGACAGGGTCTCTCATGAACCCAGAGTTCACTAATCAGACCATTAGGCCATAGGGGTGGTCTTGTCTCCACTTCCTCCATGCCGGGGGTTACAAGCATACACTCCACAGCTGGCTTGGGTTGTTGCTGCTGCTGCTGCTGTTGTTGTCATCATTGTTTCTTAAAAGGGGTTTCTAGGGATCAAACAAAAGTCCTCCTCATTTTTATGCAGCAAGCATTTTAGTGACCAAGCCATCTTTCCACCAGTACCCCCTTTTAAGTGGACGGAAGACAGGGAAAATGCTTATCTCTTGGGGCTGTAAGTCAGAGAGAAAAGCCTGGAGTTTATGGGGTACCTAAATGTGCCGGCACAAGTGTGAAATTAGATTAATTTCTACTGTCCCCCCTTTGGCTGTAGCTTCCTGCATGTCTCACCCGTCTCCTGTTTCCTTTCATTTGAACTAGTAAGATTCAGGCAGCCCTTTATCCCTTCACATGCAGCTCATGGGTAGATGGAGGAGAAAATTTAATTAATTAAAACATTAATTAATTAAAATAATGAACAGTGACGTGTGACTTCAAGGTCTCCCAAGCCACCAAAGACACATTTGTATTTTAGAAGAACAGAATGCTTATGGGGACGATCTCACTGGTTTACGTGACAGGCAGAGTTCTGAAGCTGTTTGTCTGGGAATGGGAGATAGTTCTGTTCTCAGCCCCTGCATAGACAATACAGCCTTCTGTGAAACAGCGTTGAGTAAGGGCCAGCCACAGACTCGGCAGAGGTCAAGCATGAAGACATAGAGATGACCACTGATTGTGTGGAATGAGGTCACAGATAACTTAAAGGAACTAAAGGAAAGTGTCTATGATGAATGGTGCCATGTAGATTTGGATTAGCCAGGAGTTTGGGATGTTTATCTGCAAAGCCCTGGACTGATATAACAGCCTGGAGAGAAGAAAGATCCCTACTACTGGAATAGTGAGATGTTGCTTGAGAGGGTCAGAAAACAAAATCTCTTAAAACATGAGACTCAAAAAAAAAAAAAAAAAAAGACAAGTACTTGTATATTCCAGGCTAGCTTTGAACTTGCTATGTAGCTGAGGCTGGCCTTGAACTCCTGATCTTTCTTGCGTGTTGGCATTAGAGGCACGCACCACCAAGATTCCTACACTCTGGAGGTCTAACTGTTGAGGTTTCTTCGCTTTTTCTAAGCAAACCTTTGGTCTTTAACAAAGGGAAAGTTAACCTCTCTCTTACTGTCAACTCCTGGCCACACGGCCTTTCTGCTGAGGTAAGCACTTGGCCAGACTATCAAAGCACACATTCCCTTCCTCCCCTCAGGCAGTCCCTCCCCTTGGCTAGACTGCCTCCCCACAGCCCTCATTCCTCTCTCATCTCTGCTCTGTTTTCCTCCACCTCCCTAGCAAGGCTTCTTTTGCCCCTCAGAATAGTTCACATCCTTCAAAGCTGACTTAAGATCCCAGCACATTCCTCTTTGGAGACATTTCCTAAGTACCAGGACCCCCCAAATCCTGATCTCTGAACTCTGATATTCTATTATCTTTTTATCTATCTATCTATCTATCTATCTATCTATCTATCTATCTATCTATCTTCTATTAATCTATCAATCTATTATCTATCATCTATCTATCATCATAATTGATTTATTGGTGTAGCTCTCTCAATGAGCTACATCCCCAGTCTTCCTTTCCCTCTTTGAGACAGGACTCCACTTGACTGCTCAGGCTGATCTAGAGCCCACTGTGTACCTCAGACAGTCCTTGAACTTGCTATCCTCCTACCTCATCCTCCCAAGTACCTGGGTTTACACCCTGTGCCACTAGGTCTGCCTGAACATGCAATAGTATAATAACACGCCAAGTAATGAACCAGGTCTTAATGTTGGAATATTGCTAAGAACGGCAACAACATGCTAATTATCTTTGAAAGTTACAGCATTGTTCCAAAGATAAGGGATTGATATGATTACTGTTTAAAAACAAACAACAATAAAAATATGCAACACGGAAACTGAGGTCAAGAACAAATAAATCAGTTTCAGAAGACAGACAAACTCCCTTCCGTTTGGGTCTCTAGCTTGTGGATGGCTATGCACGTGGCCTAACACGTCGCAAACTTACTAAAATCACTGAGAGGTTTGTTTTGTTTTCGCAACTTAACTAGGCAGCTCTTTGTAGATGACAACATCATTTCGCAACGGCAGAAGTTTGGACACACCTGGTAGTTTCTGATTAAATGTGGTTTTGCAGAAGCCAGGTGTGGTGGTACGTGTCTGCCATCCCAGCTACTCAGAAGACTGGGTCAATAGGATCAGGAGTTCTAGACAAGACTGTGTTACACAGCGAATCTGAGAACAGCCCGGACAAGTACACACACACACACACACACACACACACACACACACACACACACACACACCCTACAGTGTTTTCAAGTTTTTTTCCATTGCTAATTTGGCTCTCTAGTAAGATCATAGGTTTCTTCGGGGCAGGAAAACTCTGCTTGGGTTTTTATTTTGTGTTCTCTTGGCTTCTAGAATTGCAGCCAATGTGTAATTAAGGGTTTTAAAATGCTGCCTTGACAGGACAGCCCTCACTCTGTTGCTGGGAGACCCTTGTGGAGACTGAGCTGCAGATCGCTGCATACATGCAGGGGGCCAAGGTCCAGCCTCTGTACATTCTTTGGTTGGCGGCTCTGAGAGCCCCCAAGGATCCAGATTAGTTGACTCTGTTGGTCTTCCTGTGTGAGTTCCTACCCCTTTCAGGTCTGTCTTGTTGGAAGGACCTCAGTGGTAAAGGATGTGTCTAACCCTGCAAAGACTTGATACACCAGAGGAATGGGATACCCAGGGGTGGCCCCACCCTCTCAAATGAGAAGGGGAGGTGGAGAGGGGAATGGACTCTGTGTGTGTGTGTATGTGTGTGTGTAGGGGGGGACCTGGAGTCAGGGCAGTGATTAGGATATAAAAATAATAAATTAATAAATTAATAGAAAAAATGCTGCATTGAGCTGGGGGTGAAGTTCAGTGGGAGAGCTTTCCTCCAGCATGAAGGAGGCCTGGCCATCATACACCAACCATGAAGGACGAAAGAAAATTCTGTTGTGGTGAGGAAGACCCTGGGTTCACTCTCTTGCGCATGTGTGAATGTGGACAATGAGGCTTTCTGGGTGAGTCCACTCACCTCATTTGGTTTTTAGAGGGAATGAAGACTATGAAGAAAGCTCTGAGATAGGAGCTTCTATTACTAATCGAAAGTTCTTCAGTGTTGAGGTCCAGGTAGGAAGAAACGAAATGTCTCCTCAGATGAACGTGGCGATAAGGATGAAGAAGGTATGCTGGGAAGACGGGCTATGCAGCTGCTCACTTATCTATCCATCTGAGGGAGAACCTAGGGAAGAAGAAAGTGTGGCCTATCTTTCCTGGGGCTTAGCTGGAAAGAGATGGCCCATGGGTCATCAGCCTGGCTCTGCTCTTGATCCCTGGACAAGAGGAAAGAGGGGGTCCCTCAACTTGCTCCAAACCTGATTCCTAAAGGTACTGAAGTCATTGCGATGGGCGATGGCGTGGGGACTGATGGAGAACGGACTGACTCGCGTGTCCTAGGAATGCTGGAGCTGACTGATGTATCTACTGGCTTGGTGCCATGCATGCTTGTGTCCCACGATGAGGATATGCAATCTTCTAATGGCATCAGAAAGATTTGCTAAGGTTTACATTTGTAAACATAATGGAAGGAATGTTAAAGTTTCAGTACTCGGAGTAAATCCTTCTGAGTATTGATCACTGCACAAAAGATTACTTTGAACCACATTCCAGGTTGGGTATGTAAGTATGCCAGCAATATTTCTGAGGAAAAATTATCAACGTACACCTCCCAGGCCCCAGATCAGTTTTAATAAATGTGGAATAACTGTTTCCATTTCTAACTAAGACATCAAATATTCCTGAGAACTTGACCTTCTCGAGGGGGAAATCAATCAAACTATGATCAGCAATGAATGACTTGAACAAACATAAGAGCTGGGGAAATGAAATATATTTATGATGACAAATATTGCTTCATTTTCCAGCATATTTCACCCCATATACATATACCCCAGAATTGGCTGAGAAATTTAAAAAGCAATTTAAAATTCTAAGTATGAGGGGTGGGGGTGTAGCTCAGTTGGTATGGTATTTGTCTAGCACGTATGAGGCTGTGGGTATGATCTCAGCACTGAAAAACTGGGTGTGGGGGTTTGTGATCCCAACGTCAAGGTAGAAGCAGAAGCAGAAGCATCAAAATCATTCCTGGCTACGTAGAGAGTTCAAAGCCAGACTGAGTTACTAGAGACCCTACCTTAAATAAAAGAATACATTTTAAGTATGCAAATATTTTGTATACATATATTAAGGTATAAAATCTTATTAGACATTCAAGGAAGCAATCAGACACTGCAGCTTAAGTTAGAGAGACCAAAAGGGCAGATGTACTGAATAGGGACTGGTACATGGTCTGAGTTCATTCAACTGGTCTTTGAGGATAAGATAGCAAGCTTTCCTGTAGTGTCAGATACATGCCCGGTATTGTCTCAAGCAATTTAAGCATATTGACATACTTAATTAACAACTCGATGAGTTAGATTTTTATTCTATTGGTTTCATAGATGAAGAAATTATGGCCCTGAAATTCAGTTCAGCAATCTATCGAAAGTCACACAGCTAGTAAATAACAATGTAGGGCAACCTGGCTGCTCTGGCAAGAGATCATATCCAAAGACCTTCTAGGCCTGAGTGATGGAACTGGAATACAGACACACCTTTAATCCCTCTGGCTGGAATATGGACACACCCTTAGCACATATCTTTAATCTCAAACAATGTAAGTAAATTTAGTTTGTAGAAGGAAGCATCTGTGTTTGAAAATGATGTCTAATTGAGAGGCAGACAAAGTGACAAATTAGAGAAAGATTTGACAGGGTAAGTCAGAGATAGGATACACCTAGTAGATGAGAAAGAGAGGCTTTTTAAGAGCAGTGCAGGGAGAGTTTAGTTTGGTCCGTTTAGTTTGGAGCAGTTCAGTTGAATGAGTGCAGTGCAGTAGAGTTGAGTTCATTTGCCAGGAGATTAGAACAGGTTTTGAGAGTTAGTTTGAAGTCAGGCAGAACAATTCAGTGAGAAGCCAAGAGAAGCCAGTTTGAGTCAGTGAGCTTGGGGAGGAGTTGAGGCAGCACAACTGAGTTGAACCACCCAGCCAGAGTTCAGAAAGAACTAGAAAGGGTGAGCTTATTCAGCAGTAAGCCTCTGAGACAATAATTACATCAGGTGAATAAAGGTTACTTTTACATAACAGCACTGGAAATAATAATAATCCCAAGTTGTACAGAGTTAGGGTCTCATTATATAGCCCAAGAACTCAACAAAATCCTGCATCAATCTCACAAGTCCTGGGATTATAAGTATTTTCTATCACACTGCAAGGTTGTAGTCTTAACCACACAGAATTTCAAGCTTCAAGTATGACTACTGACAATAACAATAATGATGGTAATGATGATGATAATAATAATTTTAGTTGTTTTTTTTTCCTATGTTAAAATTCAAGGTAAAAGTTGGGATATTAATGAGATATATGCATGGAGATCCCCGATCATGGTTCTATAGCAAGCCATTATCCCCACTTCCCATCATCTTATATCCTGGATTGTGATTGACAGGCAAGGGGCTGGTTCTGGAAGCCTCTAGTTGGTTGCCAGCTCACAAATCATTGGAAGAATTCTCTATGTATAAATTACTTAGTTGGGGTGTGGTAACATGCCCCACCATTCCAGGCACCAATACCTGCTCTGCTGATCCCCTTGACCAGTACCATGACTGGCCCAGTCAGACTCATTTTGTGAGACTCCTCATGTCCTGTAGACGGGAGATGCTGAATCAGATTCTGTGAAAGCAGTCCAGCCTTAAGGAGAAGGAACCCTGGGGTAGGAGAGGCTGGGCTGATTGGGAGAGTCAGGGCATCTGCTGGCTGGTGGTAGGGGTCATCAGTTTTGCAGACTTGCTTGCTGCAGAGCCTCTGGGTGACACCTGGTGACAGAGCAGTGTGGCATCTTGAACCATCCATCACAAGTGACATTGTCTGTGAAGCTGGCAGTGTGAATGTGGAGATGTTCTCTTCTGTTCTTGAAGAGCCCCATACATCCTTAGAAGAAGTTCCTATCCTCAGAGTGCTGTCATAGTTTCCTGTTGCTGTGATAAAATATCTAGACAAGAAGCAGCTTGGGAGGGGAAGGGGTGTGTTTTAGTTCATAATTCCAGGTTATAGCCCAAGAGTGAGGTCATGAGTCAGACACTTGCAGCAGTCACATCAGAGCCTCAGTCAGAGCAGAAAGAAAGAAGTTCATGAGTGCTTATTCATTGACTGACTTTCCTGCACTCCTATACAGTCCTGGGCCACAGACCAGGGAGTAAAACTACACACTTTCAGCCTGGCTCTTCCCACATCAGGGAAGGCAGTCACAGATATGCACACAGAGCACCCTCATCTAGACAGTCCCTCCCTGAGACGCTTCCTAGATGATTCTGTTTGTGACAGTTGAAGCCAACCATCATATGTGCCTTTTTGCAGCTAACAATTAAAAAGAACCTAATAACTCAGGCATTATGACTATGACCCCTTTCTTCATCCCCCCGACCACCGCCTGCTCAAGGCTCCCATTATCAAACAGAACCAACTCTTTGCCAGCCTTCATTCCTAACCCACCCCCACCGTGAGTCCTTCATCCTTCCTACAGAAGCCAACAGGGAGCTCCCGATAGGATTCACTTTAGGAACGAATCTGCTTAAAAGTCATTCTGAAAAAAAATAATTTATAATGAGTTTTGGATTCATTTGCCAAAAAACAAAACAAAACAAAAAAACCTTTAAATTTGTCCCTTTTTGATTAGCATGCTATTACTGCTGATTGGAATCAGAACATATGAAAATTTCCAGGCTGAATTTCAGCAAAAGTGCTTACATAATGGGGAAATGGGGCTGAAAAACAACCGTGGTGGTTTATTAACATGTGGACTCCCTTGGGTCTGCTTTTTTTTTTTTTTTTTTGTAAGGTGTCATCCATCAGCCTTGACAGCCCCTCAAACTCCATGAACCCCCACCAATCTTCTGCAGGCTGAGCTTTCTTAGAAGAATACATTGCTACCGACCTCACTGCTCATACTTAAACTATTAATATTGTTTCCTGGAATAAGGGAGGTGCCCAAGAATCAATGGGGGGTGGGGGGGTGACCACAGCTGTGACTCACTGAATTGAGGATATGGAAGCTGAAGAGGTCACCTCCTGTAACCAGGCAGGAACCCCAATGGAGTGATAGGGACACCAACCCACCCACAAAACTTGGGACCCCAAATTTATCCTGTGTACAAGACATGCAGGCATGGAGGATGGAGCAGAGACTGAGGGACCAGCCAACCAATATCCAGGCCAATCTGAGACCCCCCCTGTGGACAAGCACCAACCCCTGACAGTATTAGGGATACTCTGTTAAGCTTCAATCCCTGACAGTATTAGTGATACTCTGCTAAGCTTGCAGGCTGGAGTCTAGCATGACTGTCCTCTGAGGGGCTCAACCCAGCAGCTGACTCAAAACAGATGCAGACACCTATAGCCAAACAAACAGTGGATGGAGCTTGGGGACTCTAATGGAAGAATAGGAGGAAGGATTGCATCTCTAAAGGGATAGGAAATCCACAGTGAGACCAACAGAGTCAATTAACCTGGACCCTTGGGGCTCTCAGAGACTGAACCACCAACCAAAGAACATGCATACACGGGCTGGACCTAGGCCTCCCTGCATGCATGTAGCAGATGTGCAGCTTGGTCTTCATGTGGGTCCCAAACAACGGGAGTGGAGGCTATCCCAAAAGCTGTTGCCTGTATGTGGGATATGTTCTTCTAGCTGGGCTGTCTTGTCTGACCTCAGTGGGAGAGGATGCACCTAGCCTCACAGAGACTTGATGTGCCAGGGTGGGGGGGGGGTCCTAGGGTGGTCCCCACCTGCTTAGAGGAGAAGGGGGGAGGGGGAAAGGTCTGTAGGAGGGTATAAGTGAGCAGGATGTAAAGTGAGCAATTAAAAAAAAACTTTTTAAAAAAAGAATATGTGTGGTGGCGCATGCCTTTAATCCCAGCACTCGGGAGGCAGAGGCAGGTGGATTTCTGAGTTCAAGGACAGCCTGGTCTACAGAGTGAGTTCCAGGACAGCCAGGGCTATACAGAGAAACCCCTGTCTTCCAAAAAAAAAAAAAAAAAAAAAAGAATATGTACTTCTGGGGCTGGAGAGATGGCTCAGTGGTTAAGAGCACTGGCTATTCCTCCAGAGAACCTGGGTTTAATCTGGGTTTAATGTTTAATTCCCAGCAACCACGTGGCAGCTCAAAACTGTCTGTAATGCCAGTTCCAGGGTATATAAAACACCATCACACCAATGTATATAAAATAAAATACAATTTAAAAAGATTGTTTTCTGGAGTAACAAATACTTTAAAACAAATTATTTAGGGATCCAGAAAGTAGATTGGTAGGAGAGGCTGGAGAGAGATGGTTCAGTGGTTAAGAGCACTGACTGCTCTTCTGAAGGTCCTGAGTTCAAATCCCAGCAACCACGTGGTGGCTCACCACCATCCGTGATGAGATCTGATGGCCTCTTCAGGTGCATCTGAAGACAGCTTAGATATAATAATAAATAAATCTTTAGGCTGGAGTGAGCAGGCCCGACCGGAGCAAGCAAACTTCATTCCCAGCAGCCACACGAAGGCCCACGACCATCAGTGCAGCTACAGTGCACTCATATACATAAAAATAAATAAATAAATTTTTTAAAAAATTAAAAATAAAAGTAGATTGGTAGGAAAATGTTCGCTTATCACATGAATCCCAGATTACAACCCAACACCTCAAAAACAAATTACTTATGACTGGAGGGAAACTGAGGTCCCTGGATCTACAAGACCCAGTGCTAGGTTGTCCCCATCCTTGTTCTCTTGCCTCTCTGGCCATCTTCCACCACCTGCTCCACTGCACTCTGAAAGATCGTGTGTGCTTCATGTAGCCCCACTTTCAGCTTCTCCTCACCCAGTGGTCTCAGTTGGTTACATCCTCTTGTCCAGCAACCCAGATGGTTGAATTATGACTTAGCATTTGTACTTTCCTTCCTTCTTTTCTTCTTTTCCTTCCAGTCTTCCCTTCCCTGCTCCCTTGTCCTAGAACTCACTATCTAGTCCAGTCTGGACTCAAACTCTTGGCAATGCTTCAGCCTCCCTAGTGCTGGGATTACGGGCATTAGCTACCAGACAGGCTCTCCTCCGTCAGCGTTTGCTGAGATTCCCATCCTCAGCTGACCACAGTTTTCCTGTGCCCTGATGTTCTGCTTTTGGGACTCGGCTCACATTTTATCTGCATCCCCAAGAGATTTTCAGTACCTTCTACCAACCCAGTGATCCCAAGAAGCCAGACTCCATGGCAGGTCCTGTTTCACAAGCATCTGAGTATCACCGGTCCTGCTGCCTCCTGTACTCTGTGAGCATTTTCTCTCTCTAGCTCTACCCTCTGCTGTCTTCCTGAGCAACCTTCCCCAGCGGGATCAGTCTTTCCTTATGTTCTTAGACCTGTACAAGTGCTATTTGTTACCACTCAGGCTTCCTAAGAATTAGGGACCAACTGTTCCTGGGAAAGCCATGAAAACAGAGGTCAACGCTCACAATGCCTCTCAAACAGCCCATAAGGCAAGGCCAGCTGCAGTGTGTGTTGCCTTCACATTTAACAACCAAACACCTGTTGCTTGTCAACATTGTGTCAAACAGGCTGCATGAACCGCCGGGTAGGCTGTGGTTACTAAGTGGTCTAAGTGTGTTTCAACAACAAAACAATTCTGTCTCAGACCTGATTTAGAAAGCCTCTGAGGAGGTAAAGAAAGCACCTTCCATTCTGAAGGAAATGATCTCATGGATGAGGCGGATAATCCTAAGTTATTTACCAGCCCCGATCTTCTTGAGACACAGCATAG
Source organism: Mus minutoides (assembly GCA_902729485.2). Classification (NCBI taxonomy): domain Eukaryota; kingdom Metazoa; phylum Chordata; class Mammalia; order Rodentia; family Muridae; genus Mus; species Mus minutoides. The sequence continues at coordinate 457,951 of LR750337.1, forward strand.
GGGACAGAAACTAAAGTTCTCGTCTCACCCGGAAAGGAAAGCACACAGCCACCTGTTGTGACTCACACGGGCTGTCTGGCGATGGTTTCCAGGTTTACTTCCAATTAAGAAGCCGCACAGAAGGACGGAGATTGTCTAGTTGAGCCTGTAGGGCAACAGGTGTTCAGACCGTGCAGTCGCTCCCAGGATGGGGACTTGGTCTGAAGATGAATTCTGATTTTTTTTAAAAGTGTGAAGATCAGGGGCTGGGGGTGGAGCTCAGTTGGTAGCGCCTAGCCTGCACAAGACCCTTGGCTCAATCCTCAGTGTGTCTTGACCAGGGGTGGAGATGCCTGGCTAGAATCCTAGCCCTTGAGAGGTAAAGGCAGGTGGATTCCAAAGTTCAAGGTTATCCTTGACTACACAGAGAGTTCAAGGCAGCCTCTATGAGATACTCTCTCTCATATATTCATATACATATATTATATATTGTGGTTGTGAGCTAATATACTATGTGTATATTATATTATATATATTTTATATAGTAATGATATTTAAATTGTATATAACTATTGCATAAACTTAAAAACAAAATAAAAGCCAAAATAGCTGAACTCTGCTTTGGGTTCTGAAAACACATGAGTCACTTTGTGCTGTTGAAGGAATGAACAGGGACCTAAGTGACAGATTCAATGGTTCAGTAGCCATGTAGCCTCTGGTCATAGGAGTCCCATGACTTTGAACTGCATTTCTAAAAAGCTATCAGATAAAACACAGCTGGGGAATAGGCTGAGTAGGCAGGAAGCCGGGGGAGTGGGCAGACAGGAATGGAGTCATAAAGAAGGCAGCCACCAGCCTGTAGCTGAGAGGACTTGGAAATCTGGAAACAGCTCTCCTCCCCTCTAGCCTGAGGGGCTTCCTGAGGGGTACTGAGAACGGACAGACACTAACTATCTCTCATATAGAAGCCAGCCCCAAGCTTGTCCCATTGGAAAGATTTCTGAGGGCTCAGCTTGTTCTTAGACCAGCGGTGAACTCCAAACAGAATTCATTGCTGAAAAATATGACTTTTTACTTTGTTTTTCAAGACAGAGTTTTTCTGTGCATTAGCCATAGCTTGGCCTCGAATCCCCAGAGATCCGCCTGCCTCTGTTTCCTGAGTGCTGGGATTAAAGGTGTGCACCACCACTGCCCAGCTTGATTTAGACTCTTGAATAGGGTGTTTTCTGAAAGGCCTTTAACAGGCAGAGTGTGGTGGCACAGGCCTGAAACTTCAGCTAGGGGAGGTGGAGGCAGAAGGAGTTAAGATCTCAGGTCAGCAGCCTGGGTTACATGGAAAGAGTCAGGGCCCGGAGAGAGGAGGGCAGAACACCCAAGCCACATGGCTCACAGCCATGTTAGCTCCAGGGGATCCAACGATCTCTTCTTCTGGTCTCCATTGGCATCTGTGTGCCGCGCGCACGCGCACACACACACACACACACACACACAGAGAGAGAGAGAGAGAGAGAGATGCTGAGTTAAAAGGTCATATCATGTTGTAATCAGAATTAGTTTTATGGTTATTTCTTTTGAACCAAAGCCATTCCCTGCTTTTCTCTTAAGGGTAAATACAATGACCACTAATTGGGAAGAAACTAGCATTATTTTCTAGTCCCGCACACAGGCTGAGGGAAGTTTGTGGAGATAACATACTTGCTGGAAGAGCATCTCAGTTCAGGAGTTCAAGGCCAGCCTAGGCAGCACAGTGAGACCCTGCCTCAAAGGAAAAAGACAATCTGAAGTCATCATTCTTTCACTCTCTGCTTTTTTTTTTTTAGATTTATTTATTATTTTATGTATATGATTACACTGTAGCTGTCTTCAGACACACCAGAAGAGTGCATCAGATCCCATTACAGGTGTTTGTGAGCCACCATGTGGGTGCTGGGAATTGAACTCAGGACCTCTGGAAGAGCAGCCAATGAGCGCTCTTAACCACTGAGCCATCTCTCCGGACCAACACTCTCTGTTTTTTGAGACAAGGTCTCATGTAGCCCAGGCTGGCCTCCAGTTCACTATGTAGCCAGGACCTGGTCCTCCTGCCTCCATCTCCTAAATGCTAGGATTATAGGCTTGTGCCACCCTGCCCAGATTCTTCACTCTGCCTTGGGGAGAAAAACCACCACCCTCCCCCAATTTCCAAAGATCTTTTGTGTGTAGTACACCTGCTTCTGAATACGCCCATTTTTATGGCAATGGGATCAATTTCCTGTTGAATTGGTTTGTCCCAGACACGTGCCAGCCAGCCTTATGACTAATGTACACCTTAAGAAGCCCTAAATAGCTGACCTGCCATTCTGGTTTTTGGTAATAGGCCTATATATATATATATCCGGTATCTCTTCCTCATCGAGCTGAGGCAGCTGATATGGAGGTAACTTTCCTGTTCCTTTCCTACAGGGACATGAATGAGGTTAGCTACCCTAACTCTACTTTTGTGTCAGAAACAGATTAAAGGCAATATCTCCAGGGCTCCTGGGGGGGCTGAGGGTATAATAGCTCAGGTGGTAGAGACAAGGCTGTTCACCGAACCTGGAGCTCACGGATTGGCTGGACTAGGTGGCTAGCAAGTCCCCATGGAGCCTACTCTTTCTACTTTGCCAGCGCTGAGATTTATAGGCATGGCCCATCTCATTGGCTTTTTATGAGAGGAGATCCAAACGCAGGTCCTCATGCTGGTAGGACAAGCACCTTGCCCACGGTCACCCCTAAGTCACAACCAAAGATGTTCTACATGTGTTCAGGCACGCGTACAGCGCCCGCCCGCCCGCTGGCATTGCCCCTTGCCTTTTAGCTGACGTGTGAGACCATCCCAAGTCTCCCTGCACCTACCTCCACTCCCCCTTATTTATTTGTTTGCTTTCGAAGCTTCGTTTGGTCGGAAGATCCTTGTGCTTGGGGACTCCCGCATTGCCCGGTTCCCTGCTCACCCTGCAGCACACAGAGGCTGGCTGGGCTCCAGGGTGAGTCAGAGGCTCGTGCCCCACGCACTGCAAAACAAAGGGGGTTTCCAGCCTTTGTATTCCAAGGTGCTGAGCTTCCATGGCGCGAGCAGGTCACTAAGGTGACTCGTGTTAGATACAAGCTCACAGAACAGAGTGTTTGCTCCCTCAAACCTGGTCAGATGTTTCCAACTGGGTTCATACTAAGCTTTGCAATCAGAGGCTATTGAGGCCATGCGGGTGGCTCAGTGGCAGAGTGGGTGCTCAGCGTGTACACGGTCCTGGGTTTTTATCCCTGGCACCACCCAAAGGAGAAAGGCATTCAAAGCTGTTGTAGACCTGGAGAATAAGATATAATGTTCTATCCAGCTTCACCTATCTTTGTTCTCTCCCATCTGTATCTGTCACTTACAGGTTTGTGGCCACCGGAAGGGTTGGCCCAGGAGCATAGTAGTAGTAGAGTCAAGGCTGAGGGTCAAAAAGTAGACCCTAGGGGCTGGAGCTGGAGCTCACAGCAGACTAGTAGCTTAGCATGCGTTTCAATCTCCAGTACTGAAAGAAAGAAAAAAAAGATATATGAGCACATCTCCTAACACAGGCACACACACACACACACACACACACACACAAAAGCAGACAGACACACAGACACACACACAAGCAGACACACAAGCAGACAGACACACAGATATATACACAGATACACACATACACACAAGCAGACAGACACACAAATATATACACAGACACACACATACATACAAGCAGACAGACACACAAATATATACAAAGACACACACATACACACAAGCAGTTCCAAGCAGACAGAAACACAGACACAAGTAGACAGATGCACACATAAGTAGACAGACTCACACACACACACACACACACACACACACACACACACAAACAGACTGACAGGCAGGTAAGTAGGCAGACATAGATACACAGACACATAGATATAAGCAGACACAAGTAGACACACCGACACAAGTAGACAGACACACATACACAACAGACTGACAGGCAGGCAGGCAAGCAGGCATGCACACACACACACACACACACACACACACACACACACACACACACACAGTTCTTGTAGATGGTTTTAAATATTCTGGTAGCTTTTATGTATATTTCTCCCAAATTGCCATATTCTAAACACAGTTACAAGTGGCCCCCTCTCTGTGTGACACAAAAGCAGGCTTTGTGTTTCCCAGGAGGAAGATGATTGTAGTCTCACTGAGCAGTATATGCATGCGTGACACTTTATGTGACTTAGGTGTTCTTCATTTACAGAAGTCAGCTCTTCTGTGTGACACTTTTTCTTAGAGGGGCTGAGGCTTCGTCAGTAGAAACCAGGAGTGACAAGCGCACCTGTAATCCTAGCTCTCAGGAGGTGGAGGCAGGAGGATCAGACGTTCAGAGTCAACCTTGGCTATATGGTGAGTTTCCCCAGTGTGGGGTACATAAGATCCTGTCTAAAAGCTTAAAATCCTAACACCTCAGAATATTTAGTCTGGATATGGAGACATAACTTCCAGCTTGCAGAAAAATCAGTGGAAAAAGTGATGGACACAACCAAGTGGCCTGGCATCCTTTGGGACAGGTGACCCTGTCTTCAAGGAGTCAGATCATGACTAAGAGGAGTTTAGTGGCTTGAGAGAGACATGAAGGTTTCAGGTCTATAAAAAGCACATTGTATGGTCTTATACTGGATACTATTTCCCACAAACTCACTATAAAGAGCATTTTTAGGGACAATTTTGGGAAATTTTAACATTTACTCCAAATTATATAGTATTGAGGATATAAATGCACAATTTAATTTGGTTAACTATGAAAGACGTTATTTTGACTCCAGAAACGTGTTTTTCTTTTTCTTTTTTTTAAAAATGTGCACTGTGTTTAAAAACCAACTTTCTCTCCCTTTCCCTGGAATTTTCAGCCTTTAAAAGGAAGGCGACAAGACCAGGGTACGTGTGGCTGCGCTGCGGTTTTATCCTTGTTCTGGCTACCTGAAAGTAGGTGTTAGTTTTCACAAGTGGGGCCAGATTCATGGGGAGAAAAGAAGAGCAAGCTGAAGTGTTTGTGGACACACACACACACACACACACACACACACACACACACAGCTCTCCTGTGCTGCCTCTGTGAGTGGCTGAGTTCTGCTCAGTCGGCCTGGCTGGTGTAGGCAGGGCCTGCGTTACAGGAGGCTTCTTGCATCACAGTCTGGAGAGGCCTCTGACCCACATCCTCTCACACTCACCGGAGCTATGGCAAGGCACTCCGTAGCAAGAGACAGGCACACCCTTGTTTGCATCATGTGTTCCAGGCCTCCCAAGTTCAGGGACCCACTTCAGAGGTAGCAGGAAGCTCTGTGTTAATATTACCAGAGGACTCACCCGAGGGTGGGAGGGCAGATGAAGTCTCTCTCTAGAGTCTTTAGTTCCTCCAGCCACACAGACCTCAGAGCTCTATGCCTTTAACCCCTCAGGAGAGCCTCAGGAGGGCGAATGTATAAACTTGGCCTTGGCTTCTTGGATTGTGCAGTTTGGAATAAACCTTGAGATTCACAGACAGTGGCCTTGGATGTTCTCAACAGGAACTAAGAAACTACTGATGAAGACAACTCCAAAAAGCTCATCTGTGCTTGGCTGAGGTAGAGCACACCTGAAAGCCTAGCGCTCACCGTGAGGCCCCGACAGGAAGAGGCAGAATTGGAAGCCAACTCTGGCTGCCTAGTTAAGTTCCAACTTAGCTTCCATAGTGAGACTACCTCAAACAAAACCAATACAAGCTAAAAGAAATCCCCAATCTGCCCTCACATCTCCTACGGTTTGAGCTGCAGTCCCTCAGGGTTCTGTTCACTCAGAGGCGAGGCCTGAGAGGGTTGGGTGTCCCACGCTGCTAGGAAGCGGGTGAGAAGTAGCTGGGTATTCGCTCCGGGAGCAGGCAGGGATGCCCCTCCACCAGTTAGCAGCAGGCTGTGGATTAGGAGTGGCAGAAAGGATGTCTTTAAATAGATTTCCGTTTCTGTTTGTTTGGTTTGAGGCTTGGTGATGGAGGTCATTCTGGGAGAAGCTTGGGACATAACAGAGGATTTGGGCTTACATTTCAGCACCATCGTCCTTCCGGCTTCCATGAGGGGAAAGAACAAGGTTGGCTGGGCAGGGTAGAACAAATGAGAAACAGAAGGGATCTGTGCAGGGAAGGCAGCACCTGCAATACTATCAAAGTGCACTTCAGGGCTGGCAGTGTCTCCCAGTGGTAGGGGCATTTGCTCAGCATGTGTGAGGGAGGCCCTGGGTTCTGTTCCGTGCACCATAAGCCAAACCAATAGGAATGATAAGCACACCTATGGCTTAGTCCTTCCTGGAGGTCAGCCCAGCTGGCACAACCCAGCTTGATGAGGACTCCTTAGTGCTCAGTGTTGGAAAGCATGGATCCTACTAGCCCTCAAGCTCCTCCTTCATAGTTAAAGGGGTTCTTGCTTTATGAGCAAAAAGTGCTCATCCAAGGTCCTAGCTAGATTAAGGTTAAGTCCTTCAGTGGACACTTGGTAGCTTGCTCACTTTTGGTGTGTGTGTGTGTGTATGTGTGTGTGGTGAGCATTAAGACAGTGTTTTGCCATGCATCTCAGCCTAGCCTTGAACTCACAGCCACCTGCCTGGCTCACTCTCCAGTCTTAGGATACAGGTGTATATACTCTCAAACCCAGATAGCCTGGGTGTTTTAAACACATTGTTTGGCTTTCCAGGGTTCTGTAACTAACAAAGGGCTGAGCTCACCAGGGCAGGGTGCTGACTTGAACAACTTCATGCTGAAGTGAGCAGGTTTGGTTTGTGAGAAAATTGAATGAACCCATCCCAGGTATACAATTATAGGGGAGAAAATGTGTGTGTTTGTGTGTGTGTGTGTGTACAGCTAGTGCATTTATCTATAATATGAGTATAAACTTACATAAATTTGTTTATAATTTTGTTTTTAAGAACGACTTAAGGAAAAATGAGGAAAAAAATGATGTGGTATATAGTTTATTGGACTAAAACATTTGGGAGTACCTTTTGCTACTTTTCAGAAGTCTGACCTTGAGCACCTGGGGAAGTCCTCCGTGAGCACCGGATGAGCCCTCCCTTGGGCTCCTTCAGGACAGTTCAGGCTGCAAGAGGAGGAAGGGTGTGGTGGGTGGGGTGGATAATTTAGCCTCGGAACTCTACCTCACTGTTTATTGCCTCATTCTTTTGTACCCCGTCACTTAAATGTCCATAAAAACTGCATCTCCTTGTAGTTATTATACATCACACAGTGACGTCACCTGCTCTAATGTGAGCAGAAGTTATCTCAACATTTTAAAGCCCTCCCTTCCTGTTTTTGATCCCTGGGTCTTCTGAGTTTTGTTGACAAGCATGTGGTCAAGTGCTGCCATCTACTGGCCAAAGTCAATATAACTAAGACGCAGAGCCCTGGGAAAGATTAAAGAAAGACCCAAGCCTGTCTAGCCTTTTGACCCTGGACACATGGTCATTTACAAAGTTTAAGCTGGAGACTACTCACATGAGTTACAATTTAACTATGTTTCCAATTTCCTTCCATTGCTATCTAGGGCTTATTTTCTCTTATTGATTTTTATAACCAATTTTATAATGACAAGCATTTGTATGCATGCTTCATTGTGACAAGGCCTTTTTTGTTGTTGTTGTTCTTTTAGTTACGAGTGCAAATGGAAACTGTATGAAGAACTTTATGAGAAACCGTCAAGTTGGTCTCTAAGGTTCCTGAACCTTTTACGCCCCTGTCAATGACATAATGAAACTTAAACTTCTCTAAGGACTCTCCAATGTTAGTTGAGGCTTTATTTATTTATTTTTTGTTTATTCTTTTTTTCCCCCCTTGTTTCGGTCAACCCTGCTCGCTCCGGTTGGCCCCGCTCACTCTGGCCGTCCCCGTTCGACCCCGCTCGCTCTGGCCAGCCCCGCTCGCTCTGGTCAGTCTCTCCGGTCTAAGCATTCGTTTTTATTATTATTTTCATAAGTACACTGTAGCTGACTTCAGACACACCAGAGGAGGGCGTCAGATCTCGTTATGGGTGGTTGTAAGCCACCATGTGGTTGCTGGGATTTGAACTCATCACCTTCGGAAGAGCAGTCGGGTGCTCTTACCCGCTGAGCCATCTCACCAGTCCTTGTTTATTCATTTTTTAAAACAGGGTCTTGCTGAGTAACTCTGGCTTGTCTAGAACTTGCTGTGTAGATCAGGCTGGCCTTGACCTTGTCATGGTCCCCTTTCTCTGCTTGCCCAGGGCTATATGACAGGCATATGTCACAAGGCTTAGATTTAAAAAGAAAATACTATCCTAGCTGCCAGAAAGTGATGTCTCATTATGGTTTTGATCTTCATTGCCTTAGTGACTTAATATGTTAAGCATATTTTATGTGCTTGTTGGCCATTTGTGTGCCTTGTTTTGAGAAATATCTACCCAGGTTACTTACTAGCTAATCTTTCTACCCAGGTTGTCTGGCCACTTACTAGCTAATCTTTGTATTTCTGAGTTGTTTTCTATATATGTTGTGTGTTCCATGTTTCATCTGGGCTGGGTTTGTTTGGTTGGTTGGTTGGTTTTTTTGTTTTTTTCGAGACAGAGTTTCTCTGTATAGCCCTGGCTGTCCTGGAACTCACTTTTTAGACCAGGCTGGCCTCGAACTCAGAAATCTGCCTGCCTCTGCCTCCCGAGTGCTGGGATTAAAGGCGTGTGCCACCACGCCCGGCTTGGGCTGCTCTTAGTTTCAATTGGCCAGGTCTCACGGCCATGTTTTTATGACTCACCTACCCTATGGAGTCTTCTCCTCTCCCCACTTTCTCTCTCCCTCCTCCTTGACGTCTCCTCAGACCCCCAGCCTGGGAGACAAAACTTTACCCATCTCTCTTCTGCCCAGTGATAAGCTGTAGGCATCTTTATTCATCAATCCGATGTAACTTGGCAGCAAGCGTCACTTACGTTAGACTCTCCTCATCCCTGCAGGCCACCAGGACCAGTATTTAGCATTACAACACATAGCAACATACTAAACCTCAACCACCCCAGACACTACCCCAGTAAGGGGTGCCACTCATACTTGGGATGGGTGTACACAGATGTGCCCAGGGACTGGTATCCTAGGTTCTGTTAAGTTCACAATCAACTGTACAAGTATTAACTGTAGGCATACACTTTTTTTTTGCAACCTAATTTTAATAAGGGTTCAACCTCTCCTCTAGTCCACCACCCAGCAGACATAGAGGAAGAGAAAAATTATTAGGATATGGAAGAAGCAGATCTGTTCAGCAATAGTTCTTTGGGGTCGAGCTCAATCTTTTTTCTCAGCAGTTCAGTCCCATAGCAAACACCAAATATGATTCAGCAGCTTTGGTCCAGTCCTCTAGGTAGGCAGACACCGCACAGGAAGTGTTCTGGATAGATGTATGTGACTGTCCAGATTCTCAGCAGTGCCCTGGGAGTTTGTTATGAATGTCATATCTGCCTTTCTCTTTTTGTTTTTAATTCAGTTTTATGGGGTCTCAGTGTGGCCAGTGCTTCTAGCAACTGTGATATTAAACTCTTACTTTTCACTGTTCTTGACAAAGCCCCCGGGACATCAGGACAAACTCCAAGTGCCAAATAAATACACGTCCTATGAATAGAGATCTTGGGGCTTTTTGTTTTTGTAAGACAAGGGCTTTGCTGACGAGGTGTCTCCCCAGCCCTCTGGTTTTCTTAAACACTCACTACTCAGATCGTGCAAACCCATGACTAATTCCTATGGCTGAGTAAGTTGTTTCTGCCAGTGTCCTTGTTGGTTTTGTGGGAGACAGACTTTGGGGAGTATCTCTCCCTCCCCTGGTATGCCTAGAGCCCCTTTCAAGCCACAGGTCAGTGGAGTCTAGCTTCAGAGAATAGAGGTTCTTCTAAAGCTCTGCCACTTGTTCATGGCTACCTTCCTCATTTGGAGTCTGTCTGCTGAAACGGAACACGAGTGTCTTCATGTGGTTGTGCTACCCAGCATTGTGCTGGGGAAGAGATCCATATACCCTTTCCTGAGTTCACTTCTTGAGAGCATCATGGCTCTGTGTACTCAGTGAGGTCTGGAGAGAGCTCACTGAGCACTGAGGTTCTGTTGTCTTCTGGCCCATTCATTCTATATGAAGCCTTGTTGTAAGTGTAAGGTCTAAGACACAGCAAAGCAGAGGTGACGACAGGTCTCTTGTGAAGAGTGGCCTCACTGGATGTCTCTGGGCAACACAGACAGTGTGCTGACCCCCTAAAGGGCATTGTGGTGTGTGGGAGGAAGAACATGCGCCTGTGTGCCTGTGTGTGTACACATGTGTTATATAAGGGGTCAGATAGAAGCTGACATGAGATGAGGAGTGGGAAGCTGTGCTGGAGAGTCACAGAGAGGGAACGGGGAACTTCCGGCAGTCAAGGTGCCTCAAGGGTGGGGCACTGGCGGCTGGCAAGTCTTGCAGGTGATGACAGCTGAAGGGTGGATGGATTAGTATTCCAGGCAGAAGCCTGCAAAGGCTGAGGCAGACAGAGCAGAGAGAACAAACCTGGGGAGTGGCCCATGCTGGGGAAGTCAGGAACTGGACAGTTCTTATAGTGCCTCTTATGACTATCTTTATGTACCCAGTATAAGGTTTAGATAATGCAATGATTAGTATGGCAATCAATATGAATATAAGGAACATGAACTCTATCCTAAATGCATTAGACAGCCAAGGGCTTTTCTGCCAGCTTATTACAAAGGTATTATATGTATATGCATATGTATACATATACAATATCTTTTATATATGTCTTATATATAATCTTGTATATATGTATGTATAATATATATGCATGTATAAATATGTATGTGTATGTATATGTTGTATAAACTAATATGTTGGTTGTTGTTTTGAAACAAGCCTTCTTCTCTGTAACCTAAGCTGACCTTGACTTCATAACCATCCTCCTTCAACCTTCTTAGTTTAGGACAGCAGTTTGAGAAACCCGTGAGTCTCAACCAATTTGAGAGGGTTGCATATCAGATATCCTGCAAAGCAGATATTTACGTTATAATTCATAGCGGTAGCAAAATGACAGTTATGAAGTAGCAATGAAAATGATTTTACGGTTGGGGTCACCACCTAAAGAGTGACAGTTTTAGCAAGGTTGAGAACCACTGTCCCAGAACCACAGGAGCCACAGGTGTGCCACGCTGTGCCTTCCTTAGCGTGCCTGACTCTTTTTTTATTTTTTATTTTTTTAGTTTTTTAAGACAGGGTTTCTCTGTGTAGCCCTGGCTGTCCTGGAACTCGCTCTGTAGACCAGGCTGGCCTCGAACTCAAAAATCCGCCTGCCTCTGCCTCCCGAGTGCTGGGATTAAAGGCGTGCGCCACCACGACTCTTAACAGTGTTTTTTCTCAGAGTTCTGGTTAAAAGAGGACGCCATCCGTAGCTTATGGCCAAAATTCTTGTCTTAGAGAGAGAACTTTTGAGGCCTTATTCTTTTTGTTTTTCTAAACAAAAATCTTTAAAGATGAAGCCAAATGCAAAATTCTCTGGCTTCACATTCCCTTAAGGGTCTGGCTGACACCACGAATACTGTGGTTATGAGTCCAGCAACAGCACTGGGATTAGAGGAGAAGACGGAAGGTCACGTGGCTCCTTAACGCCTGGAAAGACAGTCAATAGCCCTGACTAGGGTGGAAACCGGGAAGGCCTGCCACAGAAGGACTGTTCTCAGCGATCAGAACTTACACTGATTTCAGGACTTTACAAGCTCTTGGTGAGGGGCTGGAGAGATGGCTCAGCGGTTAAGAGCAGTGATTGCTCTGCCTGAGGTCCTGAGTCGAATTCCCAGCAACCACATGGTGGTTCACAACCGTCTGTAATGGGATCTGATGCCCTCTTCTGGTGCGTCTGAACAGCAGCAGTGTATTCACATACATGAAATAAATGAAATAAATCTTAGAAAAAAAAAAGCTGTTGGTGAGGCACTTGCCGCCAAGCCTGGTCGCCTGAGTTCAATATTCAGGACTTAAGGGACTCTGGCCAGTTCAGATATGGTGAGCATGGCTCTGGCAAGCCTTGCTCTTCTGCCCAAATCCCTCTTCCTTACTAAAAATTCAACAGACAGCATCCCTAAAGCAAGCCACCAAGGTCTATTCCCTTATTGGCCACTTTCTCCTCCTGAGTCGACTACCAAGGTCCAGCTATCAAAGTATTCAAGTCCAGCAATCAAAAGCCCCCATTGGCTCCCGTAATTGAAAGTCCAGCAATCAAAAGCCCCCATTGGCTCCCGTAATTGACAGTCCAGCAATCAAAAGCCCCCATTGGCTCCCGTAATTGACACATCCCATTAAAAGTAAACGTCTCATCCTCACGGGGTTTCTCCTTTAAACTGCCACTTTCCTGTGGGTCATGGCTGGCTCCTCTCTAGAGGCAGTCCTTTGACCTCCAGAGACAAATACTCCTTCTCCTTCTCCCTTGTTCCTTTCCCCTTCTCCCCCATCCTCTGTCTCCCATCTTTGTCTCTTGTTCCCTGCCCTCTGTCCCTCTGGGGTAAATACATCTCCTTTGTGCTGAGGACTTGGTCTTGGGAGTCCTGGGCCAATACTTTTCCTTTCAAGGACCCCCGTAATGGAGGGAGAAAATCAATTCCTGTAACGTTTTGTTTTCTAACCTTCACAAGTACACTGTATCTCTCTCTCTCTCTCTCTCTCTCTCTCTCTTACACACACACACACACACACACATCAATATAATTTTTTTTTTAAAGAAAGATATAAGACAGTGACCATTCCTGGAAGGTTTCTGTTGTTTTTCCTCACTTTTTTGGGGGAGGGGGGCAGGATTTCATTATGTAGCCCTAGCTGATTTAGAACTTTGCTCTGTAGTTCATGCTGGTTTTGAACTCACAGGGATCTGCCTGTCTCCGACTTGCCAAGTGCAGGGGCTAAAGGCATGAGCTGTTGTGCCTGGTATCTTCTGATGTCTTTATTTCATCTTCCTGGTGCTCATAGCCCCAGCATTCTTTTGCTGTGTTCCTTTCAAACCTACCCATGGTTTAAGCCATGCTTAAAACTGGGGCTTCTGGGGGGGCACCTTTGGGAACCCTTTCTAGGAAAGGTTCAAGATCAGCTCAACTTTCAAATATCACCCAGGCACATGGCTGTGTCTCTAATGGTATTCTAGTACTTAATCTTTCAGCTGGGAGCCTCTGCAAGCTCAGTGCGCTGGGTGATTGGAAGGACTTCAAACTGCTTTACCCTGAAGCTTCCCCATGCAGTAAGGATGCTACTAAAGGAATTGTGTCAAGAAAGCAATTCAGTTCTTATATTTAAAATATGTAAAATATGAAAAAACTTGGGCCGGAGAGATGACTTGGATGGTAAAGAAAGCTGCTGCCAAGCCTGGTGACTTTTGAGTTCCCTGTCAGGGACCCACACTGTGGAAGGAAAGAACTGATTCCCACCCCCACCCCCCACTGTCCTCTGATCTCTAGTCATATGCTGCAGAGTATGTATGTGAGCACACACACACAAACACACACAAAATAAATATATAAAAATGTAATAAAAATTTTTTTAAAAGAAAGCCCTGACTTGAGAATCAGTTGTGAGGGTTTGAATAGGCATGGCCCCTATAGAGTCATGTGTTCGAAGGCTTGGTGGCCCACAGGGAGTGGCACCATTAGGAGGTGTGGCCTTGTTGGAGGAAGTGTGTCACTGTATAGGTGAGCTTTGAGGTCTCATTTATATGCTCAAGCTACACCCAGTATGAAACACAGTCTCCTCCTGGCTGCCTGCAAAATACAGTCTCCTGCTGCCTGTGGATCAAGATGTAGAACTCTCGGCTCCTCCAGCACCGTGCCTGCCTGCGCGCTGCCCTGTTTTCTGCCATGACGATAATGGACTGAACCTCTGAAACTCTAAGCCAGCCACAATGAAATGTTTTCCTTTAGGAGAGTTGCCACGGTCATGGGTTTCTTCACAGCAATGAAACCCTAAGACAGTTGTTTTCGTTGTGGCTATGCCAGGGATTGAATGGGAAAGAAAATACAAAGCAAGCCTGCTCTTAACAGGTAAGCTAAGAGTCACCTAGGACTGACAGAGACTGAGCTAAATTCTTCTTCAGTGGTTCTCAACCTGTAGGTTTCGACCCCTTTGGGGGGGGGTTGCATATCAGATATCCTGCATATCCCATGCTTACGTTACAATTTAAAACAGTAGCAAAATTGCAGCTATGAAGTAGCATTGAAAATAATGTTATGGTTGGGGGTCTCCACAACATGAGGAACTGTATTAAAGGGTTGAGGCCCAGTACTCTATGAGTGTCTTATTTCTAATCTCCATAACAACGCAGTGAGGCAGGCAGGCCCATTTTACAGAGAGGAAATTGAGATTGGGGGAGTCATTTGCCCAAGCTCACACCCCTAGTGATCAAGTACAACAGGAAGTCTAAACGCACTTTCCCTTTTCCTTGAGCCCTTCCCCCAAGCTGTTGTTACTGGTGTGTTGCCAGTGTTGAGATAGGGGTTTTTGCTATGTTTCCCAGGGCTAGCCCCAAACTCTTAGGCTCAAGCCAAACTTCTGTCTCAGCCCCACCCCTCATTGCTGGGGTGACAGGTCCAGCCACTGTATCCAGCTCTTATGTCTTGGTCATTCTCAAAGATAACTCTAAGCAGGGTATGACTCAGGGCTATATAACACTTCCCCGTCTCAAAATAAAATAAAATTAGGACTCTAATTCTCCAGCCATCTAGTAGCTCCAGAGACACTCACGTACACAATCATTTGGTATATTTGTATTGTAGAGAACTGGAGGCCGTTAAGTGCCAGCCTCTCTCAAATCATTTTACTTTTTTTGCAACACCATCTGGCTGTTAGGAACGGCTCACCTGTAGAAACAGAAGGCCCCACTTTTAAAAAGATATCCTTTGGCCTAGTGGGCCATCATTGGGAAGAAAGGCTCCTTGGTCATGCAAACTTTATATGCCCCAGTATAGGGGAACACCAGGGCCAAGATGTGGGAGTGGGTGGGTAGGGGAGCAGGGCGGGGGATGGGAGAGGGTATAGGGAACTTTTCGGGATAGCATTTGAAATGTAAATGAAGAAAATATCTAATAAAAATTGGAAAAAAAAAAAAAGATATCCTCCTGCCAGGCAGGCAGAAATGGCAAACACCTCTAATCCCTGCCCTGGGGAAGCAGAGGTAGACGGATGTCTGTGAGTTTGAGGCCACTCTGGTCATTGTCTCGGGGTGGGAGTGGGGAAAAGGTACCTTCTTGCCCCACTAAGCAGCATCTGTTTTTAAACGATTGTGTTTATCCCCCCAACTTCTCCCAGAGCTCCGGAAATATGGAGGAAGAGGGGACAGAAAGGTAGTAAGAGCCCGGGGGGTCGGGGGAGGACCGCGGATGAGGGATGTCTACCGGAAGTGACTGAAACACAGCACTCATAAACAAACACACAGTAGCTGTGATTGCCTAAGACCCGGACAAGATCAAGTCAATCAACATTCTGGCATGGACGGGGGAGGGGCTCACAAGCCCCACTCCTAGCTGAGGGACTATGGACCACTGAGGGGCTGGAGGAGGAAGATTTGGTTTCTTTAAGGGTTTGGCCCTTGGCAGGTTGGCCATGTTCCAGTGAAAGGCCCCACACCAGTGAGTATATGGGCAGCACAAACTGGACGCAGTGGGTTATTAATAAAAATACATTTAAAAATTTGTTTTCTTATTCTTTCCTTAAGTTCAGCCCTGGCTTGGGTTCTTAGGCACGCTATCCTCTCACCTTCGCCCTTCCCCCAGAGAAAATCCAGAGACGTCTCACCCAGCACGGCTAGTGGAATAAAACGAAAGAAGGCAAGGAGTGTCTAAATTTAAAGTGCTGGAAAATCCAACATTTTATTCACTACATTTTCGGTGACTACACAAATGCGGAAACATCGTAACACTGGGAGCGTGATGACATCACCACTTGCCTTTTTTTTTTTTTCTTTTTTTCTTTTTCTTTTTCTTTAGCAAACACAGCGGATGATATTGCACGGCATAAAGTGAGGACAGTATCGAAGCTCAAAAAATAAAAAAAAAATAAAAAAGAAGAGGAAAGAAAGAAACCTTGACGCAGTACAAACCAGAAGAATGCCTAACACACATTTTGTTGCTACACACAAAAAATACAGAAGAAGCATCAACAGAGAAAGACAGACGAGGTATCAGCAAACGACCATAACTGTGTACAATAATAATTTCATCTGATGTGTTGATGCAGTGTAGAAACTACCACCATTTTCTAATTGACAAAGAAAAGGACAATAATCTTTGTCTCTTATCAGAAATCTTCTAAGCCCCTCATGGTCAAGTGTGTAGTTAGCTAATCATGTATTTTTTACCTTTTTCTGTTGACTTCTTTATTCGTTGCTATGGAAGAACTCCCCCTGCCCTTGGAAGATTTTCTATTCTACTGATCTTTACTTTTTACCTGATGATTGTCTTAGGCACCCTCCTTATATAATAAACCATCAAGCTAACTTGAACAGGGAAACTGAGTCATACTCTTACAATAGCTGAGGTCAAAAGTGTGCTGAAAATAGAAAAGGGGGAGGAAAGGATGGGTCTTAGTGAGTGACAGATGGGTTGGCTCTGACTGGACATCAAAAGAGAAGGGGGAGACAGGACAACAACTAGCAAAACAAGTGGAAGGTGGTGTTTTAAAGTTTATTACTTTTTAAATTGTCAGTTGGTTCAGATGGCAAATCTAAAATGAGCCCACAATGATTATGTAATAAATGCAGAACATACTATAAAAAAATTTCAACACTAACATAGAAGTAGAAAACGTGACCTTGTAAAGAATTCTGCTTTGAGCTTCATTGCCAATCCTAACTCCTCTCTCTCAAAGCCTTTCCTCTTCTCCCAGACTTGGCTCAGGGCAGACTTATTACCCTATTCACATACATAATCAGTATAAAATTGTTCCCGTTGACCTACACCTTCCCTTCTCCATCCCCACCCCAAACATGCCTGCAAAAGAAAAGAAGGCCAAATGCCCGTGTTGAGAGGAATGGTGTGTGCATCAACGGGTCCATGTAGCTTAGGTCAGAGAAGCCGAGAGGTGGCTCCGGTGAAGGTGGTTCTGGTCCTTGAGGGTCCTGTGTGTGCTGATCAAGAGCCAGACCTGCCTTGGCTAAGAGGCATGGCCAAGGCTCATATCTGTGAGGTGTAGAGGGAGAAGACACACATTCAAACAGCTCCAGGCTGCACTATTCCTCCCCTAAGACCATTAGAGTCCTTCCCATTTGGATGGGCAGCCAAGGGGAGTAGGGGTGTGGCGTTCTTAATTGTATTTCCTAAATTATGATGATCATCGAGCTAAGCGACTTTCTTTTGCTTCTTGCCTGGGCTGCTGGGGAGTGGCGGGAGCTCCCAGCCCTGCCTTTCTCTCAAAAACAGCTTGGTGGATAGGTTGACTTCCACCTGGAAGTGCAGAAGCAAAGTCGGTTGAGAAGTGTTTCCAGATTCAAGTTAGCTTGTTTCTTTGGGTTTTTATACTTTGACTTATACCCATGCATGGATAATTAAAAACAAACAAATAAAAGCATGGGTGGGACAATGTATCTCAGAAACACAGGTGCTGTGAGACACTGGGAACAATGTATCTCAGAAACACAGGTGCTGTGAGACACTGGGAGGGGCTTACACTCTTTGAAATTGCAGGTCTTACCTGCAACGTGATTTTTTTTCCCCTAAAAAAACCACATAATAATAAATGAAAGGAAAACCACAGGTAATGCCTTCTGTCTTCCTGTCTTGGTATACTCATTTGGTACAAGTTTTTGAGGGGGAACTGGCAGTGTTCAGAGCACGTGCAGATGTGCCCACGTAGAACAAACTAAAGACAGCATCCTGAAGGCAAAACTCTTGCCTTCAGCTTAGCATCAAGAACAAAAGAGATAGTAACATAAAATTTTGGCCATTTCAATTGTACTATATACACTGTAAAAACTACACAGTCATAAATTAACAAGGTGATTAAATAAGTTCATATAAAATGTAATTAAATTAAAACAAATCACAGCACATTATAGAGAAAAATAGGAACCAGTTTCACAAAAGATTATATATATATATATATAATTTTTTTTACCCTGTAGAAACAAATTTTCTACAAAACACAAACTTACATAAGTAACCATCAAAATGAAAATTATTTCTTATTCCATTCTTGCATTTTTACACAACCCTTAACATTCCCAAAAATTAACTCTTCCTTGAGCAACTGAGGAGTTCAGCCAAGAAAACAAACCCCAAACCAAAGGGGGAAGGAAGGGAACACCCGAACACACAGCTACAAAATAAATAGGAATTATAAAGGTTTTTGTTTTCTTTAAAGTAACCTTAACAATTAACAAACTAGTAAGTTCTGCCTTATCACATAGACTCTCTATACAACATAACCCTAAAACTTTATTACTATGAGGTATTTGGAGGAATTGGTAAAAGTGAAACACGGCCTGCCTGGGGAAGGGACTCCATGAAGGGACAGGGAGGGTCTCAGGACAGAATAAGAGGAGGAGCTTTGGTTTATCAGCAAGAATTGGGGGTGGGGGAAGTCATCCTTTGGTATCAAAGAAAGTTTCATTGCATGGTTGCACAGAAAAAGCACCACGGTGAATAATTATTCCTTTTTTTTTTTTTTTTTCATTAGTGGCCTTTCTAAGAGGCTGAGGTATTCAAAGAGTATAAGGTGAGAGAGGTTAACAGCGGTTTAACACTTTGGTTCAAGCAAGGCACTCGTCCTAGGAGTTTACAAACTTTGCAACGTGTTTGCCTAGAGATTTACAAGAAGTAGCAGTAATAAGAAGAGGCGTTCCTAACGTTGTTGTTATTGGTAACGTATTGTTATTAAGAATGAAGACAACTTTACACACTGAGTGACAAAGGGAGAAGGTGGGGAAGGGGAAGGGTGGGTGGAGTTCCCTCTGCAGACCATGGCCGTGCATGAAAATATCTTTGGTATTCTTTGGTATATCAATGTGATTAAAATCACCAATGGAAATTGAGTGAGGTAGCGTCTTTGGTTCACACTATAAATAGTAGATCTTTACACTTTTTTTTCTTTTTTCTTTTTTTTCCCTTTTTTTTTCTTTTTTTTTTTTTAAACACATGGAAGTAGCTATTTCTTACCTTCTGCTTCTTTGTCCACACTATTTGGAAATCGTTACCAAATGCACTGTAAAGCAAACCCACACCACAGTTATAACCCAGAAGGCCAAGTGCATCCCCACACAGCCTCTGGTGTTTGAATGCACCCTAAACAACTAGATAGAAAAAGGAGAAGTGCTTTCTCTTTGTTTGCTGAATGCATAGTTCCATTTTGTATGTACAAAGGAGGGAAGACGGACCATAGGGGAAAATGTCCTTAGACTCTTTGGTTTAGCAAAGTTGCATTTAACTTGCAAAGATGGGTTCTTCGTCTGGGGTATAAATGGGAGTGGGGTGGGTCCAAATATAGCGAGCGCTTTTATGTTGTTCTGGAAAAAAATAATTATGTCTTTCTGAGGGACTGAGGGGCATGGTGAGTGTCAGGTTCTGTCAGAACTTGTGGGCCTCCCCATACACTTTGCTTTGGTCTTTGGAATCAATTCCCATGATGCCCAGGGACAGGAGTACTTAGTCCCCAGCACCCAGAATTCCTCTATCTGGACAGTTACTGAAATCTGAGTTTTACAATCTCTAGACTCCAAACATCATTCTGGATGGCTTCCGGCTAAAGCTTCCAGTTATTTGAGGACCTGAATGACTTATGTCCAAAACCACTTTATCAAAAAAAAAAGTATATAAATAAATAAAAGTAAGATTTTTAAAAAGTAAAATAAAAATAATAAAAAAGAAAAAAACAAAAGAAAAGTATTTGAAGCCTTACTTTGTGATGTGCATAGCAATGAGAAGTAAACTCTTGGAGTGAATGGTTCGAAAGGACTGAGGAATGACAAGTGACAACTGACATGTGACCCACTCTGCAGGTCATGGTGGGAGACATCAGTTAGGGTTCCATAAACAAGGATGAAAGCGTGTTCTCTGAATGCTGGTACCAAAGCAAAGAAGGGGTCGCTCCTCTAGGGCTTGAGGAGGTATTGCTCACGGAAAGCGGGGTATATCTGCTACTATTTCTAAGAAGCAAAAGTTTGGAGTAAAAATTGCTTTTCAGGCTCTGCCTTGTGCCTCTGTTTATGAGAAAATAGATCTCTGGGCCCTGACATTGTATAATGGGTGCAAATTTAACGCTGGTATGGAATTATCTTTGGTGTCAGCAAGTAGGGTAACTGGTTATTTCTCAGAAACCCTTCATGGCGGGATTTTTAAAATGTAGTCATATTTTTTTGAAGACTGTGCCTCCACAGTACCAATATGATTGGCTTGAAAAAAAATGCAAAACACAGTTGGGTTAAATCATGAAAGGAACATGGTAAAAGCAAAGTCAAGACACGAGGTTGACTGAATCTACTTTTTTTTTTTTCCTGGCTTTTCTTGGAGTATTTAAAGTTGGTAAGATTGTGTGTAGACACAGCTGGGTTTCCCCCAAATTTTAAATTCCCTTGTTTTAAGTAAATAAGGCTATCCTCTCTCATGTTATAAATGCACCTGTATCCACCAGCTCCCTCCACTATGAAGAGAGAAAATATATTTCTGCTTTTACTTTTTGCTACTGAAGACTAGAGCAAAACTCGAAGGGCAGCGATTTACTGTCTCTTCATGATAGAACTAGGATTGTGCCATATTCCGAAGGAAAACTTTTTAAGTTGGAATCTTGGGTGAACTTTTAAAAATACGAAGACAAAAACATGTCAAGCCATTTCCTTTGCTCAATTAACAGTGAACAAGAAGGGGAAGGATGGTCCACTGGTCAACTTAGGTTCCTGTCTCTGGGTCCTGAGATTTGACCCCAAGGAGTAAGATTTTGTGTTATAAATTTTTAATTTTTTTCATTTGGCATTTTAGTGAATCTCAGTGAAGAACTTACTATCAATATTGCTTTTGGTGTTATCTTTTTAATGAGGTGCAATATTAGCTGAGCGTCCCCCATTCTTGACCTCCCTGTTTACCAGGTGTCTGTTCACATAGGTTGTATTCAACTGAGTTCAGGCAGAGTGTTCCTGGGAGTCAAATCATTGCTAAAACTTTGTTTTCTTGTCCTGCCTTGGTCTGTTCATCCCCCGTTAAATGATTTGGAAAAAGTCAAAATTTAAATTTTTGATTAGGAAGCTTAGAACTGATTTCTAACCTAGCCCTACCAGAGAGCAGAAACATGTGACAAAAATTACCAGGTTCATTGATAGCAAGAAGGACTGTGACTCGATTTGGAGGCTATGCTTAGTGAAATGAGTCCTTTAATTCTGAAAGGACAAAGCGTCTTAGGCGAGACCGGACCTCTGGCTTCTTCCATTCTGCTGATTTCCTAACATCTATACTGTAAAACACCGGAAATGGCCAATAAGTCAGTTCAATTGCTTTTTAGGATGGTTATAAAATATGGGATAATGAACTGTGATTAATATTGGAATGCTTGCTTCATTAGTGTTTGGGAAGGATTTTTAAATGATATTTGGTGACAAAGTACATAGAGTAAATTTAAGCGAAATTAGTCTAAGTTTTTTTTTTTTTAAATGGGGGGATCACTTTGGACAATTTTCATTATTTAATTATCTGCCGTGTTAAGCTTAGTTTTCTAGTGTTTATACAGGGCCCTACTCTGAAAGGGTCCTTGCATCTTCTCGGCTGTGAGTAGATTACTCATTATGTCTTTTCTGTGTGTAAGCGGCATTTAGGGGTCCCACATGCATCCGGTCAGACTCTCTGTCATGATGGTAACTGCTTCCCTGAAGCCACGGTCTTCCTTGCCAGTTCTGAAAATCCATATTTCAAATGCTTTCAAGAGTCATAAATAATAGTCCTGAATCTAAGTGGCATGTGGATTACAGCTAGATCAGTTCATAAGTATAACTTTACATAGTATCTTGTGTAAAAATAGCTTTGGTTATTAAAATCATTGCAATAAAATACCTGCACTATAATACTGTGTGTTCTTTGGTACCTAGGTGAATTTTTTTTTTTTAATGGATGGACTCTTGTTTCATTTTTTTTAAAAAATATCTGAACATTTCTTAACAAACAAAGAGAGTGCACTGGTTTAGGTGCCATTCAAATTTTCTCTGCTGGGTTTGACTCTGCGTTTAGGTTGTGGGCTTGGCAGGTTCAAACGCTAGGCTAGATGAGAGAAATCACATCTCAGATCCAATGAACTTAGAAATCCCACACCGGGGTTGGTCACACTCCTATGGTGCAACCCTTCCTGAAGACCAGCCCTGCCTGAGTCCCTAACCACGGTTGTTGTTGCTGCTGCGTGTGTGTGTGTGTGTGTGTGTGTGTGTGTGTGTACACACACACACACACACATCCACACACACACTTGATATTGAAACACTATACACCTTTGTGGTGCGGTGGGACAGATAAGAATGTCTGATCTTAAAGGATGTCTACTCGATGGCTCAAACATAACTGTGCTAAGAGCCACAGGGCAGCCAAGCACAGTGAGGTGCAGGGGTTGAAGGCGTGAGATCCGATGTTTTCCCCATCATCTTTCCTGCCGGGTCTTGCCCCGCTGAAGTATGTGTCTCTGAACAAAGTCAGAATGCAGGTGAGCTTCAGTCTTTGGTTTCTTTGGACTATAAATACCACTTGTTTTTCTTCAAATATTTCTAAGTATAAACCTGCTATCTTGAGGTCCTTGTCTTTAAAAACTTTTTTTTTTTAATTTAATTTAAAGCTTTTCCACCGAGGTTCTAGTCCGTGGTTCTTCCTCCTTCATGCTTTGGTACAAGTGCTTGATGAGGATGATGAACTGCCTGAGTTGGAGCTGCCCTCATCCTGCCACTTGTCCAGACTCCTCCTCCTGGCATTCATGAAGAAGTTGCTGACCGTGCTCAGCTCCAACCCCAGCTGCTGGGAGATGGTGATTTGTAATTCTTTGGACGGACGCTTATTTTCCTTGAATATTGCATGTAGAGTTCGACGTTGGACGTCTGTGAAGACCAGCCTGGGCTTTTTGGGGGTGTTGCCTCTGTCCTTCCCGTGTTCTTGCTCTTTCCGTTTGCAGGCTGCAAAGAAATATGGAAGACGTTTTAGAACAAATTCCCTGCTGGGGATTGGTCAGCCATTCCTCACAGCTCTTCTTCCTGTCTGCTGACCCCCAGACTAAAGCACCGAGTGTGGCTGGGAGGAAGTGTAATAAAAGCACAGAGAGCTGAAGGCGGGACTTTGGGCCTCGTGGGTGGGTCCTGGCTTTGACCAGTTTCTGCACTCTGTCATAGGAAGGCCAGGTAGCTCCATCAGGCCTCTACCTAAATGAACCATTTGAGTTTGAGTTTTTCTTCTAAAAGGACATTTAATTCTCCAAAAAAATGTGTGTGTGTGTGTGTGTGTGTGTGTGCACGTGCACATGAATGCAGGTGTCAATGGAAACAGGAAGAGGGTGTCAGATCCCCTGGGTCTGGAATTACAGGCACTTGTGAACCACTTGACTTGGTTCTAGGAACCGAACTTGGGTCCTCTGGAAGACCATCAAGTGCTCTCAACCACGGAGCCACTTTTCCAGCTCCTAATTTGACGACTTTTAAAAATTACATTTCTTTATCTGTGTGTATGTTTGTGGCCCGTGTGTACAACTCCATCACACTCTAACTTCACAGTCCCCCACAGTAGGTTTTCTCTAAAGTGCCTGCCATTTTCTGCCAGCATGCAAATCTCTCAGTCTCCCAGAAACCCTGAGCCAAGACAGAGAGGCCAAGTGGCAGTGGGGAAGACCCAGATTTAGACAGTGGCAGCTGCGTGGGGTATACGTCTCAGGAGGTGGAATCTGGAGAATATACTAATAATCTAATCTGGTTTAGGGCCTGGATAGAGAGAATTCACAACACTTTTAGGTTTCATGTTAGAAGATAGCATGTGGAAAAAAGGAATTTTATGAGGGTGTAATTACTTGTATATAGGACAGAGTGCATTGGAAGTGCTGGCTGGGCATTCTGTTAAAGATCTCCGATAGGTAGTTGTCCAGAAGACAGGAGGATGTATGGAGCCTGGAGCTCAGGGGACAGGTCTGAGCTAGAAATACAGCCTTGGAAGTCATTAGGGCTCTAGATGATAAATTATACAACGCATACTTATGGAGAGGTAAATAACAGTATTGGGCGAAGCCTCAACTTATCTATCATTCAAAAGGCAGAGCTAAGGGAATTCTCTGCAAAGAGATGTCCATTTTCCAGCTAACCAGGGAGCACATTTGAAGGACTTTAAGCAGGTCCTAGGTACTTGGCAGGATTCCGTGGACTGAAGCCATTACAGCCATCATTCTCTGCCTGGCACCAGGGCAGAGAGACTCTCTCCACAGGGGTCTTTGGAGGGAGGATTTACAGGCCAATGGCACCTGGAGAAACCTTACTACACAGCCTCATCTTCAAGATTCACGTTTGACAACTGCTTCTCAAATCCACTCAACCCCAAATCCTTTGTGGTGGAGTATGCATATTCATAAATCATAAAATACTCACATCAGGGAAAATGTAGGTCACTATATTTTGCTGGTCAAGGTTCTCAAGTGCTGTAGATACCGCAGGGTCAGAAAACTGGGAGGTGAAATGCTATTGGAACAGGGACTGGGCTAGCCTCCTCCCTGACCCCCAGTTAGGGTGTCCTGAAAAAATGCAGGCTGTTAGGGGATCTCAGAGCGCCTATGGGGCTATTGGTGATGGTACTTGCGGGTTACATTTGGAAAGAACTCTGCAAAAGCAAGAGTCAGAGTTGCCCAGTATGAAGGCCGTGGTGTCAATAGAAGAGAAAACAGACAACCTCATGTAGGCCATGAGGTGAGCAGAGAAGAGGACTAGCATGCAAAAGCAAAGCCATACTTCTGGAAAGCTTACATAGGGTATAGCAGAGTCCTTCAGAGACCATATGAATGAGAGAGATATATGGGATACTTTACAGGATAGAGATGACCCATGCCAAGATAGAAAAGTTCAAGCTAGAGGTCTGAGTCTCCACACGTGTATGTGGGAGCTTGGGGAGGGGAACACAAACAAGGAACAGGGTGCTGGGGGTACCGCAGTACAGGGAAGTACTCACATACAAAGACACACAAGATATACATGGGTGTGGGTTGATAGGAGGGAAGCAGAACTGGATTTGGAGGGTATCGGAGACACATGAAGCCCCAATGTGAGTCCCCTCTGGGAAGGAGGCAAATCAACATGCTTTTCAGGATTCTGTGGCAAGTTGTAGTGAGAGATGTCTCAGCCAGATGGGTAGCTTTAATCTGCAAGAGTGTGGTCATTCATAGTCCCACAAAGGAGGCAGAAGTAGGCATGAAGGATTGTGTACATCAGGGAGGAGGGAAGGAGAGAAGTGAGCCAGGTGCAGGTGGCATGTGTCTGTCATTAGAGCACTCGGTGGAATAGAGGCAGAAGGATTGCTAAGAAAGGAAAAGGGTAGTATGATGTCTGGGAACTTGCTTTGCCTATAATATGAAAAACAGAGCCAAATGTGTTTTGGAAACTGAGTCTTCAGGGTGTTAAAAGATACTCTGAACAGTTTTGAGGTCCAATCGGTTTGGAAATGCTAATTGATCAAGCCTAGTTATTTAATTCAGACACCTCCTCCCCTGCCCCACCCCCATACATATCTCAGCCTGGAATGTGGGAATGTGCCCCAGCTCATGCTATCAGAGAATTTTAGGGTTTGTTTCCCTTGGAGGAGTGTTTCTTAATGTGTGGTTGGCTGCCCTCAAGCTGGTCTGTGGGTGTACAACAGAATCACTGAAGGAAACTAAGAGTGAGCAGGAAGAACTGCCTATGGACGCTTGACATCGCTGGAATACTCATGCACAAGTGTATTCCTACCAGGACACCTTTCCCACATTACAGAACAACATGTCCATGACACATGCAGACTAGCAATCAATCAACAAACAAGCAGTGCTCTACTACCTAGATTTTAAGAAGCTTTGTGCTGGAACACACTTTAAAAGTGTGGTGTGTAGTGACACCCTAGACCCGACTCTGAGCCAAGGATCTGAACGTCACCTTGTCAAATTTCCTTCCGTAATGACCCAAAGATCTTTCCAGCATTGGAAGTGTAGACTGATGGGGCTGGAGAGATGGCTCAGCAGTCAATGGCTCTTGCTGCTCTCCAAGAGGCTGGGATTTGGCTCCCAGCATTCACTCACACCAGGAGGCTCACAATTGCCTCTAACTCCATCTCCAGGTGATCTGATACCCCCCCTTTTTTTGGCTCCTGTAGGCACTGTGCTCAAGTGTACATACCTACACAACACACACATGCATACACATAAATGAATTACCCAAAGAGAATTCTGTGCAAGTTCCTTACCATGTTTGAGCTTGATGTTTCTCGGTTATAACGTGCTTCTTGTTTCTCAGGTTGGTAATACATTTTAAATAAGATCACATGCCTAGATGTGACTAAAACCATAAGCTCTTAAAAACTATTGCAGAAGTTTGCAAATTAGAGGTTGGAGATGAAGCACAAAGCTAGGAGTTCAAGCCCCATTGCTGTAACTTTGGTTTTTTCATATGAATTTACCGAGTTTTCCTTCTGAAGTCAGCATGAGAGTCAGACAGTGGTATCAAGTCTTTGCCAACTCTAACTTGTGTTATGAAGTTGTCAGATCCTGGAGACCTATTTAACTGAGCAAACATCGGTGTAAAGCCTCCAGGGGCTCTGAAACTACCACTCAAGGCTGAAGCACCTCTTCTGGTTTCCAAAGCCTACTATGACCTTAATTAAATAATATTTGAAGCCATCCCCTGTCTCTCTATCTCAGTGTCTAGCTGCCCCATTGACTTCCATTGTACCATCTGTGATCTTTATGGATTTTTATTCTCTATTCTTATTGTTTGATTGGGACAGTAATTTCTCAGGCTGACTTGGAATTCAATGTACAACTGAGAACGAGGACCTGAGAACCTCTTAGGAATGGGGTTACAGGCATAAGTGCCAACACCTCTCATTTAGGAGGTTCTGGGGACTAAAACTAGCTTCATGTAAACAAGACCAGCCCTCTACCCATTGACTATATCCCCAGACTCCTTCACTGCTTTTGAAAAAGGAGCAAGTAAGTCATGAGTTGTGTGATACATACTTGTAATCTATTCCAGACCATACTGGGATACAAGGGGAGAGCCTGTCTCCCTCCAAGGAACAAATAACAAGAGCAACAACAAAGCAAAGCCATGGTGGCTCTGTAATCAGCAAGTCCAGACTCAGTCTCATTTAGATGGAGGCAGTAAAGCAAATCCATGCCCCCTTCACAATTGCCCAAATCACCAATATAAGAGCTTAAAACAATGACAAGCACCACAGACTCCACAAACAGCTCAACAATGCATCCTCCTAGACCTCTGAGCCATTAAAAAGAAATAGAGGCTGGAGAGATGGCTCAGAAGCTAAGAGCACATATTGCGATTATAAAGGACCTGAGCTTGAGTCCCAGAGCCCAAGGCAGGTAGATGGCTCACACTAAGTCCAGCTTTAGGACATTTGTCAAACCCCTTCTGGCCTCTGCAGGCAATTACACTCATGCACACCTACACACAGACAGACACGTAAACCTAATTAAAAATAATAAAAATACATCTTAAATATGTGTGCACACAACACGTGTTACATAGGAATATGTGTGTGTATGCTTTTTGAAGCTGAATTTCTACTCGTCCATTACAGGTGTAGGAACAGCTGTTTGAATGCACTTGCTGGTGTTTCTCGAATCTTTGTCTCAGGGCTGGCTGTTTAACACAGGTGGAATTGTGGCTGGAGAGAAGGTCTTTTTCAGTGCATAACTGCTGTACATTCAAAGGGGCCCTGAGAAAGCCACGAGAAAAGCATTCACTCTGCCAGAAGCTTTGGTTCTGCTGTGGAGCTAATCAAATCCTTAGGTCAACCTGGGCCAGGTTCATCGAGAGGTAAAATGAAAAGCAACTCCATGGCTTGCCAATGCCAACAACCACCAAATTCCTAGAACAGACCTTGTCAAGGACTGTTAGCCTCTGTGTAAGATATGGACAGCTTATGACAGGCCTGGTGGCACCTGCCTGGAATTCCAGCACTTGGAAGGCTGGTTTATGGGGATAGTGGAGGGAGGCAAACCTGGGCTACATTACAAGATCCAGTCTCAAGCCACTCTCCACCCCCAAAAGGAAATGGACTCTTCAAGAAATGTGGGTTGAACTGTGTGGTCATCTCTTGGTTCAGCTGGGCAGACCCTCTGTTCCACATCCATTTGTCTCACTGTTCTTGTAAGTCTGTATCAGTCATTGGTCTTGTAGGCAGAGATGAGTACGAGGTGGGGGCAAGAGAAGAACTAGGCCTTTTAGCCTCTATGTGGAAGAGGAGAGATGGCAGCTGAGGGCATAACACATACAAATAATTAAAAAGTATTTTAAAGCCCTTCAATCATTTGGGGCCCAATGATTTACCAATGGTACCCAATGGTTCTACAGTTATGATTGTTTTGCAAGCCAGTCAAGATATATAGCTGACCTGATGAACTACATGCTTAGTATGCATTTTGGCTCATGTATGTCTATTGTGAATTATAAAATTGATTGATCCAATTTTTATAATTAGCATCTATATATTTTATAGTATTCATAACAACTAAAAGTTATAATAAATAAAGAAAACCACCCAGAACTATAAAAATCAGTTTCCAGGGGCAGGAGATGACTCAGTGGGGTAAGAGCTCTCGTTCTACAGGTGTGAGGATCTGCGTATGGATTGCCAGCACTCACATCAAAAGGTGTGCGGGGTTGCATAGGCCTGTGACTCCAATGCCGTGGAGTCTGGGGGAGTGCTGGGGCTTACTGGTTGCCAGTCTAGCTCCAGGTTCAACGAGAGACTGTCTCAAGGGAATAAAGAGTGATAGACAGGGACACCTGATGTCTTCCTCTGAGTATATCATGGATGTGCACAGTTGTGTACACGTGTGCACACACAAAAATACAAATGAAACTAATTTCCAATAGCTAAGTGAAGCTTGCCTCTTTTGGGTTTCTAGAAAAATGTCTGCATAACCATACTATACATTTCCATAATATGCCAGTAGTCAACACTGAAAAAGAACTTCACAGGGGTCTCCTGAAGCCCAAGAAGAGAGCTCAATGTCTGTTCTACCTCAAGGATCTTGGTCCTATGACTTCAACCAGCCTGCATCTTTCTCCTGACTGCCTACCACTCCTACCACACTGCTCAGTTGCACCTAAATGCACCAAGCACATTCGTGCTTCTATAGCTTTACCTAAGCTATTTCTGCCCCCTTCCCCGCAGAATGCCATTTCTGCCTTCTTCCCATACAAAGAATTCCTTATAGAGTAAGGCCAGGTTCCAGAGTTTCCTTTACTCTATGCCTTCGCTGTCCCAGGGGAAATTGTTGGTTCCTGTGACAACAGAACAGCCCCCCCCCCCAACTCAATTTAGTTAGTTCCTCTTCAATCTCTCTCACTGGAGTGGAAACAATCTCTTGTATGGTAAAATAATAATGATAATGATAATAATAATAATAATAATAATAATAAGCTAGTCCACAGACTTCCCCACCTCCAGTAAACTAGCATTCTTGTTATATAAATAGGCTAGATGTGGGCCTGTAGAAAATAGAGCCACTAAAGATAAAACTTAATATCAAATTTCAAAAATACTTTTCCTGGATGGCTACTCTTGAAAGAGGGCAACTCCACTAAGGAGATATTCTAAGGTGACTTTAGAAATCACTGGAGGGCTGGAGAGTTGGCCCAGTGGTTAAGAGCACTTGCTGCTTTTGCAGAGGACCCGAGTTTGAATTCCAGCACCCTCTCGATGACTTGATGACTTGATGACTTACAACTATCTGTAACTCCAATCCCCATGGATTTGACACTCTCTTCTGCCCTCTGCAGGCACCAAGCACACACATGGTGCACGTTCATACATGCAGGTAAAACATTCATACACATAAAGTAATAAACTAAATAAAATCTAAAAAGGAACAAAGGAAAAAGGAAGTCAGCTGAGACCTCGGTGAAGGAAGCTGTGATACCCTGAATCAGAAGGCGGTGCAGGGACAGGCAGGCGGGGAACATGTTGGAAAGATGCAGGGGGATTAAGCTTGTCTGAGACCCTGAAATGAGTTGTTAGTAGAGTGACCACGCCTTTCACAAGCAATTGGTGTGCAAGTGCAGGCTCTGTGCTCCAGAAGGTCAAGATACACTGTGATCTTCCTTGCTAAGCCTGGAGTGTAACTGACCAATATATCCCTAGTTCAGGGGACAGAAGAAAATAATTGGACTTTTTTTCCCTCCTAAGACAGGGTCTTGTGTAGGTCAGTCTGACCTCAAGCTTGCTATGTATCTGAGAATGACCCTGACCTTCTGATCCTTAGGCCTCCCAAGTGTTAGAATCCCCATGCTGGTTTATGCATGCCGAGGAACAAACCTAGCACTCTAGTATCTGAGCCATCTCTTTAGTCCAAGAACTGGATTTATGGGTGTAGACAGCACATATCTACCTCCCTTGTAGTGGAAACCATAACAAAAAAAATTCATGAGATGGCCCCTGGAAAATTTTCATCTTGGGGAAATTCAATCTCTGGGGCTAAAGCACTCACATGAATAATGTGTTGGAAACACACAAAGATGTCATTTGGCTACTTTTTCTGGCAACTGCATGTTACTGAACATTTTGCCACTTGGATCCCTCTGGCTGCTGGTCCTCCACCTCCATAGGTGACGGTATCATGCTTTTTCCTGGGCTCCAGGGCTGGCCTACACTCTGCAGTGAAAAAGGCTAGAAGAGTCTTCAGAAGTTTTAAGTGGTGGGTAGACACTGTAGCCAACTGGGAAGCATTAGGAGCTGGTTGGTACCTGGGACCGGGCTCTAGATGTGCAGTGTACACAGCGGGCCCCGGGTGGTTGAGTCACACAGCTAAAGCTGAGGTGTTCTAGGTCAGTGTTTCTTAGACTTGAGCCATGTGAGGATTCTGCTTGAGCAGAACAATGGGAACTGAGATTATAAATGCTACCCCAAATCCGGAGCTTCTGACGAACATGGAAGTTGGGATGCTCGGGTCCGTGGCTTTTGGTGCTGGGAATCTAACCCAAGGTTCACCATGCTGACCACATACTGTACCTCTGACCAACAGTGCAGCCTCTGACCGTTAGGACCGTAAGCACTAACTAATGGAGCCTCCCCCATCATGCAAAGCACCTAATGAGGAGAGAGTTCAGGGAGACTGGAAAGCAGCTTCTTGTGTGGGTACATCTTTCAGGACCAGAGGGATGAAGAGGAGTTTTGGTGTGCCCCTCATTTACCAGGCTGGGACCAGATGAACAGGACAAAGCTACATTACAACGGTGAGCTGAGTCTCCAAGTTTAGTGTGTGTTACAAAGACTTTGGAGCTTGGTAAGATATTGACGATGAGGATCTGACTCAGTGCTTCTGATTCCGTGAGGTTTCTAAGAAGCTCCCAAGTGATCTGGGGACATGTGTTTGAAGGAAGAGCTGGGGGTTATTCCTATGGTAAAATCAGGGTTGGCAGGTTTGCTTCCAGATGTGCTACAGGACTGAGCAGATGTGTGTATGTGTGAGTGTTTCTCTCTCTCTCTCTCTCTCTCTCTCTGTATGTCTGTGTCTGTGTGTGTATCTCTGTGTATGTGTCTGAGTCTCTGTTTGTATGTCTCTGTATATGTCTGTGTGTATCTGTTTGTGTATCTATGTGTGTCCGTGTGTATGTGTGTGTGTGTGAAAGAGAGAGGGGGAAGGGAGAGAGAGTGATAATTGAGTATTGAGTGTCAGTGTCAGGTTTCTGACTGTAGATCAAAGAAGGATATATAAATAGGGCATAAGAAAATGCAAAAAAACTGCATGGGTTTATTTAACAATTGTGTGAGTGCAGGAATTGATATAAACTTGTGATTTTACACACACACACACAATGGACAAAAGGGTAAAGGAGCTTGTTATCAGGCCTGGAAACTATAGTTTTATCTCCAGGACCCACATGATAGAAGGAGAGAACTGATTACTGTAAGTTTTCCTACACATATATATTATGTACATATGCATATATCCATCTATCTATACACACATACACATATATATGTTCATGAATACAGACATGCACACATACACATAAATGTAATACAAATGTAAATATGAAGCATGTTCCTGTGTGCATGTGTGTTATATATGTATGAATGTGTTTATGCTTACCTCTATCTATATACTTCCCAGCGTTATCTGAGAGAGTGGAGAAACAAGGCCATGCTAATAGTGCACACACAGGTAGTACCCAGCTCTTCTCAGTCTCTAATGCCTTATCCACCAGCATAAGTCATGGTTCATCAAGGAAAGGTTAAACCCAAGGCTTAGGGCAGCAAGGGTACCAAATGAACTTGGAATATCACTTTATGTTGAAAAGTTTTTTTTTAAAGTAGTAATAAGAGAGGCTTCCATTAGCTAAGTCTAAGACAACTTGAGCACCAAAATACTTAAAAGCAAAAAAAAATTTTCAAATTGTTGATTAAAAAAAAAAGGAAGTGTGCACAGTGCTGAGGGTGGAAAGCTGTAGCAAGCAAAGACAAACAGGCGCTAAACAGAGGGGGACTTCTGAGGAGAAGTGGAATATTTCCACCGTCTTAGAGTGCTTCCCACGGGTTGCCTTTTAGTTGGAAGGAAGGGGGTGGGGAATGCCCAGTAATTACACAGTGTAGAAATTAGATAACACTTTTGGGTAAGCAAAACTCACTCACCAGGTAAGGGAGGAACAGACAGTTGGGGGCCTCCAGATGTCCTCAGAGAAGGCACACTGCCACCCATGGCGCTTTCTGGGTAAGAGAGCAGAAGCTCAATGGAAACGCGAGGAAACAACAGAGGCACACACAGGAAAACGAGCGAATTCTACAGGGATTGGAGATTAAGGGAACTTGACTGGAGTTCAATTTCTGGGACACCCCTCCCCCCGCACCAGTGGATGGAGAGACTGGACTTCTGCATATTGTCCTCTGACCTCCATATAGGTGCCTGGCATGCTGCCCCACCCCCCACGTATACACATGCACACACACCTACAAACAAATGAACGAATGACGGTGATAAAACCAATACAAATTTTAAAGAGAATAGCATTTCTTTTAAACATGCCAGCTTTGTAAGAGAGAGAGGGTGGAAGAAGACTACTGCACGGTAAAATCTGGAAGCACAATGGAGACGGAATTCTGTGCTGGAGAACCGTGCTCCAAGGACACCACGAATCACCGGACAAAGCGAGCAGTGACCGCGTAAGAGAATATCCCTGTGCTCAGGAAGACACTCGAGTATTTTGAGGTAAGGGGCAGGCCATGATGAACGTAGCATGCCTTCAAGGAAAATAAAACCCCATGGGAAGAAAGCAAACCCGAAGCAAGTGAGTAGGATGCTAGCCACTGGCCCGTGCTCACAGCTACGGGAGTTGCCCGGTTGGCCTTTGCACTATTTATCTTTGCAGACTTACGTAATTTGAAATGGGTTCCAAATGAAAGTGTAAATGGCTTTCTGTACTTCTGAGTGGTATTTAATAACATGGAGGCATGTTTGACTGAACATACTCTAACAGTGTAATTTTGTATTAGAATAAAAAAACGTAAGGTATATCTCACATATTCACTTTTACTTTAATTGCATTTATTTCGTGTGTGTGTGTGTGTGTGTGTGTGTGTGTGTGTGTGTGTGTGTGTGTATATATATATATATATATATATATATATATATATATATATACATATATATATATATATTTACACAATGAAATGTAATATATTATATATATTAATATATAACTAACCCCACTAAGTCCAATTTATGCAACATAAATTGGGCTTAGTGGGTTAATTTTTTTTTTTAAATAGAGGCCATGAAATTGGGAGAGTAGAAAGGTAGAGAGGGAATCTGGAAGGTGTTAGGGGGAAGTATGTGGGGGGTGATTATGAGCAAAATACAGTGCATTAAATTCTCAAAGAATTAACAATATTATAGTTTGTTTTTTCAAGCAAGAAGGAAATAAACCAATATTCAGAAAGGCACCGTGTCTTGGTTACAGAGTGATGAGCAGTTTTGTTCTGTTTCCTTGCTTCATTTTCAAGTTTCTAGGCAGGAACCTAATACTTAAACAAAAGCCATCTTTGAAGAGGAAGCCAAATCTTTGTTAAGATCTCATGTGTGATGCAGGCTGCCGCATCACTTGACATTGACAACAGCAGAATGAAGCAGAAGCCCTGAACACAGTGAACTATTCCAGGATGGGAATGGTCTCGTCAGAGAGGACATGTGAATTATGATACTTCTAAAATATAAAACCATAAAACTTTATTTCCCTCAGTAGTTTATAGAGCAATGTAAGTGTCTAAAAATGGGAGATTGATTAAATAAATTATAGCACAACTATAAAATAGGAGATTCATAAATGTTTTCTGGCATAAGTGCTCTGAGAGCAAAGGCAGAATGTGTGCTTCGCTTGCTATACTGCAGATTGTGACCATCCTGTCTCTACATAGATACTGGATGAATGAATGGATGAATGAATGAATGCTACTCATAGTTTGGGCAGGAGTGATGATGGATTGTTATGGCCTTTCCTATTTTTTTACGTGTTTTCAAATATTCCGCCATAAATGTAGTAACATAACATTTTTATTCAAAATTTTTATTTTTATTTCTATTTCTTTTCAGATTTATTTATTTATTATATGTAAGTACATGGTTGCTGTCTTCAGACACTCCAGAAGAAGGCATCCGATCTCATTACAGATGGTTGTGAGCCACCATGTGGTTACTGGGACTTGAACTCAGGACCTCTGGAAGAGCAGTCAGTGCTCTTAACCACTGAGCCATCTCTCCAGCCTCCCAAAATTTTTATTTTTAATTATGTGTATTCCTACGTGCCTCTGTGTGTGTGTGTGTGTGTGTGTGTGTGTGTGTGTGTACGTGTGTGTGTGTGTGTGTACGTGCATGTGGATGCAATGCCTATATAGACCAGAAGGCCAGAAGAGGGCATTAGATTCCCTGCAGCTAGAGTTACACATGACTGTATGAGTCAGTTAACACAGGTGTTGGAAGTCCAACTCCTCTGCAAGAGCAGCAAGCTCTCTTACCCTGTGAGCCATCTCTCCAGCCCCGAGTCACTTCTCAAAGGTGACTTGAAATAAGGAACCTCCATTGAAGTTGGGGCCGCTTTCCACCTCCCTAGGACATGGCCGGCCTGTACTGTTTCTCTTCTTGTCACTCAGCCCCCTACACTGGCACACTGAACAATGTGGAAACAAGCATTTCTAGAGCAGCAACTGTAAGCCAAAAAAATTAAAGCAAGAAGCATTCTCCATTTTCCCTAGACATGTACAGTTTGGGAAATGAAGAAACCTTTAGCTATTTACAAAGGAGACCATCCACCCTACACAACACACACACACACACACACACACACACACACACACACACAAGTTCACATGATTTTAAAGCCACAGGTTATCTCTGGAGAGTACAGAATAATTGGGTTTTAGAAGCTCCTCTGCCACCCAGGCTTCAGCCCCGCCCCCTTCCCAAACCCTATACAGGTAACCGACCCTTTCATGTGTGAATTTTCTTCCAGCCTATTCCTGATGGGATGGTGATACTGAGATCTAAAATTCTATATTATTGAATTTAGTAGAGAGTACTTGAAAACACACAAAGGTAAAACTTGACAAACTTAATAACAGGAGAGTGGCTTGGGAAGAAAACTTTGTACGCCTACTGGTTGTTTAACTTTTAAAAAATGATGGTCATATTACATATATTAAAATAAACATTTATTGACTGGAAACGACCCTGCTTTTCAGATTGGGGCTCATGGGGCAGCCATGCAAATAACTGGTGTGCCGAGTAGCTATGTGAACTAGGCACAAGCTAGGATCATGTAGGAAAAAGAATTATCAGTAGAAAAAGAATTTACCCATCAGATGAGCCTGTAGAGAAATCTTTTGACGAACGACTGATGTCGGGGGGGGGGGGGCAGCCCACTGTGAGCACCCCTGGCCAGGTGATCCTGGATTCTGCAATAAAGCTGGCTGAGCAATCTAAAAGTGGTAAGCAATAAGCCACACCCCTCCATGGCTTCTATTTCTGCTTCTGCCTGTTCCTCCTCTTGGCCTTCTTTCATGATGGACTGTAAGCCGTGAGATAAACCATTTTTCTCCCCGAAGCTTTTCTTTTTTCATTTGTTTTGTTTTGTTTCTGTCTTTATCTTTAATATAATCTGGGCTAGCCTGGACTCACAGAGGGTGCAGGATTCTCTTTCTGATAGAACAGCATGTGTTTAGAGTGCTGCCCCCGTCCCACCCCACCCCACCCCCGCCCCCAGGCTGACTCATGACCAAGACGAGCCAGCCCTTGCCCCCCATGTACAGGGACCAAGAGGAGCCAGCCCCCGCCCCCCACGTACAGGGGCCCTTGCTCAGAATCGCTGCTGACAGATTGGCTCCCTGTTCTTGGGGTTACTTTTTTTGTTCCTCAAACAACAGGGATGGGTATGTTTGACCCCTTACATTGGTTCTTTAAGGGTCCGGTGTCAACAACCGGCTGGGGTGAGAAGGACTGACTACCATAATATCACAGTTGCTCTGTGGACAAAGGTATTCCCAAGTGTTCAGTTTCCCAAGGCAGGGTCACAGCCTTTAGTCCCCCACCAACTCCCAGGATGTCTGCCTCATTTTATTTTTAAAGTAGCTTTCACACACACACACACACACACACACACACACACACACACACACCCTACACATATTTGCAGCCCATCTTTCTTAGCTGCTATGGAGCTGCTCATCTGCCCCCCTACCATCCCAGAATGCTTTCAGAAGCACAAATGTGATCATTTCATTTCACCACTGGCCACAGCTGCCTTTAGCCCCTGCTGCCAGAGGCCCTTAGCCTGTACAGACACACGAGGTCTCCACCGGTACTTTCAAGATTCCTCTTCTGTGTCTGTGCACTTAGCCCAGTGCCTGGTGCATGCACATCTCCAGACGGTCAGTTGGAGACCGTCCGAATAAAGGAATAGGGACATGCTGAAAGATTTTTCTATAGTCTTTCTCGGAACTTAACAGATATATAAAACCTCCTGGGGACCCTGTGAAAACCCAGATTTAGATGCAGGAGGTCAGGACGGAACTCCAAGTTCCCAGATGCTGCTGATGCTGCTGGTCTTTGAGCCACATTCAGAGAAGGGAGGACACATTGAATCCCGATAGCTTTCAAGGTGGACGAGTTGGATGAGTGTATACTCAGGATTAGATATTCCTATAGGGAATCTTGAAATCTTAAGTGAACTTCAGAATTGAAAGAGATGAAAGGAAGTTACAGAGTTTATGTACACACCCTGTGCGCACTGAGCAATGCAATGGGCTATTCCAGAAACAAGAGAAACAAATAAAAGCCATTTGCTATTAAATTCCCAGTACCAACTTCTCCTTAGCCCCTCGCTTCAGCCCTAGGCTGCGGAGGTGACAGGTGTGCAGCACTGTTTCGAGCTGCATCTGGGAATCTCTCTCAACACATACATATCCTCTCCACCCCTCTCCACCAATCTGATTATCTCCCCCCAGAAGACTGCGAAATGCATGGTGCTTTGCTCTCCATCACTGAAACCAGAGTCTGGTGGATGCTTTTGTTGCTGGTGGGGAGGTGTTGCCTGAGCTGGGGGAAGAGAGAAGCTGCCAGCTTTATAGTAGTTCAGATGCAAGAGATCTGCAGAGAACAAAAGGTATGGGCAACTCATGACTGTAGTCTTAGCATTTGGGGAGGTGAAGGCAGAAAGATCAGAAGTTCAAGGCCAGCTTTGGCTACAGAGCAAGTTAGAGACAAAAGGATTTAGCTCTGTAGACCAGGCTGGCCTCAAACTCAAGAGATCTGCCTGCCTCTGCCTCTCAAGTGCTGGGATTAAAGGTGTGCGCCACCACTACCACCCAGCCCCATTAGTGTTTTAAAAAGGAGTTGATATCATGTATTCATGTGTCTCTAAGCATAGTTATTTAGTCTTGCTTGCTTTTGAGTTTTGCCTTATATCAAAACATTGTTTCCTATATGTATGCTTACATTTGGGCTATCTAGTTTTTCCGTTCTTTGAATTAAAGGTTCCGGGAGCAGCCTTTCCACATTTCCAAGAAAGCTGTGAGTTTAGAATTATACAAAATAGTGGAATTACTAGACATGTGTGGGCGCATAGCTGTATGATGATAGCAAATTTGTTATAGCAAAGATGCTAATTTACATTCCCACAGTAGTACATAGGTAATGTCTATGCGTCCATGGCAATCCATGCTATCCCTGTTAGCTTGTGTCACATGGACTGTTGCCTCCTGACCACCTGACTGGAGAGGTAAGCCTGAGACTCGGCCATTTAGACTGAGCCCCGCACCCCACACCTTATCTAATCTTAATATAGGTGGACAGGATACTGAATGGAGACAGGTGCCCACTGGGCTTTGCCATGGCTACACAGTCATGAGAGGAGGCAGTCAGTGACAGAATTAAACCTGGAAGGGACCTGAGAGTCAAATCCTTCTCTTTACGTTTAAGGAGACAGAGGCTCAGAAAGGTTAAATTACTTGACAAGGTCTAAGAGCTACTTACTTGGTGAACCTTCCTCTGGGGCACTTGATTCCTAATCCAGAGGTGCCCACTCCTAGTAATTTAGGACAGCATAACGTCATGTATGAATTTATCAAAGAATTAATACAAATATTATATTAAAAAAGACAGCCCAGAATGATTCATAATTACCTTAAATATTCAAATAATTGATTTATTTTTTAAAGGTAATTGTTTAACTTAATGGACTGATGAATTTGATAATGTCCACTTCTTTGCTTATGGTGTGCACAGGAATAATATTCAATAGGATGAACAGGAGACCGAGACAACCCCCTCAATTATGGCTTCAATATGCACATTTATCTATACTAAAAGACATGGATCTCTTCAGGAAAATAACCCCCAGTTATCTCATTGGTGAATCTTATTATTGAATCACCTCCCTGGGAAAATGTGAGGCAGCTCCTTAAAAATGTGTGTGTGTGTA
This sequence comes from Mus minutoides, assembly GCA_902729485.2. Taxonomy (NCBI): domain Eukaryota; kingdom Metazoa; phylum Chordata; class Mammalia; order Rodentia; family Muridae; genus Mus; species Mus minutoides. The sequence goes on from LR750337.1 coordinate 497,140, forward strand.
AAGCAAACATCAAATCCACTAAGTTTCAATTTACTCTCCTTTATGAACACTCATAATTAAGCCACCCTAAGGGGCTGGGGGCCGTGAGATTATGGTAGCATAGCATCAGTGAACTTCTTTATAATGCAAGACTACTTTACACTGGGATATGGAAAACTAATTTGTAGCATAGATACTTAGTACCAGAGACACTTCTACCCACTCACTGCAGGGAAAAGAATCAAACTGGAGGAGGAACAGGCAGTGAGTCCATGTGGGAAGTGGCTCCCGCAGCCTACAGGGGAAAGGCTGGTTTATGCTGTCCTTGGGAATTCTCTGCTTCCCTACCCCTGCTTAGCTGCCTTGCTTTCTCTTCTCCAATTTAAACTATTCTTTAAGATGTTTCTCCAGGGTTGGAGCTGGAGCTGAGTTGGCTGTGTGCTTGCCTCAAATGATTGAATGTTCTGGCTTTGATCCCCAGCACTGGGTATGGTGGCACACCCCAGAACTCAGGAGGTGGAGGCAGGAGGATTAGAAGTTCAAGGTCATCCTTGGTTACATAGTGAGTTCAAGACTAGCCTGGAATACATAAGACCCTGTGGATTTTTTTTAACTGTTTACATTTTTTTTTTTTTTGGTTTTTCGAGACAGGGTTTCTCTGTATAGCCCTGGCTGTCCTGGCACTCACTTTGTAGACCAGGCTGGCCTTGAACTCAGAAATCCGCCTGCCTCTGCCTCCCGAGTGCTGGGATTAAAGGCATGCGCCACCACGCCCGGCTTAACTGTTTACATTTAACAATGACTTTGGTTTGATAACAAAAGCCTTCTGTGTGCCACCCCTCTTTTCAATTCGAGGATAAAGCTTACCAGGTTTTTATTAATTTGGGGTGAGAGCTTAGAGGCTTGAACACCGAGTGATTTTGCCCAAGGATGCTGACTATACTGTACTGAGTTACTTCTTGTTCAAGTTTTCCTCCTGGCAGACATTTTAATCAGCACTTCTCCTATTTAATGATCTTGTAGTACCATTACATAATCGCCCAGCTCACCAGATTAATGATGAAAAGAGGAACTGATTTTTCCAGCTGCATCATTTGAAGTAAACGTTAACTTTCTTTCTGAGTCCTTCCTCTAACAGCATTAGCGTGACAAATATGTCTTTCTCTAGCATAAGTAATTAGAATTTAATCACTTTAACTGCATCTTAATTACCCCAAATGAATTGAAAGGACATTTAATAGCAAAGATTAAATTGCCTTAATGAACGATTTTTGTGACTCCATCAATATTGGAATCACGGTAGCAGCTTCTGACCCACTCGTCAAGGCGCCTGCGGTAAGGGCCACTGCCACTAGGTGGCGGCCCTCACACGCTTGTATGTTTAACACCCCTACCTCCAAATCTGTTTAAGAAGGCAAGAGGAAAAGACAAATGAAAAGCGCATAGTTTGCTGTGTTCTTCTGACAAACTTTCTTTGGGACCATGAAATCACCATCAGATGTTAAAAGAAAAGAATGATTCCAGAAACTGCCCGTTCTCTCTACTCCATGACATATGTGAAGAAAGAGGGGTGACAGGCACGTGGTATGTGACAGGAACCGAGTTGCTCTCAAACAATCACTAACATACAAGCAGAGCTTTTTGTCAATTTGCTTTCTCTCTCTCTCTCTCTCTCTCTCTCTCTGTATGTGCGCATGAGCTCACACGCGCACACGCTCACGCACACACACACACACACACACACACACACACACACACACAGAGTCATAAATTTGAGGTAACAAACAAGTTTTGGATGAACAGAGCCAAAGGCATATGAAAACGTCAGCCTTGGAAGCATGGGTGGCTTTGGGCCTTTGGGCCTTCCTGCAGGCACGGGTCCCAGAGGGCCAGGCTTACCCGCAGAGCATATCTAATGAGATGGGCCTTGCCTATCGATAATTGTTTAAGTGAAAACGTGGATAGAGAGACATGGGCTTCACATCTGTTACCACTCTGGCTGCTTCTTTGGAAGGGATCAATTAAAAGAACTCTTGCTTGTACATCTGAGAAGAAGGAATTGTTTCAAAAGCGTTCCTTGAGAGCCTCAGAGAAAAAATTTACTCTATAATTTCAAGAGCTTTATGATGTCCAGACCTTGTTAAACAGATGCTTAAGATAATGATGTTCACATTCTGGGTGTATTGATTGTGATCTGGAACTGGCAACAGAAGTTATTGGTGGAGGATATGTTTGGCCAAGACCTTCACATTAGGGAAACTGAGTCCAGGGCATCAGTAAATTCTAGTGGGATGACTAGAGACAAATTATTTAACCCACTACAGAAAGCATCAGAGAAAGGCAGAGTAACTACCACACACTATGTAGGATCCCAGACCTCCATGCATATTAAGATCACCTGGAAGGCTGGGTCACACCCCATTCAATTAAATTGAAATATCTGGGGTCGCAGTCAGACATTAGTTGTTTAGGTCTTTAAATAATTTCCACGTGTATTAAGACTTATAATCCATTGGCATAGACAGGGAGTATTACGTGGGAATGTCTACCACAGCATGAAATGAATACAATGTGAACAATCAACTTAAATTTTCTTCTCATTCATCGGTATGACAAAGCTGATGAATTGTCCTCTAGGGCTGGGCTCTGCTCAGCTGTTGTCTTATTAAATCGACACATTCAACAAACAGAAAATGTTTCAGAAGCTATTTGTTCCATCGTAGCATCTTTGGGAAGAAAGGTATGTAAATGATAGAACAGTGAGCCCTGATAAATAATTGTATGTTTGTATCAAATAGATTGTCACATGGCTGGCCCAGTCATCTGTCACCTCAGGAAGAGTAAGCTTTATCAGAGTTAATATACTTGTTTTATTTTTATTTTTAAAATAAAAACCTGTAAAATGGGTGGTATTGGAATGTATGATTGTATACCAAACTCATTTACATTAGAAATAAGATGTTCCTTCTTATTGGACTGCGAGACTAAATTTTCCATGTAGAAATAACATGTCTCTCCTCTGAGGGTGCACACTTGTCTTATTCAAATGTCAACGCACAGAAAATGATCAGTAGTGCATATGGGCTGAATTTTTTTATATACTAGAAATGGATTCTATAACAAGCATTGTTTTATGAAATCCTCTTTCTGTAACTACCCCAAGTTAGGGGACATTCCATTTTATCAAACTGCAGAAATCTTAGCATTTAAATAGGCTCTGAAATGAAACTGGCTATTTCACTTTCGAGTCACAGGGGTTGGGTTACGAAAATGAACATGTGTTTAAATACTCCGTTATATGCAGTTTACGGAGAACGCTGGGCATTACCACTTCAAGGACATGGCCGCCACTAACTATGGACGTGGAGGAGCGAGACACCTGGGAACCTCCCTCTAAATTACCCACAGCCATTAGAGTTGAATATTTCCTTTTCTTTACAAGAAAACCAAGAATGGATTTTACCGGTATACTCTGTAAGAACTGTTGCTTGAGAGAACTTTGGGGACCAGCGCGTTTGATTAGCTGAATTTGCCACGGATGTGGAAGATGACGACATCAAACAGCTAGTGTAACAACCTCCTTAAAGACCTCGTAGATTAGAGATGACTATAGATTTTCCCCAGCACGGATCAAAGGGACTGAATTGAACGTTTTAGCTTAATGATCCAACTCCTGTCACACCCACCGGGACGCAAATTCCGATTTTATATGCTCGTGTGCACGTGCCATGCCACGTAGGAACAAACCAATCAACACCTGATCTTTGACGACGGTTTTGATCTTTTCGACGACCCGACAGGGCCAGTGTTTATTCCAGGAGGGGCCTCCCGCTCTCACAAACCTCAGAATATTCGCTATTAATGTTTCTTTGCTAGAGCATGGGATCCTGTAGCATCTTGGCTGCCTTTTTAGGGACAGAGACCAGGATTAGGCTACGGGGCTGCGGAGCTCTGTCCAGGGTCCTGACTCTGGGCCCGGGTTCCATGCCTGCAGGCTCTGACAGCTCCTTCACTCACCCCTCGGGAGGAAAAAACAAAGGCTTCTAAGCTTCAAGCCTGGGGGGTGCCCTCTGACTCACTCAGGCCAGTTTGCTGGGAAGCAAGCAAAACAAAGGGACTGTTAATCTGGGCGGACTATTCTGGTCACAGCCTCCGACTTCAGAGAGCCAGGGTCACCTCTGCAGTTATCGCTCCTTTCAGGTAAAATGTCAGCGTAATTCGGGCAGGGAATCAAATCATTTACCTTTTCTTGGTAGGTTACAATTAGGGGGTGGGTAGCTTAGAATTCGGGCTGTAATTGGTAGGGAAGGAGTCGTGTTTCCCTCGATGGAGCTTGCATCCTCTTCCTCCTCCACACCCTCTTCCTATCAAAACACGGCTTAGAAAAGTCTTAAGACAAGGATGCCATAAAAACAAAGCCTCAGTCAGCTCAACATCTATGTCCTGTCTCTCGCCAGGTGGCCACTAGGGGTCGTGAGCAGCGTCTTCTGCTCAGCTACTCCAGTTGCAGCAAATCGAACCTGGGTTCAGAAGTCTGGGAGCGAAGGAAGAAGCCAGTTTCATCTCTGCCTCTGCCCGGCTCCCAGAGGGCAGAAAGCTTCGAAGATAGTCACGTTATAGGTTTTGGATGGCTTTGCTGCTATGATATAGCCGCACTACTGGCTATATATCCTCTGTGTCCGTTGTAATAAGCGGCTGGGTCTGGAATGACCGCAGTACCCTGACCCCTGGGCATATGGGGATGACACTCAGGATTATCCAAAGATCACCAGGCTGCATTTTGGGGAGGATGGGAAAGGTGGTAGGCACCTTCTGAACATGCCATGGGGTTTGCTTCTGGTGTGTGTTCTCTCTGTGTTGTGCACAAAGTCACTACCCCACAGCAGGGTCAGCCCGCTACAAAAACTACAATCGCTAATTATCACCACAGGCACACCCAAACTCCTGCGCTTCCTCTCCTCATGGGATGTGGGTTCACCAACAAAAAATACACAAAGCAAACTAATATCCCACGGAGGGGATAGAGTCTGTGAGAAAAGATGCCTTTCAAAGCCTTCTGATGACTGTCCTAAGTCCTTTCGACTATATATCTGGTGTGTGTGTGTGTGTGTGTGTGTTTTCCAGCTACCACAGTTCACCCCACCATTCATCCCTGGAGGCTTTGGGACTCTCGGTTACCTTCTGATAAGGGGTTATCCCTTAGCCTCTCTGGGAGAAAGCCATTTCAGGCCTTGACCCCAGCCTCCAAGGCGGACACGGTCGGTCGCGCCCTGCGGGCCCTTTGTTCAAGCTGCAGCGGGCTAGTAGCAGCTGCACCACGGGAGAGCCACAGCTCAGGGCGCCAGGAAATCAGTGTGATGGCACCGTTGCCGCCTTCTTTTCCCACTCTGTAGCCCAGGGGCCCTTCCAGCCCTGGCATCTCTTGTGCCCAGTCCTGGCCTCTCTCTCTCTCTCCACCCAGAATTCTTCAGGGGTTGAACAAATGCTGTTCCTAAGACCCAGCCTAGCATTCCTGCCTGGCTGTCGCTGCAGAGGCAGCACCAGACACTTGAAATGTCACCGGTTGGGATAAATATTAACACAAAAGCAAATGGACGTGTGCAGAACCAGTTATCAATCAACCAGGCCACAAGGCCACTCACAGCAAACACGGCCCAGGTTGGGTTGGGCAAGACTTTCTCAGGGCCACTTCCAGGTAGGAACCCTCCCCCCACCCCCATCCTCCCTCAGTTTAGATGTTCCTCTAGCACAGAGAAATAAATACCCGACCACAAGGGGGCGAAGCCCCGAAGCCCCGGGTGCTGCAGGGCAGGCTATCTTCGCGCAGGGTTCGGAGGTCTCCTTACCTCCAGCAGGGTGGGCTTGCTCAGCACACGACCTTGCCTGGGCTGAGGAGGACCTGAGCAGCTACCACCTCCTGGGTGCACAGTGCTATAGTCACATTGGTGGGTGTCTCTTGCAGTCTCTTTCCGTGCTGCCAGCTCCCGCCGAGGGGCCCGAAGCCTTCTGGACTATTTAATTGGAGGCTAATCTCCTCCTGTCTTGATAGACGCCCACATCAGAGGCGGGGCACCCAGCTTAGTCTCCCCACCCCACTCGGGACCAGAAGCGGCGTGTGCGTCTGGTCACGCTGCGTTTTAATGAGCAGCAGCAAGCATTACGTTGAGGCAACATATATTGATTTTTAAAAGGTAGTTAATTTGGTGAGAATTTCCTCCAGTCTTTCACCAGCGCTTGTAATTTATACACCAGAAGGCGCCTCCCCAAACATACTGCCACGTGCGGAAGATTTTTGACCCTCCAAACAAGCTACAGTGGAACACAGAGAGGCAAGTGGAGAACCTCTCTTCCACTCAAGAGTAAAGGAACTCAGCAGGGGCTTGTAAAGGGGTTGAGAAAAGATGCTGATTTACTCTTCGGCGGAAGAGCTAACAAAGCTGCAACAAAGCTGGTCCTGGGGAGCAGGTATCAAGTTCCTGCAGTTTCCACACCAAAGCATCAGGCGGGTCAGTCCTAGGCTCCATCACTGAGGCCTGCCAGTCACCATTTCAAGGATCAGAAACCGACTTCTCTTAAGGAAAGAAATCAATGAGCACGGCTGGGTTTTCTTTAGTGGTTCCAAAATAGGCTGCGACTTTCCTGGAGAATGGAATGGTTCTGAGTACCTTTTCTCCCTCCTCCCCGGCCCCCCCCCCGCCCGCCCTCTCTCTGAGGCCTTCATGTTAAAGAGACCAAATAGGAAAAGAAGAAATAAAGAAAAAAAAAGAAACGAAAAAGGAGGTGCTCTGCTGTGTCTCAGGACATCCAGTGTCCCCTGGTTTTACGTCCACTGACACCTCCCATGTGCCACACATTCTAGGAAAGGGCTACATGCCTGGTGCCAAGAATAACAGAGAGCTAGCCATCTGGACTTAGGTGTGTAGATATCCCTAAGACGACCTTCTAGGTCCCATGAGCACTTACTCAGCACCCAACCCATCCCTTTGGTACACAGCTTCTAGAACTTGGTTTTCCTTCGGGGGGGGGGGCGGGCCTCCCCAGCACCAAGCAGCCACCCTCCAAATACCTGACTCAGTTTTCTTATCTGGAAGCCAGTGGGCCTTGCAGAGGATAGACAGGTTAGGTTTCTAGAACTAAGCAATCCTCTTAGTTCAGGACCTATCATATCAGTCTGTCCTTCCGGGCAGTGACAAAGACCATGTGGGATGTCACTGATGTCTCGAGTGTCTTCACCAAGTAGTGAGGTGTGACTTTCCTGAGGGAGTAGCTTTTTAATCCACACTCCTGGACCCCACAATGGATAGCCTCAAAGCACTACCTTGCCTGGAAGGTCTGGAGCAATGGCTTCAAGAAAGTGTAGTGGGAGGTTCTGGAGCAGAAGAGAGAGAGAGAGAGAGAGAGAGAGAGAGAGAGAGAGAGAGAGAGAGAGAGAGAGAGAGAGCAGCAAGGTCAGCTGCTCGTAGGGACCCAATGGAGCAACACAGAGTGCTATAGAATGGAACCGGGGAGGCTTAGGGGTGACATTCCATTCCGTCAGCCCAGGTCCTCCATCTGAGCTGAGGCCTCATCAGATTCCTGGGTTCACCAACCAGAGTCTGCTTTGAGAACTTTATAGCAAAGGGCTTAGCTATGCTAGAAATTCTGGGTGGTCAGAGGCTGAAGCAGTATAGCATTCGTGAGGGAAGGCCACTAGAGCCCAGATTCGGGGGAACCGTTAGGGTAGCCTCATGGACTAGGATCTGAGGCTAGTCCACATCTACCTCTCCTCAGCTTCTCATTGGCAAGCGCCGGGTGGGGGAAGGGGGGGGTTCGGCCTCACGCTTTGATTTTAGTCTGTGAACCGGCTCAGTGCCCTCGGCTCAGAGCGGATTGACTGTCTTTCATTCTCTAGGGACGAATTAATGGAGAACGATCAGTTAATTAACAAACCCTCATTCCAGCGTTTACCTTTCTCTTTACCAAGACTCAGACCTGGGCGCAAGGCTCAGATGAGGGTGTGTGTGTGTGTGTGTGTGTGTGTGTGTGTGTGTGTGTGGCTTGGGGATGGAGGTTTGGGGGTGGGAAGACAAGGATACTGGAGTCAATCAAAGCGACAACCTCCGCCCAGGTCTCATGAACACAGTCCGCCCCTAGGCTGCCCTTTTCTCATGTCTTCAAGAGTCTCCGAGTGTGCCTGGATCCCTGGTGCCGTTCCAGCTGAGCTCAGCTGTTCACTAGGTCTCTTGACCCACTACAGGAGCCAGGCCTGGTGCCTGCACTTGGCAGCTGAGACTTTCAGTGTCGTCCCCCCCACCCCCCAATCAAACAGCCTGCTAGGAATTTTGAACTGGGTGAGAGGCTTGCTGATTCGAAAGACATTTACACATTCCCACCCAGTAGCAGCACAGAGACTTAGATGGGGAAAAAAAAATCACGACGACGACGCAAAAGCTAGTTGTCAGCCCAGGCTCAACCGGGAGTTTCCTGGGGGATCTGGTCACTGTCCGCCTCTGTCCCCTTCCTTTCCACAGCTGGTTATAAACTCAAGCTTTTGTGTGATAACCCTTCCAAAGCAGCCCGCCATGCACCGATCGCCTGCAGGTTTGGAATCTGTGTGCACTCCTTATTGAAGTGCGGTTCCCCTTGCGCGTGGCGCCAATAAAACCGGCCAAGAGTGGGTCGCCGCAGCCAGCTCAGCCAATATTGACTGGCAGCTTGAACGGCGCCTGGCCCGCGCGGGGTATGTGCCTTGAGCAACGGGTGCTAGTTCTAGGTGTGCTTCGTCCCTTCCTAAACCCTTGTGTTCCGCTGAGATTCCGCCAGGTTCCAAGAGTCTCTCTGCCCGCGGCTCAAAACCTTGCAGCTCTGTCCCCGAGCACAAACGCAACCCCGAAGTCGCGGAGGAGGCCGCCTTGTTCGGTCTTCGAAGCCTCCCTTAGCCCAATGCGCTGAGCCCTTGGAGAAGGAGGAGGTTGACTCCCCGAGCTGGCTCTTCCAGGTCTAGGGACACCTCTCTTGAAGAAAGGGGAGGCGGAGCGGGACGAAGCGCGCCCAGCCTTTCTCATTCCCTCCCACCGTCAGTCCCTTATCTCGCCCATGAGCCCAGCGCCTCACCTGCTAAGCGGAGTGCCGACATGCGCTGGAACTCCGGCTCCTGCAGCCACTTCCACATCCTCCGGAAGGTCTCCCGACCCGACTTGAGTTTGCTCCAGGGCTTGGGGTTTCGGAGCAGGTCCGAAAGGGTCCCCTGGGAACGGCAGAGCACCCTCTGCGCGAAGATGGCCTGTGGGATGCTGTAACGTTTAAGCTCGGTGGTGATACGCTGCGCCACCTCTTTGGTATTGATCTCTTCCATTTGCCCTGAATTACTTCCATTGCTGACCTGCGCGCCGGTCACCGAAGGGTTGGGCTCTCGGGCTGTGCCCAGGAGCTGTCCGTGGCCCTGGGCATTCAGGTGGGCATGGGGATGGTGCGGAGGAAGGCCGTTGATGGGTACCATGCCGGCCGAGGTGGGCGTGAGGTGCTGCTCCCCGTGGCGACCGAGCATGGCAGGGTGGTGGGCTTCGAAGCCATTTGGGGTGAGCATCTTGTCGGTGGGCATAGCCGCGCCGGGATGAGCATAGTGGGGAAGTCCTTGCTGGGAGTTGTGAATGCTGCCCAGACCGGAGCCAGAGAGGGGCGAGAGGCTCTGGCCCATGCCAGCCACGTCCTTGTGGTAGGGGGTATAGAGGTTATTCATAGAGGCCAGCCCGCGCTCATCCCGCATAAGTGTGAAACTACCGCTCACGTTGCCCGCCAGGCGCTGGTGGTGGTGTGGGTGGTGGTGGTGATGGTGGTGGTGATGATGGTGAGGGAACTTGTCGGACACGGTGGAGATGGGCGGCAGCGGCTGCAGAGGGGTTAAGGTAGTGTAGGTGGTGGGCATGCTCATACCTGGGGGAGTTTCACAGGCCATGGTCATGGTGGGGTGCAGGGGGCCAGTCAAGCTGTGCTCAGGGGCGCGGTGGTGGTGGTGGTAATCGCTGCCTCCGCTGCCGCCGTCCAGCAGGGACGCCATGCCCATGGAACGCGGGTGCGCGGGAGGCAGGTGGCTGCCGCGGTGCCCCACGGAGCTGCGCGCGTGAGGGCTGCCGCCCAGCAGGTCAGCAGGGGCGGGCACCGGCTCATGGCTCACCCCGTGCAGCTCGCCGATCGCCTCCATGGTCAGCTGTGCGTTCATCGTGATGCGGGCGAGCGGGCTGCAACATCGATGTGGCCGGGCAGAGGAGGCGAGGGGCGCAAGGAGTCCAGTCTTCACATCGGCTGCCTGCGACTGTGGCCTTTCTTCCTCTCACTGTTGGGATCTGTGTCTCTCGCTCTGTGTGTGTCTTGCCTTCTCTCTTGTTCCCACCTTCCCCTCTGCCTTATTATTTTTTTTAATATTAATTTCCAAAAAGGATCCGTGCTGTTGGGAGAGCGCGGCACCCCTAGCCCGCCCAGCCCGGCCCCCTCTCGCCCCTCTCCTTCTTAGAATCCTGCTGCCCCCGGCTCCCTTGACGCGGCCCGTGCGCCTGCCGCGGCTACTGCCTGCCTGTGCCGCCCGCCAGCTCGAGCCATGGCTCGGTTACTGTTGCAGACTGTGGCTGCGATTCGGTAGCCGCCGCTGCTGCGGCTACCCGCCCTCACGCCCGCCAGGCGCAGCGCGCATGCGCGCTGCCAGGCTCCGCCCCCTCGGTCCCAGAGCTCCGTGACGTCCTAGCCCAAATGAACCGAGAGGGTGGAGGGGTGGGGGGGCAGAGCTTTCTCAGCGGCGCCGAATGGCCCGGGATCGGTGAGCATGTGCTCGAGACGCGCGCAGAGCGCGACCTGGAGCCGCCGCCACAGTCCTCGGAGACTTGCTACCCTCCTGGACTTCCTCACTTCCTCCCTCTCTCTTCCCATCCCGACTTTCTTGCCTGGTTTCTGTCACCGTGGGCCAGCTAGGTTTGAGAACCAGAGCCCCTGGGTCTCAGTTGCTAGTTCCCGGTACAGGTTACCGGCGGGGAGCTAGAGACTATGCCATGGCCCAAAGCCCGCTCGCCCATTTGGGCTTTATTCCCTAGAGGGTCGCTGGAGACCAGCTTATTCCCTGTCCTTAAACGATTGTCCTACGGGGGCGTTGGGACGCATATACCCTGAAGGCCTACCTAGGTTGGGGCGCTGTAGAACTGCCATCCATGATCCTCTCAAGTATTCCTCACCTTTCCCCATCTGAGCCTGGGGCCCGAGGAGCACTCAGGAATCAGTGCTCAGTGAGGAGCAATCAGATCGAGGCCACACCTCACTGTCCCAGACCTCAGAGAAGGTCTTTCACTTTGCTCCCAATTAAGATGGCTCTTCCACTTTGGTTAAAGTATCCCCCTCTGCTTGGGGGGATACTGAGGGAGACAGAGAGGGCCTGGTTAGCATGGAAAGGGGCGGTTTTGTTGTTGTTGTTATTCCACAGCCTTTCTAGAAAAGAACCTAGATAGAGGCTTGGAAAAAGTACCCCACGCAGGCAGAGTTCACGTGGCTGAGCAGGTCTCTGAGCCGAGTGGCTTGGACCGCAGGGACGCTTTCCTTTTCCTGGCGTCCCTGCAAGAAGCCTCCAGATTTGAAAATCAATTCAGCTTTGGGCATAATTGTGCCCCTGTCACAGTCACGCTCCAATCTGGAATTGAACCCGGGCCTTCAGCCTGGTGGGGACGCGTGGGGAGGCCCCCAGTGTGGGACACACACCCGGCCGCCACATGCCGCGGCTTTCTTTTATTTACAAAAGAAAGAAAGAAAAAAGTCCGTAACAAAAGGCAGAGCCTTGTCTGCTTAGGTGCTTTTATCCCTTGGAGAAAGGACAGATGTGCCCATTGTCAGGCCCTTGGCAGTTACGGCCGGGTCAGCGCCGAGCCTCAGCCTGGGGCTAGCAGTGCTCACAATAAAGATAGCCTCAGAGCGGGCTTTCAGGGCTCAGCTACTGAACAAAGTGTCTGAGGCCTGCTCTGCGCCAAACACAGAACCCACCGCCTGTGTTTCCTTGTAACGGTTTTCAGAGAGCCTAGGATTGAGTCGTGGTGGTGGAGTCTATAAGAAAATTTTGGTGTAGTCAACCCAGGGTGTGGTAACCTGAAATCTCATCAGTTAAGGTACAAACAGGCTCATAACCCAATTGCCTGCCTCTAACAGCAAAAGGCCCACAGTCAAGGTCAGTGGGTACAGAAAGACTTCCTAGAAGACTAATTCTGCCGAATCTCAATATCAGAACCGGTTCCATCCGACCCAAATAACTCCTGTGGACCCTACTTCAAGTCAGCTTGGTCGTGATCATTTAGGAATCTGAACCCTTCAGGAAAAGGTCATGGGTGGGGTGAGATACATTGGCCAAAACCAAAATAATACTAATTTATTTATTATTGCTTCAGATACATTCAAGTACAAAATATTTTCTAGAAACCAAATCTACCTTCCTTCTTTTTCTTTTCTTCTCTTTTCTTTCTTGAACTCCTTTCCAGTAGTATAGAGTGCTTGCATCTCTTGTAAGACCAAAGGATGGGTTGAAATAATCTCAGCTCACCTGTTCCTGCCACCATATTTTAATCCCATTGAAATGCCTGATCTGCCCTTATGGCCATCTCTTCTTGAACGACTGTTCCTTTTAAAAAAATGAAAGAAATTAGTTCACATATAGTTCATGGTGCTACCGCCCTCTAGTTAATTAGAGACTTGATCTTGGAAGAGTCCTCCTTCACGGTGACTCTTAGTGGAGCCCATCAGAAGAGGGGTGGGATCAAGGAGCTCAAGTCTGCCAAAAGGGACTCTGTCCAAAGGGGCCTTGTCAAAAAGGTGCCTTCTTTCAGCTTTGGTTCCCAAAGGAGAAAAGAAGTTGAGGAAGGATCTTTTGGCCTTGCTCACCTCAGTATTTGACACCCCCACCCCCACCCCCACCAATCTCAGACTTGGTTTACAAATCTCCCTCTCCCCCTCCCTCCTCCTCTTGCACCACCTCCTTCACATATTCCTTCTCCTCCTTCTCTATTTTACATCTTTTTTTTTTTTGAAACACTATTTTCCTGTAGTTGCTGAGTTAGAAGCATGGTGTTTTTCACCCCTCAGAAGCATTTTCTGTATGATGGGTAGAAAGGACGTTTTTCTGGCCTCTGAGGGAACAGGAGCTACCTGCTGTGATCTGGTCTTCTTCTCAGAGTGCCCAGCACAAAGCTTGTCCATCTGTCCATTCTCTCTCTCTCTCTCTCTCTCTCTCTCTCTCTCTCTCTCTCCACCCCCTCTCTCACTTCTTCCCCACAGCCTATAGTACTTGCCTCCCCTGTAAGACCAAAGGACGGATTGAAGCAATCCTAAGGGAAGAGAGAGGCTATAGAAGAATTCCTTGGAACTGGACAGTAAGTGTGTGAAGCAGAGAACTTAACTGCTTCAGTTCTAAGCAACTGAAGGAGAATCACAGAAGAGTAATGTAAAAACGATTAAAATACAAGTTTAAAAAACAGGGGCTAAAGGCTCAACTAGATGCTTGTTGCAGGATTTTCATGTTGGAACCCAACTTTTGTGCTACTGGGGGGCCTTGAGCTGGGCAAAGGCTCTATCACTGATGTTTCAAGGTGTAAATACCTGGGAGTGGGTAGGTACGTGAAATTAATTTGTCCTCTGCTAGATTGGCTACAGTTTGCAGGGCAATGCCATCAGACTTGTGGAAAAGGCTGTTCTTGTAAATGCTGGCCACACGCGGTTCTCTAAAATGGCCCATGTGATTCAGAGTTAATGGCTTGGTTTTCTTTGTGAACAGTAGAGTTGTAACATATGGACCATTCAAAAGAAATGTTTTTATGCTCTTTGGGGCATCAGGTGTTCAGTCCCTATTTTGGTAACTGCTGTCCTGGGTTTCAGAAAGTGTTCCCACCCAGGGCTTCAGGTAAGAGATCCTTGGTTACAGCATTTGAAGCCTAAACATTTCTGAAACTTGAATGAAACTCCCAGAGAGGGACATGCTGATGGCATCTGGCACATGTGGATGGCATCTGGCTTCAGCAGCACCCTTGATAGAATAGGGTGAAAGATTTTATTCTAGCTGCTTCCTGTAGGGTTCTACTGTCGTGCCCAGAGACTTTCCATCTCTGGAGAAATTTATTCATAAAATTGCTGTTGGTTTAGAATAGATAAGAAATGCAGAAAAATGGTGGCCTGATGATTTATTATTGAAAACAATTAAAACAACACATTAATTCCCAGTTCCTTGCGATGTGGATGTGACTTCTCACTCTGGTAGAGGAAGTGGGATCCAGTGCTTCTGACACCCTCTTCCGAGTTTTGCCCCTGTATTCAATGTCTGCATAGTTTTCATTCGTCTGTTCAGCTACCCTCTTTCCTTCCTAAAAATTGCTTTGTGCATGAAAATGGGTTTAAACCCAGCATTTCCGCACCATTTCTTTTGTCTTTTATTGCCCAAATCCCCGAAGAAGATGCCTGCGGAAGGGCGGTTGGCTCTCTCCAACCCCACCTAACGCGGAGTTCCAGGAACTGCTTAGAGGCGCCTCGGTGGCAGCCTGAAAACTGACCACTCCAAGAGCGTTGGTTACTTCCTGGGCAAGGAAGAAAAGCGCTTGTTCTCCTGGGACCCTAGGTTAACTAGCAACGGATTGAAACTCTTTCTGGGAGTCGCATACTTTGGCAAAGGCTCTATGCCTTCAAGTCAAGAACATCTAAGGGGTGTCACAGTGTGATTGAGGTAGAGGTGTCTGGCTCCTAGGTGACAGGTAGCAGAGCCCAACGCTGCAGAAGGTTAACCTGACTCCGGGGAAATTGGGCTTTTATGGTCTGATCTTCAGTGGGTTTTCTGTCTTAGTCATAATTTTATAGAAACGGGGTGAGGGAGCAAATGGTAAGAAGATGAGTTTTGCAGATTTGGGGTAGCAATGAACATTCCTGAGTTTTGCAAATTTGGGATAGCAATGAACACTCTTTTTCCAGTCCTCAACTTTTGGAAGTGTAAGATGGATTAGCAGTGGCTTCCTGATGGTAGAGATCCAAAGCTGGGAACTGGAAAGGAAGGCGGGAGAGTGAGGGGCCATGTGTTTGCATCATTCAAAGCGACTCAAAGGAGGGAAAACTCAGAGGGGTGGACGGAAGGCCAAGTGTATTAGAGATGCTTTCTAGTAAGATATTCTTCTCCGACTTTGGAGATAATTAGAAAGCAGAAGTCACCAACCCATCTGGGAGCTTCAGATGCGCAGGGCTCGGACCAGCCAACCTAGCCCAAGTCCGGTCCGAGGCACGCCCTGTTGGCGAACTCTACGGTCGCCCAGCAACGCAGGACGCAGGCCCAGAACAGCTGCACTTGGGAAGGAGGAAAACTATTTAAACAAATCATTTTGGTGTCTAATCAATTAGTGTTTGCGCAGTCAAGTACCATAGATTTAACAGAATAATCGTTACTGCCCTTGTCTTTATTTGACCCGCAGACACCTAGATTTAAAAATAAAACGCAAGGTGTTCTGAACGCCTGCCCTGTTGCCTGCGCTTCCCTCCTCAGCCTTCTCCGCCTGGATTGGCTTTTGCTTTCTCCAAGGGGAGATTTATCTTTCCATACTTCATTTCCTCCCAACTTCTGTCCCGGCCCGCCTTTTTCTGAATCAGCCAGCCACATTATCGGTCTGTCCCCACTCTTGGTCTCTGACCCAGGGACTCTTTGCGAAGCCTGAGCACCATCTGAGCGTAGGATTAAAGAGTGGAGCAGAGTCCCCTGCTCCACGCCAACCTCCAGACCTTGTTGGCCCTCATGCGCCTTTCAGAACTTGTCTAAGATAAAAGACTTCTTGTGCTTGACCTCTAGTTTCTATGGGGCTGGGGAAAGACCTTGGCCTGGGCACGCTTTGGGGGAGAGGGGTCTTGCAGGTGGTAAGGGTTTTGCTCCATAAATGCGGGCGCTCTCTCTCTCTCTCTCTCTCTCTCTCTCTCTCTCTCTCTCTCTCTCTCCCGCCTCCCCCCGTGTGTGTATGTATGTATGAATATGTATGTATGTATGTATGTATGTATGTATGTATGTATGTATGTATATGTGGGACTACAAGGAAAATGAAGTGGAAAACTTTGAGCCCATCACATCTTCACCTGGCCATGAAGTAGGGTGTGTCAGTAGGCGTGACTGAAGAAGAGCCAACCCAGAGGATTATCAAGGAGCAGGGAAACTGTCTATCAGATGCAGGCTTCTCTGGATCTGGTCTGACCATGGTCTATGAGTAGGTGTGTGTGTGTGTGTGTGTGTGTGTGTGTGGTGGGTGGATGCACTGTTTTGCTACTGGAGTCCCGTGCCTGAGATGAGGTCCCAGACAACTAAAGAGAGTGTCATTAGGGCTAAAATTCATAGAGGTGGAGCTGTGGGAATATAAGCATACAGGTGAGAAATTTGGAAGACCCAAACACCTGCATCCTTTTCCTTCCTTTAATACCTTAGGGGAGTAGGGAAGTCGGCAGTGAGGCCACTACACCTGTGTAAGCTGTAACCTTACTAGGAGCCTGTGGGTGGGAGGGTGAAACTGCAGAAGAATCTACCCCATCTCCACTTTGTCACCTTCCCAAACCCCAGTTCCAGATGCTCCAAATACTCCAGAGTATTTCCTCCCCTTTGGAACTGCCTGGCGCCCTGGTTCCCAACACCACCTGAGAAACCTTCCTCTCAACAATAGATGATTATAATGTACTTGACTAATGCCCGCATTTTCCTGTTTAACATACATTAATCCAAGTAACAAAAAATCAATATTGCTAACAACACTGCAAACAAATCCTAGTCCATCTCACACAAAAACCTCCGTAGATTTTCAATCACTCCTATCATCTTCAATTGTGTTAATCCCTGAGGTTACCAATAGCTCCTGACGACTGTGAAAGTCAACCCTAACTTTTCAATATCGGGCCTCTAAAATTCCATTCTCCCCAATACTTTTATAGTGAGTATATATGTGGAGAGGCACAGATGACTTTCTAAACCTTAGCCACCTCTCTTTTGGGGCCATTTCAGGTCCTCCAGTTCTCTTAAACCTGTCCCATTGGGTGCCAGCAAATACCCGGTCACTGGACAATATACTGTTTTTTTTTAATTTTTATTTTTCTCTCCTGGACAAATCCCCATATGTGGCAGATTCCAGTATTTTCCCAGAGCAGGAGGCCCCATACTTCGGATCCTCTCACATTTGTGCCTGTCCTAGCTCTCCTGAATCTAATGTTGGTTGGGGGTTCTTGTTGGGAGTTTATTGTAATTATTTTTAAAAACTGGTGTTTTCCACCTGGAAGAAACAAACTAGAGGGGCCGGCTAATGAAGGAACTTAGGTTTGCAAAACACCATAAATAATTCATTATTGTATTTCAAGGGAAAAAATAGCTTTCTTAAATCATCCCTGTAATATAAATGGCAGACTTACAGTATGGTCCTGGTAAGTCTAAATTTTTAAAGGAGCAATATTCAAAGAGACATAGATGTCTGTATTAATTATTTATTCGCCGGTGCCTTCCTTCGTTTCTGACTTATTATTAATTAGGCGCCTCTAGTCTTTCACGGAGCGCTCCACTGAGCCGGTTGCAGCTTTAAATATGAATTAAAAGCAAATCCAAGCTACTGTAATGCGAAAATTATTCCGTGTCTTGCATGGCAGAGATGAATAGCCGCGCAGATCAATACCGTGAAACTCGGCTCCCAACGACAAGGTTATTGATAGTTCGTAGTAATGACATTAATGATGGAAAAAGGGAACAACCACCCGCCCGCCTTGGAAACTTTTTAAGCCACTGAAACCCCCGCAATAAAAACGGGAAGGGGGCAGGAATTGGGCTTAAGTGTAAGAAGAAAATTATTTATGAAACCCGGATAAATGACTTCGGAACCTTGATGCATTTGAACCCAACGCTCTTGGCTTCTGGCGGCCCTGGCTCCAGCTGGGGAGACCACGAAAACCCCAAGCCATGGAGGGCTGGGAGGCCGGGTAAGCTACAGCAGCCTCAGCCTCCGGTGTGCTGCTCGGAGAACCTCTTCTCGGTTCTCTGCTGGGAGAGCCCTCTGGAGGCGCCGAAAGCAGAAGATTCTGGAAGTGGGTAGAAGGAGACCGACGCGTGAAGCTGGGCCCCAGTATCCAGGAGGGGACAGGAGGCCGCACCTCTGCGGCCAGGACTTCAGCCTAGGTTTTTCCTCTGGTTAGCTTGGCACTGGTCCCCCAGCGGGGGTCAAACGCTGCGGCCTCCTGGGGGCCAGGGGGTGCTGGACACGTCGGTAGCGGTAGCGCGCAGCTCACCCGGGTCCTAGGGATGGGAAAGCTGTTCGAGACCCCTCAGGCAGCCTAGGCTGCGCAACCTTTGCTTCCCACTGTACCCTACTTGCTAGGCGCCAGGTTAACCGGGTCTTGGCCTGAGGCTGCTCTGCGGTGCTGAGAACTCTAGGCATACAGAGCAGGCAGGCTCAGGGCTTCACCCACATCGGGTCCTCTGCGGCCACTGAGGCTGCCAACCCCGGCATCGACCCCTATCCATGTCCCCTAGCTGAGGCCACAGCTAGGGGGTACGCGGGCAGCGGGGATAAGAAAGGTTACATCTTGACCCTGGGAGGCTGCTAGAAAGGTCAGAGCCCAAGGGACGGTTGCAAGCCCGTGGTCCCCCCTCCTCCCCTCTGCAAGGAGCTCAGTTGCCCGGTCCCTCCCCCCCCGCCCCACCCCCAACTCCCCAGCACGAGCACAGGGCAGAGGTCGTGGTGACCCTGACAGCCACGCGAAGGGCTGCCCAGCCGCTGCGGGTTGCTGAGGGTAGTCAGGCAGGCCAGGCCGCGATTCTGGCGCATCCTGACTTAAGTGTTTTGGGTTAGAGCGGGAAGTTGCGACTTTTGCTCTGGCGCCGAAAGGGGCAAGAGGACGAAAGGGGCAAGAGGACGTCCGGTGCCGGGGGCGGGTGGGTCGATCATAGTTTTCTTCAGAAATAGAGATGATGTATTTTTGTCTATTTGGTCTCTTAATACACTCTCCCTTCCTCCTTCTCTCCCTTTCCCCGTTTCCTTTCCAACACAATCATTCTTTTATCCTACATCCTCTCTTCCAGTTTCGTCCTCCATCCTTCCCTCCTTTCTCTCCCCTACCTCCATTCTTGTTTCCTGTCCCTAGCTTTCCGCACTCCTCCACCTCCTTCGCGTCTGCACCCCTTGACGGTCAAAAGGAAAAGGTGCCAGTTATTTTGAGCACCAATACCAAGGAATCCCCTTCCCCCTTTTTGAAGGAGGGGCAGGTGAGCAAAGGGCCCACCTGCGCCTTCCTGGTCCCTTGCTGTCGCCCGACCCCCTTGAAGTTTCTCAGCTAGATTTTTGCTCGGGCTTGCCATCATTTGGGAAGAGTTTCTAGGGCTTCTTAGCCTCATGCTAAGAAGACTCCGGACTTCAGCAAGATTTCTTTATTTTACTTTATTTTATTAATTAAAGGGGAAAATCGAAATGAATCTCAGAGGCTATAACCACTAAAATCACCACCTGAGCCTAGCTCTATTTCAGGACATAGGGTGGCTAAGTTGAAACCAGTCTCCGCATAGTTAGACCAAACCCAAACTTCCTGCTTCGGAGAAAAATCTCTTTTGAGGTCCACTATGAAGTTTGTGTTTCAGAGTAGCAACACCCCTTATTGGATCCACTGGGCCCCATCCCCACAGGGTAAACAGAGAATGAGTCCTTTCAGAAAGGAAACACAACAGACTGCAAAAGAAAAAAAAATCACTTGATTCTGGAAAAAATCAATATCGAAATTAGATTTATTGTCTGCTTATGCGATTAAAAATGACAAAGTGTTGGCTTTTATTTTCATAAAAAGACAGAAGGCTGAACAAAATAATTTACCATTGAGTTCTTTTTGTTTCATTTGCCTGGCAACACCCCGAGGGGCCTAAGGCAGTTGGGAAGTGCAGTACCTCCGTCAGGAACATCCTGAGGGAGAGGCAAGGACACTTTAACTCAGGGTTGGTGCTGTGCACGCCAGGGGAAGAAATTCCCCAATCTCCAGTCTGAAGTGACTGAGTCCAGCTAAGTTCTCAGCTATGTTATGATCCAAAGGAATACTGGATGACCCCCTCATGACCACAAGCCTGGATCTCAAGTCTTGTTCAGGATGATCTACTTAGCTTTTTCTGGACTCCACAGTCCCAGACCTCAGCCAGTTACCCCTATAGGAAGGAGTGCTTGAAGTCACACTCCCCTTGTCCCCCATAGTGATTTGTTTATTTGTTTTGGCTTTCAGGGTTTGTGCTGGAATCAGCAAAATGTTTGTTTGTTTTCCACATCAACCTAGGATGGAGATATATATATATATATATATATATATATATATATATATATATATATATATATATATATCTCCTGTGAATATACTTGGGGAAATATAAATATGCTACATCTGAGATGCTATGATAGCATCAACAGCCTGGTTTGGGGGGGATTGTTTGTTTTTAAATCTACATAAAAACACAAAAGAGCCCACAATGCATCTGCCTCCAAACTCCCAACGTGTTCAATGTAAGTGTCAGAATTCACAGCAGTTTCTCCATGTCTCCCATACTCCATGTTTTCCCGTACTCCATGTTGGGTATGCTGTCTGCAGTGCTCACTCCTACAATTTTACTGCCTGGTTCTGGAACAATGTGGCTTCTTGGCTGTGGTTTCACACACATTCAACAGTATCATTAGAAAAACAAACAAACAAACAAACAAACAAAACACAGCTACTACCTAGCCAGGTCCTTTAAATGCATCTTTAGGTTTGGAGTCAGGCGGCACAGGCTGGGACTCATTTAGAAAACCGTTAATTGCTTCCTTTTATGTTCTTGTTGCTGCTCTGGAAACCGGCCTAGAAGGTTTAACTCCCAGTACTTGTTGAAATGAAAGCCCTGTCAGCCATTCCTTCCGTGGACTTTCTAGGTGTCAGGGCTGAAGGAGAAGGGCGTGGGTTGCTTGTTCCTTAGAAATCTGACAGGTTCTGTGGTCTGATTCACTTAGACTTGCTCTCTTTTGAGTGGAGGTGACTTTCTCCCAGATGGAGGCACTGAGGAGGTGAGGTGGAGGTCTCTTACTAGGCCATGGGCAGGCAGGCACCCTTCGGCAGGTCAAGTCTTTGGGTCTCCAGCATTAGCTTCTTCCAACAGGAATGCAGACTCCTTGACTGGCTTCTTGGGGAACCCACCTGGCCTTTCTCATTGCCCGCTTCTCCAGCCTCATTTAGGGACCAACTGTCTCCAGCAACCTGGAACTGTGAGTTTCAGAATCAAAGATCACACATTCTCTAGGCACAGGCTCCTTCTTCATACAGTTGGTCACTATGACGGTGGTGGTTCCTGTCATGGAGGCTGGGTGCCCACTGCCAACTGGACTCAGGTCTCAGCATGCGTCTCTGCTCTAGCAGCTCTGTAATTCCCTAGAGTCTTGAAGGAGTGGGGGGTGGGGTTGAAATTTAGGACATAATCTTCATGTAGCAAGAATCAAAAGGTTTGGTTTAATATTTCTTCAAGTATTCCTGCCTTGGGTTAGCTTTGACCAAAAGCCTGTGGAGCAATCTTCCATTGTCTCATTTTTCTCCCCCAGCCTGGCTAGAGCTGGAGAGAACTTGCCAAATGAATATCCAGCCTTCCAAGTAAGCAAATCTGTTCCAAAGGGGTCCGACCTTTTCCCTGAATTGGAGCAAGGCAGGCAGAGTAAAAAGCAGGTTTCTATGCACGGCCATGGGGCTCCAACCACCAGTCTCCATCAATTCTTGCTAGGTTTACTTGTTTCCAGCCTCAGCTCTGAGCCCAGGGCAGCAGTAGTTAGAATTCTCTCTCCAACGAAAGCCATGGTCAATAGAATTCTGGGTATCAAATGAGCAATAATTTGCTGTGGCTACATGCTGGATAATGAAAGATGTTAGTGGGATCAATAAAAAAATGAAAACACTTTTACTTACATCTTGAGTTACAGTTTTAGGAGAGGGAGAGAAGCAACCAGTCCAACGTTACTTCAGAGTCTTGTAAGTCTGTCCCCAGAGCCAAGAGACTTCCTCACCATCTGACTGGCCTTTCCTGACCCCCGGGGCTTCTACTATCTCCTGTGCTGACTGGAGAGTAGACTATTTGCATTAAATTAACTCCACAGGAACCAGTAATAACTTAACTGCCAGGGCTTTTCTCCCCCCCCCCCCCCCCGCCCCAAAGGCAGAGATAAAATTAAAATAGTTTCCTTCCAGAACTAAAGGTCCCCTAATTGGTTCTAGTTTGTTGAAAATGCATGCAACTGTCTCAAAGTGAATCTGCCCCTCCACAGCCTCTGACAGCACCCTTGTCCAAGATGGCTCTGGGAAGGCCTCTTGTCTTTGGTTGGACATTCAAGGGCGAGGCCACGTATTTAGTTCTTTTGGCTTCGTTTTGTTTTGTGAGTAAAGTCTAGAAATTACAGTTTTTAAACCCGTTTCCCCCACAGATATTAATTGCTCGCATCTGTTTCGTAGTTCTATTTGCTTTGTCCTGAATTGGAGCAATATGCTTTCAATTTATGTTGGATTTATTTGCCCCAGCGTGGTGTCTGCTTTACTAACTATTCGATCTCCAACACTTTTACTGTTTGGTTGCTAAAGAACAGGTTACGAAAAGAACAGAGAAACAGTCTACGTTTTTCAAAAATACCAAGACAAACAAGCAAGCAAACAAACAAACAAACAAAAAACCCTGAGAAAATTACTCTGCGTTCTGCAAAAAGCAAGCACCACAAAGAAGCATCCTGCCCGCTCTCAGCACTGAAGTAGTATGAGAAGAATATTTGAAAAATGTGTTTAGCTAAGTCTGCAGGCTTAAATGACATACGTTTTCCACCCCCCCCCCAGTACTTAAAAAAAAAAAACAATCAGAACGCAAATTAGCCACCACAGAAAAGAACGAGATAGTTATACCACGACATTTAGAGTCTCAAGGTCAGTGGCCGAGATTGTCTTTAAAAGGGTTGGGTAAGATTCAAAGGGGCAATGGGAGTAATGTGAGCGATGTAGAAAGGTCAACTAGACGTGGGTAGTGGTGGTGGGGAGAACAGACAGATTTCAGTTGGGGGTGTTGCTCAAAGGAATGGATCCCGCCGGCTCCGTTTGTACAAAACGCACAAAGCAGGTGCGCGGGGCCGCGGCGCGCAGCTCGGGAGAAGAACCGCGCGCAAAGCTCAGCCGCGCGCTCGCGTGCCCGCCACCCGCGTTTACACCCCGCTCCGAGGCCAGCTCTCCGCTCTCATTTGCTGCTTTAAACTCGCGGGGAGGACCTGTTACCCACGGTGGCGGGCAGGAGGGCTGGGAGGAGGGCTCCCCCTTTCCGCTTCCCGGGCGTGACGCGGGCTCTGCCCTCCGCCCCCGGCTCCCACGCTGTACGCGTGGCCACGAGCTCAGTCCAGGACCCTCGTGGCACACCTGGCCGCGCTGACTCCCCCTTCTCGGTCCACGGCCGCGTGGACCTGAGAGGCTGGCTTACCGCGAAGGGCGAGTCGGGGCGCATTAGCGGATTTCACGGCAGGTTGCTTCTGACACGCGACAAGCTTTCAGCTTTACCTCCTAGGAGCAAGGGAAACCTGAGTCAATTTGCATAATTTCTAATGAAGCATAATTTTAAATGAGAACCGAGTAAACGAAGAGCTTAATTTTAAGTCCTCAATCCCAGCTCTCCCGTATCATCCCTCGCCCTCCCTGTGCAGAACCGGAAAAAGTAATCACTGGGTGTCGCAGGTACCTTTCTTTGCGTTGAATTTAAAACCCGGACACAGCCGCCGCCACTTTCTGCAAAGCCCAGAGCCAGGGCGCTCTCAGGCCTGAGGATTCCTGCAAGGTCGCTGGGGTTAGAGAAGCGGGCCAGAGAGCCCACGGGCTTCCCCTCAGCACCTAGGGTCTGAGTCCCATTCAGAACCCCCAAATCCCCCACACTTCTTCGGCTCCAGCTTTGAGTCTGGGGAAAGATCAATTCCCTCCCTCGCGCGCTGCCTCGGCTCGCTGGCACACACACACGCGTCTGGAGCCATAAACAAACACCTAATTCAGGAACCGGAGAGCAAGGGAAAAGCCGGGAGAAAAGAGGTGACCCAGAACCCCAACGCTGGTCTCGGCTCACACGGTGACGAGCCGCTCCTTTAGCTCAGGCCAGCCGCGCATTTGGGGACGCAACTTGCATTTGAATAGCTGCCTGCTCTTGTTATGGGCTCCAGAAAGCTCTGAAAGGGAATCACTATGCAAATTGTCCCAGTTACAATCGAAAGGTTCGATCTCCCGGAGCCGCCTGACGGAAGTTGATGTCAGCTATCTGTGCATTAGGCTGGCGTTACCGCCTTCGCCAGCCAGCTCACCGCCCCCGCTCGCCCCTGCCGGGAGGAATTTTTTTTTTTTTTTTTTTTTTTTTGCTTATGTGTATATATTTTTTCCTAGTAATTAAAAAAAAAGCGTTTAAAAAAAGAGGCTGAAGGTGGTTGTCTAGCTGGCTCAGTCCTGGGAGTCCCCAAGGGCACTCCAGGGAGGTATGGCGGCTGGGCTGGCCCCTTTTCTTTTTCTTTCTTCTCCCCCCACCCACTATCTGCAGGTGTTAATAGTGTATCTGAAATCAAACATTTAGAATCGTGTCCTTCCTTCCTTCCTTCCTTCCTTCCTTCCTTCCTTCCTTCCTTCCTTCCTTCCTTCCTTCCTTTCTCTCTCTCTCTCTCTCTCTCTCTCTCTCTCTCTCTCTCTCTCGTCTCTCTTCTTTTTTTTAAAAGAGCTTTGCAGGACCAGGAGGTGGAGGGGTGGCGGGCGGCTGGGCAGCATGTCTGCCTCCGCCAGTCTGCTTTATCCTACAATGCAGGCTGCAGATCAATACCCGCTCACTGTAATCCCAGTAATTGTAGGGCTCACAGCTTTTATTTTAAAGAAATAGGACACTGGGATAGGCAGGCAGTGGAGGACGCGGGGTTGGGTTCCGGTGCCTCCAGGAATCTTTGGGATATCTATCTATCTATCTATCTATCTATCTATCTATCTATCTATCTATCTATCTATCTATCTCTGTCTACCTACATATTTCTGGAAAACCAGGGACTCCCGAGAGTTCTCCACAATAGGGTGCTGGCAGCACGTGAGCCCCACCTGGGACTTGCCAAGCCCACGTGGCTTCTATCTGGGAAAGGCAAATTTGGAGGTAGAGTCAGTAGAGCAGACAGCTCAGGATGAGCAAACCCTTCTACAGACCTGGTCCCTGCCAGGTCTGGTCGGCCTGAGCCATTTGGCCCTAGGAGCAGAGTCTGGGGTGCACACGTGCCAGATCTTGTCTACAGAGGATTCAGGACGTCAGCCTTTGGGTTAGAAATGGAGGGCCAGAGGCCCATCCAGTACTGGGCTGCAGGGAGCTCTTCGCTTGGCAGGCAAGACAGGGGCGCTAGGACCCGGTGAAGCGGCCCTCGAGGCCGCGACCTTCTCCAGGAGCCGGCCAAGGCAGCGTGTGCAGCCGCTGTGACCCACCTCGAGCCCCCAGGCCCTGCGGCCGCCGGCCGCCTTGGCCGCCCACCCCCAGCAGGCAGAGCCTAAGCAAGGCCTTCCCGGCCTGAGCCCCTCCGCTGGCCAGCGCAGCTTCTGGCGCCCCCGAAAATGACCATCTGTCATTCAATTAAGGTTTCAGGGCAGCTGATGGGGGAGCGAGGGTCAGCGACCCCAGGACAAAACGGCCTGCTGCCTCGGATAGGAGAAGTTCAAATGTTAAACGAAGAACATTGTGTCCTGTCCTGGTCCCGGCCCCCACCGGGCCGCAGGTCCGGCCCGTGGACAGCAGCGAGGTGAAGGGCAGCGGTCATTAGACTTAGATTTCAGCTCTGGGCCGGGCCCCTTCTGTTGGGCTATTTCGACCAAAAAACCTTTAACCCTTTCCAGCCAGCCCTCCCCCCTAGGGTAGGACAGATTGTGGGAGAGAGGGACAGATGTAGTCTTATAAAGAGATCTGTTCACTAATCCACAGGAAGTGCAAACGACATACCTAGAAGAGAGACTAACATTCACTATAGTAGACCAAAACGAAAACTTTTCAGGGAGGCATTTATTAAATGACAGTGGACTTGTCAGATAAGAGAGAGAGAGAGAGAGAGAGAGAGAGAGAGAGAGAGAGAGAGAGAGAGAGAGAGAATGTAAAAATGGCAAACTTCTTTTAGAATGATGCTTACCTAAACCTGTATGAGTGGATATGAGCCTCAGATAGCTAGAAGGCCCCTTGTGGTGAACGGAATCTTCTTTTAAGTATAAAGAACCAGTCTCCTTTATACTTGAAAATGTGTCAGTTGCCTTCCTCATTCTAGACTGCCCCACAATTACACGAGGTAAAGAGGGACTGGAGAGCTAGCTCAGTACATAATAACACTTGCAGCTTTTGCAGAATACTCAAAGGCTCACAACTTCTATTAATTACAGCTCCAGGGGAATCTGATGCCTTCTACTGGCTTCTGTGGGCACCTACATTCACCTGCACACACACACAGACAGGTACATAAGGACAAGTAAATAAATTCTGTTCATTAAGAAATTAGATAAAGAGGGGGCTGGAGAGACAGCTTGGTGGTTAAGAGCACTGGCTGCTCTTTCAGAGTACCAAGGTTCAAATCCCAGCACCCACCTGGCAGTTCACAGCCATCTATAATTACAGTTCCAGGGGATCTGACATCCCCAACAGACATGCACGGAGGCAGAAAACCAATGTAAATAAATATTTAGAAAGAAAATGAGATAAATAATTTTTACTAATCATAAGAATAAAACACAATAACAATCCAGAGGCTTGTGGGCATTTAAGGAGTCACACTGGTTTTTCGATGGGACTAGGGAGAAGCAGGTACTTACTTAGCCAATTCAGTGGAAGATATGATTATTTCTCTCAATTACTTGCCATGAAGCCTAAAATCAGCTCTGTTAAGATGATACCATTGTAAGGTATAGAAAGGTCTAGTTCCTCCAGCAGCCTGAAGAGCAATAGAGGCTGTCTAGAACTTCATTCTTCACATGATGCTATTCTCCACATGAAGTCTAGCCCCAGTTTTTGGAAGTAACAATCAAGTAATCGATTAATCAATCGGGCATTCAGCATGGAAGTACGTTGGCAAATTTTTCATTAGGTAACAATGAATAATGCATGACTGTGGTAAATGATTTAAGGTAAGGTGCTGCAACAAGTACCTTTAAATAAAATCAGAATAAAAAGTTTACCACAATCATAATCAAGTGTTCCTTCATCTTTCTATTGACCCACACAGCATCTTTCTTCAGGGACATTTGGAGTTATTTCTTTTCCCCCTAA
Organism: Mus minutoides; assembly: GCA_902729485.2. Classification (NCBI taxonomy): domain Eukaryota; kingdom Metazoa; phylum Chordata; class Mammalia; order Rodentia; family Muridae; genus Mus; species Mus minutoides. Next base: position 524,411 of record LR750337.1, read on the forward strand.
CAAACAAACCAGAACAAATTGATGAATTGAGCTTTCACTATGCTAATTTAGATATTATTAATATTTAATTAACATCTCTAATAGCCAGTCATAGAGGGCCTCCGATCTACTTTACAATCTTAGTAATCTAAAGTAAATGCTTTCCCCACTAATAGTCTGATGCCACCTTAGGAACTTCCTTGGTAAAAAGGCTCTGCCTATCCCCAAAACAGAGGGGTGCTAAGTACCCTTCACCAGGCAGTGGCTTATTCTCGCTTGAACAGGATCCTGGGAATAATGTCAACCTTGTACAAATTATACCTTGTCTAGTTATCGCATGATGCTAGTCTAAGAATAGGGCAGATCTTTCCATTCCATTTTGTTAGGCCAGAGGATCATGTGAGGTTGTACTAGAATAAGACTGTATGCATTTTAAATTTTACTTATCTTTTCACATTTTTATATGTGAGTTCTTTTTTTGAATGCTGGTACCATACATGAGCCTGGTGCCCATGGAGGTCAGAAAGAGGGTGTTGTTGGATCCCATGGGGTTGGATTTATAGATACTCATAAATCACCATTCCAGTGTTGGAAATGACTCTCTCCATCCTCTTCAAGGTCAGTAAGTGCTCTTTTTTATTTTGTTTTGTTTTGTTTTGTTTTGTTTTGTTTTTCGAGACAGGGTTTCTCTGTGTAGCCCTGGCTGTCCTGGACCAGGCTGGCCTCGAACTCAGAAATCCGCCTGCCTCTGCCTCCCAAGTGCTGGGATTAAAGGCATGTGCCACCACGCCCGGCATGTAAGTGCTCTTAAGTACTAAGCCATGTATGCATTTTGTAAGGTATATGCTAAAGTCCATAATAGATCATATGGGACAAACTTCCCAGCATGGAATATTCTAGTCTTTCCAGTGGAGAGTGGTATTGAGAAGAAATTTGAATCCCAAAGGATCCACATTGAAGTGCAGTGGCACTCCCTAGCAGTGTGACTCTAGGTACATCTTTCCTGAGAGCCTCAGTTTTCTCCTTTATTATGGAGATGGTTAGGGCTGGAGAGATGTCTCAGAGGTTAAGAGCTCTTGCTGATCTTCCAGAAGACTCCAGTTCAGTTACCAGCATCCATGTTAGACAACTCACAATGACCTGAAACTCTAGCTCTAGGGGATTCCATTCCCTTCTTCTGGCCTCTATTGGGATCTGCTCTCACATGACATACATTCACACAGATAAATAATGATAAATCTTAAAGAATACAGATAATTACTGTCTAGGCCACAGTGCTAAAGATAAAGACCGAATGGAAGAAGACATTGTGTGGCATACAGTAGATGATGGCTTAGTCTGTGAATTATTGCCCAGAATTCATCTCTGCATCTATTCCCACTGCCTCTGAAACATTGTCATAAGGCGCCCCAGCAACACTTCACAGCTCCAAATGGTGACTCATCAGCCCCTGCTTTTTCTAATGGCAAGAAGTGAAGAACCAGGAGCCTTAAACGGACTGATAGGAGCACAAAAGCAGATACTAGAATGTAGACATTCAAAGGCTTCCTTTTTTTTTTTTTGGTTTCTCTGTGTAGCCCTGGCTGTCCTGGAACTCACTCTGTAGACAGGCTGGCCTCAAACTCAGAAATCCGCCTGCCTCTGCCTCCTGAGTGCTGGGATTAAAGGCGTGTGCCACCTACAGGACAACCCCTGTGTGGTGGAGGAAGATTCTGGAAGTGGCATTGTATTTCCGAGGGGTCAGGAATCAAGTCAGAACTGAGGGCTCAAAACAAAAACCCAGAAAATTCCTGGCTGATCTGAGTCTAACAGGAGAATCTGGAGATGTAGAGTCTGGCATACCTGACCTAAGAAGAGAAAGAAATCTCAGGATGGGAGTGTTCAAAACACTGGGAAGAGAATTTGATACAAAAAAGAATTGATTTATTGGATGTTGCAAAAGAGCAACCCAGAATTATTCTTTTTGTTAGCAAAATAAGCATTTGCAATTGTAGTACACGCACTAGTGCTGACATAACATATTTGTTTAGGTGGAATAAATATCCCAGTAAAATCACATACTTCTGATTTTGGGGGGCAAGTCATAGTTCTCTTTTTGTTTTCTTTGGTTTTAACAGGAAAGTCGCAGGGAGAAAGGCCAATGGGGAAGGGATGAGGACTGGCTGGTGTAGAGAGTATATAGGAGATATGAGCTGTAGATGGCAGAGCCTGCTCTTGCATGGCAGATTCTCTTCTATCTGTTCCTTTCAACGGCAGAGTCCCTGGTAGCCTAGGCTTGAATTGAATTTACTATGTAGTCAAGGATGATCTTGACCTATTCATCTTCCTGTTGTACCTCTAGTCACTGGGATTATAGCCATGTGCCACTAAATCCAAACTCATATACTATGGGAGATCTAACATAGGGCCTCATGTGGGCTAGGGCAATCACTCTATAAACTAAGTTATATCCCTAGCTCCTATTCACATTAAAAAAACACATGAAGCCTTAGTCCATTAATGGGATGTTCAAATTTTCCATTAAAAAAGACATTTTTTAATGTTATCTGTGTTTGTCTGCATGTATATATGTGTGCCACATATGTGCAGTACCCATGGAGGCCAGTAGAGGGTGATGGATTCTCTGGAACTGAAGTTAAGACACTTGTGAACCTTCTACATGGGTGCAGTGTACTTGCGGAGGTCCAGGTCCTCTGCAAGAGTAACAAGGGCTTTTAACCATTGAGTTATCTTTGTAGTCTCTAGGTTCCCACATCCCACCCCCTGAGGCAGGGTTTCACTAAAGCCCTGTCTGGCCTGGAACTATTGTTGAACAGGGTGACCTTGAACTCCCAGAGATCCACTTGTTCTTTCTCATCATTTAACCTGATTTGCTTATTGGATGTGGACAACCTTGTCCTGGCAGTGTGATCAGGCTGTATCCCAGTGAAACCCAAAGCATCCGAGAGCCTTGGAGATGACTTGGGGAGTGTCTCAAACAGCTGAGTGTATCTCTCAGTGAACCCCATCCCTGCAGGCTTTGAAATAAATTCTAAATCTGGCTGCCCTAGTGGGGTATACTGGCATTTCTGATCACAGGTCCTTGTTTCCTTAACTTCTGTCAAGTTCAATTTGTTTATGTGTGGTGGTTAACACCGATCACCAACTTAACAGGATTAAAGTTACCTAGGTGACTGGTCTCAGGGCATGTCTATGGAGGGGTTTCTAGACTAGGTTAACTGAGGTGGGAAAACCCTCTCTCACTGTGGGTGTACCATCTCATAAATTGTGGTCCTGGACTGAACACAGAGAAAGTGAGCTGAGCGCCAGCACCCATCTCTCTCTCTGCTTCCTAACTACAGATGCAATGTGACCAGTTGCCTCAAGCGTCTGCCATCATGGCTCTCCCATGACCAAATGTAGCCTTGAATGACGAGCTGAGATAAGCCCCTTTCTCTTAGGTTGGCATTTGTCAGCAGTGAGACAAATGACTAGTGCACATGGTGTATTGGCTGGTTCCTTTTAAATTTTATCATATTCAGGAATATATGATTTCTTACTACTTACATGAACTCTAATTTTATCCTTTGATAGTTTCACACATGTACACATAATTCATCCTGGTTAGTAATATTGTGTTATAATATTAGATACAATTTCATTACTCCCACCAGTGCCTCCCTCTTTCCTGTAAATCTCTTTCCTATATTCATGAGTTTTTGTCTCTTTGGTGTTCCATTGAGTTTAATTGATGCCTGTGTGACCATGTGCTTAAACTATCCATTAAAGCCTGGTGTGCCCAGCAGTGGGCACACAACTGCATACTATGCCCCGCTCTCTCTTAGAATCTGTTTGTTGCCAATATGAAAATCTTTAAGTTTTTAATTCTTTGTCACTTTTCCCTTGATTGGTCTCTCATTAGAAATGGTTTTGGATTTTCTCTTGTTTTTAGAGTGAAGCTGATTTACTATTGATTTTTGTAAGTTTCCACATACTCCAATAGGTCTTGAATATCATCATGCCTGAGCACGGGCAGCCAGGAGTACAAACTTTTAAAGAAGAGTCTGCTTTTGTTTCTGCCATCTCTGTCGGAGTCATGTGAAATGCATGCATCTGTAAGTTACGGAGTCACGTGAGATGCGTGCGTCTGTAAGTTACGGAGTCACGTGAGATGCGTGCGTCTGTAAGTTACGGCATCAGCAAAGTTTACTTCGTGGCAGTAAAGGAGACAACAAAAATGGTTTTTAAGGGGGAGTGTTGGGTCAGATTGTGCTGAGTGATGCCCTTCCTTCCAAATCCAGAGCAAAAATTCTGCTTATCCAAGCCAACGAGCTGCTATCGGAGGCAGGCCTGCACCCAGGGGAAGCTTAAAGTGATAGAGACTGGAGAATCCACAGAAAAACGGGACTTGGTCAGTAGAAAGGTCACCCCGAATAACCTTATTCAAAAGGCACTCCAGTAGGATTTCCTCTTGGGTTTGAATTTGGTTCACTTATTCTTGTCTCTCTTGAAACATAAGGCATCGTTTTTTCTCTGTGTTGGGATTAACACTCTTTATTTCCGATTTATTGATATAAGCAGTAAGATCCTTAAATATCCAGAAAAATGTGTTTATGCAACTCCTCCTCTTGTTCCTATTTCTGTTCCAGAGTACTTGGCCATCACTGCAGACTTCTGCTGATGGCACCATTTGCACTTTGCCTCAACAGCATCTCCCGGCCTCTCTTGATCTAAAACGGAGTTGTGCTGCTAAAGTAAAGTATGCAATTACATGAAAACGCAGACGTTATCCCTTGAAGTAGGCATTCCTTTCTCTTTGTGTTCTAGAAACTTGGAACTCCAGCTGGAATTATAGTTTAGAAATACAGTAAGAGCAGAAGGACTTATAGAACAAGACAGACATCTTGATTAGAGGTAGGTATCTAGCTATTTAAGTTAAAAACCCAAATATAACACATGTTGCTACTTGAATTTGTGTCAGAAAATGGATCATGTTCAATAGGGTGGGAGTAAAATTCCAGGGACTTCTGTGGTGAGTGAAGCACAGCTCCTGGGAGCTTAGATTCTCAGGAGGTCTAGGGGTGAGGATGGGGTTTGGTAGAGAGAGCACTGATTTTGTCCCTGTTTGTACATGTTTAGGGTCTTAATTAGTATTGCTAGAGAATGCTATCCTGGAAGCCATGGGAGTCATTGTGTAGTGACTTCTTGTTGAATTCAAGCATGCATAAGCAGTTAGTATTTTCAGCACCTGTGTTATCTAAGTCTCTTTATTATTATTATTATTATTATTATTATTAATGAATTCAAGCATGCACAAGCAGTTCATATTTTCAGCATTTGTTTGTTATCTAAGTCTTCTTATTACTATTAATTTGGAAAGTTGTGATTACTAAGCAATAAACAAATACAATGAAATAAAAACTCTTTAAAGTCATGTTTTGTGATGTGGAAGCTGGTTGAGTGCTTGCCTAGAATGTACAGAACCCTGGGGTTCAGGCTCCAGCATGGCTTGGTGGCGCATGACTGTAATCCCTGCACTTGGGTAGCAAAGGCAGGAAGATCAACTCATCTTGAGTTCAAGACCAGACTGAGCTATGTGAGACTCTGACTCTCTCCCAACTCACAAAATTATCTTTAGCATTCAAGCAAAAATATAGTTTGACCCATATTGGTGGAAATAGTTCATTTGTTTTTCTGAGTTCTTAGTTTTGTTTGAAATGTCAAAGGTCTCTAACTGGGTATTTGACATTAGAAGATTAATGATAACCCTCGTCGTGACATGGATGGCTGATGTATTTCAAAAGCTTCTTCATCATAATGACAATACAAATCCAATACCCCACCCCCCCAATGGATATAATCTTGAATTGGAACAATATTGCAATTTCAGAGATACTAGATGATACAGACCTTTAAAACACTTAAAAATTTAATAAAAATAAACGTAAGACATGTAGCATTCCAGTTCTTAAGACTTCTGCAAAACAAGTCATACATCTGATGCTGACAATATTGCTCTGTAGGATGAATTACAGCCCGAGGCTCCATTGATGTTGAATTTACATTTAAGGGGAAGTAGGTACAGCTACCCCACGTACCACAATTGTTTTATGCATTTCAGTTGTCAAGGAAGGATAAAGTCACTGCCCACTTGTTTCATACTTATACTAGGAGATCCAGATATGGGATTAAAGACAATAGCTATGACCACAAAGGCAGGTGACTGGTGACTGGTGACTGGTGACTGGTGACTGGTGACTGGTGACTGGTGACTGGTGACTGGTGACTGTCATGTGGTTGTGTGTGTTGATATATATTTGTTCAAATCCAATTCATGTGTCTGTTAAGATGGACTAGTTTGGTACTTAAAGCCCAGTAGTTGAGATCACAGTGGCATAGACAGAGATGTAGAGTCGGGAAAGAGCTTGGCTGTGCAGCCCATAATTTATATTTTAAAAGACTCCTCTGACTGCTTTCTGTTTACCAAATAGTGGGAGTCAAGAGTGGGACTGGGTGGGACACAATAGAGATACACATGTTTTCCATTTGGTGGGAGGCTGGGTGCAGGATGCAGCTAAGTTGGTAGACTGCTTGCTTAGCATTCCTGAAGCCTTGAGTTTGATCCCAGTACTGCACAAAGTACAGTGGTACTTATCTGTGCAGCGTAGGAAGATGGAAGCAGGAAGATCAGAATTCCAAGGTCGTTCTCAGCTCTGTAGCCAGTTGGCCAGCCTGGGCTACTTGAGATCTTGTGTGTGTGTGTGTGTGTGTGTGTGTGTGTGTGTGTGTGTGTGCATAGAAGAGAAAGAGAGGAGGAAGGGAGGGAAGGGGGAACAGAAGAGAGACCAGTGTGCCAATGGCAGTCCTAGGACAAGTTGCAGGAGTCAGCTCTCTTCTTCCACCATGTGGAACCTAGGAATTGATTTCAGGCTGCTAGGTTTCACAGGTGCCCTAACCCAGTATGCAATCTCACCAGCCCATAATTTATATTTTAAAAGACTCCTCTGACTGCTTTCTGTTTACCAAATAGTGGGAGTCAAGAGTGGGACTGGGTGGGGCGCTATAGAGGAGCTCTGTAGTTTTAGATGAAGGAGGATGGTTTGTACCAAAATGGAAAGTAAAGTTCACAAGATAAAGACTTGGCTTAAGTGGCCAGGTGGATGGCGAGGTGAGGCTATGGGAAAGCAGAAGACATAAGCTGAAAGGTGGGGGGTGGGGAGAAGAAATAGAGTGCCCACACTTCGTATTCTAGTTGAGAGAAACCTTTTATTCATCTTAGTTTCTTCCTAAGGGAGATGTCAGCAGATGGAGAAGCTTTCTAGGCTCAGTTTAATGCTGTGAAACTCACAACATAGATATACTGAACTATGAAATCATAGTGTGGCGGGCTGTAGCTAATTTATTTTGTTGAAGGAAGATACTATATTTATATAGATTTATTTATTGTTTTAAAGGAGTTTGTGGAAGGGCTCTAACAAGCCAGTTTGCTCCTACCATTGCTGGAAAGGGGCTTATACTCTGACAAGAAGCTTTTGTGAGGACAGGTTGCTCTTTATTGCTCACTTAAGCAAAGTCTAACAAGAAGACCATGGATTGGTGGATGTCTTTTGCTGTAGTCACTGGAATACAGGCTCATTTTAGCTTAGCGAAGGTTGTTTGTATGAGATATCTGCAATAGAAATTCATAAACATGGGTATGAGGAGATGTTTCTGTTAACAAAAGCATTTGCTGCACAAGCAGGAGGACCTGAGTTCAAATCCCCAGGCCCTAAAAAAAAAAACAAAAACAAAAACAAAAAAAACCCAGACTTGGCTGCAATTGCCTGAAACCTGCAACAGCACTGTGGGGTGCAGAGACAGGAGGATTGCTGGGGCTTTTGATGACCCTGACTTAAGGGAATAAGGCAGAGGGTAATAAAATAGGACTGACATCCTTCTCCGACCTAAAGTGGACATCAGCACATTCACCTGCACCTCCACAAGCATGTGTGCCACATACCCATGTACACACATACATACCACATACAATACCACACTCACACCCCCCCCCCTATATTTACCACATACACACATCCCGCATAATACACCATACCTACATCCAACACACACACACACACACACACACACACACACACACACACACACACACTGAACATATAACCCCCCAGAATTAAAAAAAAAATCTTGCTGGGATTTAAATAGGAATTCCATTGAATCGTATCAAATTTAAGGAGAACTGGCATCTAATTGAATCTTCCAATGTATGAGCATGGTGTTTTGCTCTCTTTTCCAAATCTTTGGTCTCTTACTTTTGCCAGCATTCTTTCTCAGCTTACAGACTCTGTGCAAATTTAAGCTTATGAAATGACACTTAATTAGAGGTGATTTTAAATGGCTTCCTGTTTTAAATTTCAGTTTCAGTAAGAGTATTGGTTGTGACTATATTCACTTGTAGTTGGCTTTTAGTGTTTTTTGTTGTTGTTGTTGTTTTGTTTTTTTTGTTTTTTTTTTTTTATTTTCGAGACAGGGTTTCTCTGTATAGCCCTGGCTGTCCTGGAACTCACTCTGTAGACCAGTCTGGCCTCGAACTCAGAAATCTGCCTGCCTCTGCTTCCCAAGTGCTGGGATTAAAGGCATGCGCCACCACCGCCCGGCTTTTTTTTTTTTTTTTTTTTTTTTTTTTTTTTTTTTTTTTTTTTTTTTTTTTTGAGACAGAGTTTCTCTGTGTAACAGAGCCCTGGCTGTCCTGAACTCCCTTATGTAGACCAGGCTGGCCTTAAACTCATAGAGATCCACTCGCCTCTGGAGTGCCAGGATTAAATGTATGTGCCACCACTGCCCAGCTCCTGTTGATCGTGTATTGTGGATAGTTAGTGTGTGTGGATAGATGGTGGATCTATTCCCCTGACAGGGATCCTGAATTACATAAGAGGAGAAAGGTTGCGGAGAAGCCGCATGCCTTTGTTGCTCTCTACATCCTGCCTGCCTATGCAATGGGACTGACCACGTGATGGGCTGAAACAAAGCGACTGACCACATGAAACAAAGCTTAAACCATGTGACTGACCACGTGACGGGCTGCTTCACGTTCCTGTTTCAATTTCCCTGCCATGATGGGACTGTACCTTAAGCTATGAATGAAAACAAACGTTCTCTTCTTAAGTTGTTTCTGTCAGGGTATTTTTGTCACAATACCAAGAGAAGAAACCAAGGTATGTTCTAAGTGGTTCTTCCACTCTTTACAAAATGAGGATTGTAGTGAATAAACTCGGAAATTCACCTCCACACAGTTGAATCTTTGCTGATACTCAGTGTGGAATCCTGAGGCTTGCAGTTATAAACGAGGTGGGGAATTTGAACATATTGGCCTTCCTCAACATAGTATTTAATTTACTGGTGTGAAAAAGTTGTAGACAGTTTTTTCCCCGAATTGTAGCACAGATTTTCCTGCTCTAAACACAATATATTCCTGTTTTTATTGTCTATTGTTCTCGTAGCATTTGGCAATTGAGTACAAAATCAGTAAAAGCCATTTTTACGTCTTAGTAGAGCTGCATTGCTTTTGTTTTCGCTTTCTTCACTCTTTGTACTTGAGTAAAAAACGATGCGTTAAAAATATTCATGTACCTGTGGCTTGGTACCTAGGTTGATGAGTTAATCCCCCAAACACACATGCTCATGATGGAATGAAGAACATCCAGGCTGTAACTATTTCCCAGAATTTTCTTTCTGTAGACCAGAAATAAAAATGCAAACGCCTTTAATCCCAGCACTCGGGAGGCAGAGGCAGGCAGATTTCTAAGTTCGAGGCCAGCCTGGTCTACAAAGTGAGTTCCAGGACAGCCAAGGCTACACGGAGAAACCCTGTCTCGAAAAACAAACAAACAAAACACCTGCTTCTAACAAGTGTGTTTGGACTTGCTTGGGACAGTGTGCTTGCCTGCCTTCAGTGTGGGGATCATCTTGCACAGGGCACTGCGGAACCAGCAGAGGTGGGTACACAGTAGCAGGTGGGAACGTTTTTGCAGAAGGAATGCTTGTCCATCACTCAGCCTGTTTGAATTTGAATTCATTTCTGATGTGGTGCGTACAAACAGGCACCCAGCCTTTAGTTTAGAATTTGGCAAAAATAAACACAGTCAAATGACCGTCAGTTCTGATAATTCAAATCCTTGTTGTTCTCAGAATGTGGGGGGATTCACAAAGATAGTCCACGGAGAGCCTAGTAAAATCTTTGCTACCCACGACCTACCTCAAGATCCCTGTCTTTTAGGGTACTTGTGCCACAGTTTAGCTTAAACTTCCTCTATTGCCCCCCCCCCTACTCACAGATCTTTACTGTGTAGCCCGTCTTTATTCTCTTAGAATAGGGAGAAAGTGAAACTTTGGGGGGCGTGGCAGTGCTTCCTTTGCTGGGGAAGATACTGAATAGTCCTGTGTTATCAATCTTGGTCACATAATGCTACAATGTAACACAAATTAGATGATTCAGAAATACTTGTTGAATAAGTGGATGAATGCTGGTCATCCTTATATTGTAGAAATTGATCCTACACCGATTAGCTAACGAGATCAAAGCATCTCATGAAATATCAGCTCTATCGTCTCTCAAGTGAGACAAACTTGGTGGGTTTTTTAAAAAAATAATTTATTTTTATCTTATGTGCATTTGTGTTTTGCCTTCATGTATGTCTGTGTGAGGGTGTCAGATCTTGGAGTTACAGACAGTTGTGAGCTTCCATGTGGGTGCTGGAGATTGAACTTGGCTTCTCTGGAAGAGTAGTCAGTGCTCTCAACCAACAGATTTGATCTTAAGTTGGCTCAGCTGAAATCATCCTGGCTGGTATGTAGTTATCCAGAGTATAGAGAATATAGAATAAAGGATGGAATATGGAAATAGTATAACTAGTGTCCAAGTTGAATTTGTCATTTTATTACAAATATTAGAAGCCACAGTAATAATCCTAATTTAATTCTGCAGTGCTCACTACAAATGTACAAGATTGTAAAGAAAGTCTGTTTATCTATCTATCTATCTATCTATCTATCTATCTATCTATCTATCTATCATCTGCCTCTCTTTCTACCACTTATCTACCTATCTAATATACCATCATCTATCAATTACTGTAGATCATCTCTATGTCTGTCTATTATCTACTTATAAGTATCTATGCATTACCTGTCACCTATTATTTCTCTCTCTCTGTTTTAAGGTGACAGACTTAAACCATTTTTCTTAAGATTGTCCTAGTTTAGGACCAGAATTCTACTATCTGAAGAATGCTTCTCACTACCACCAGACCCAGGCAAATGGAATAATTTGTGAGTTGAATATAAGAGCCTGTAATTATTACTTTAAGAAAACTTTAAAAAGATAGCAGATACCATGACATCATACATTAAAAAAAATATTTACTTATTTTTTTTTTATGTGAGTGCACTGTATCTGTCCTCAGACACACCAGAAGAGGGCATCAGATCCCATTACAGAATGTTGTGAGCCACCATGTGGTTGCTGGGAATTGAGCTCAGGTCCTCTGGAAGAGCATCAGTGCTCTTAACTGCTGAGTCATCTCAGCAGCCCTACAGTGTAATTTTTGTCTATTAAAATTTACCTACCTATTTATTTGTTTGTATGCATGTATGTGTGGAAGTCAGAAGCCAGCTTGTGGGAATCAATTGTCTCCTACCATGTGGGTGTCAGGGATTGAGCCCAGGTCTTCAGGCTTGGTAGTAAGTATCCCTAGTTGGATACTCAGCCATCTTGCTGGTCCATCTACTTAGTTTTACCCATCTAGTAGCACACTTTCTGTGTAAGCATGAATCCAGAAACCCAGAACCCAATGGGTAAAAAGCCAGGTTCAATGACATGTGTCTGTAATCCCAGTGCCGGGGAGGTAGAGACAGATGGATCCGTGGAGCTGGCTGGTGGCTCAGTTGAGCTGAATGGGCATGGAGGAAGGTAGAAAAGACCAATCATTAGATGCTGACTTATTGACTTATTAGTGATTCATTTATCACACTGCTTCACTCGTTGCCTGAAACACAACGACCTGGAAAAATAGCAGAGACAATGGATGGCTGCCCTTAACAACCTGCTGATTGCCGTATATACTTCTGTAAGATCTCACTTGACCACCCCACCTTTGCAGCTTTAGAGTATAAAATGGAAATGTCAACTGGACCCAGGACCGAGGTCTTTCAGGAGCTGTTCCGACTTTGGTCCATTGGTGGCTTCTCCTCCTCTCCACTTATGCTGGTGTCAGAGGGCTTATTCCAGAAAGATTCCTGACATGGGTAAACGTACCAGCTGCACCTGGACCATAATTCTCAACCTGTGGGTTGCGACCCTCGGGTAGCAAAATGACCCTTTTACAGGGCTCGCCTAAGAGCATCAGAAAACATATATTTATATTACAATTCATAAAGTAGCAAAATTACAGTTATGAAGTAGCAACAAAAATAAATTTATGCTTGGGGTGCTGATCACCATAACATAAAATATGAATATTAAAGGGTTGCAGCATGAGGAAGGTTGAGAACACTGACTTAAAAAAAAAGGTGGAGAGTTAGGTCCAAGGAGGAACATGATGTGGGCTGTAACTGCATGCATGCCTTCTCTATTGGCACCCATTGCAGTGCACTGCAGGGGAGAATCTTGTGTGCACTGGTCCCTTGGTTTCCGATCTCAGGTCAGGACCAGACTGAGGAGTGATGAAAGGACTGGATATAGATGGGTAGAAACCAAACCAGGCTTGTTGTTGGGGCTGGGGAGGACACAGATATGGTGGACCTTGGAAAGACTTGTATGCTGTCGACCTTCGTCATGATTAGCTGACTGAATGAGCTCTTAGGAACTTCTGGAGATCTCTCCAGGGGCTCATCACCCCCAGCAGAATAGGTATTCTGAAGAGGAAAAGGACTCACCAGTTAGGGTTAGTAGAGCCTCATCAACATGGCTGCCTAAACATGACCTGAGTGAGGACAACACACACAGGTGCGCCACAGCTCCTCAGGTGGAAAGACCCGAGGTCTGAACCCTACACAAAGAGCCCCGAGCAACTAAGGAGTGAGAGGAATGGGGGGGGGTGCGTATGCACATATGCATGTATGAACAAGTTAGGTAAAAGAGGCTATGGTTTGGAAAGAGAGGAAAGAGGGGTATACGGGACAGTTTGGAGAGAGAAATGAGAAGGAAAACTGATGTAATTATAATCTCAAAAAAAAACACAAGAAAAAGTAATAAGAAGGGAAGCCCCTTAGTCTTCACTCTGTAGCTCACAGTTCTGTGAGCTTCCCTTTCTTAGTCAATAGGAATTAAAATAAAATAAAACAAAATAAAGTAAAATAAAATAAAAATTATCCATGCTACATGCTTAGCAACTGCTGAAATGTGGAGAGAACTCTCATCTTCATTGCTCTCCAGAGGCAGACAACATGTTGCTAGATAAATTGTTTTCATATATATGTTGCTATGTATTTTGAGCCATGATGGAATACTGAAGACCCACCAAGAGATGTGAGGAATAAGACAGCCAGCCGCCAGGTACCCAGTGCTCTGCTTAGGAAATGAGATGCTCAGTGTGCTTCAAAACCTCTCTGGGTACGCTTGCGCGGTCTCCTAAGCTCCCTCAAAAGGATGCCCGTGGGCACTGCTTTTATTCTTACTTCTATTATTAAGTACTGCACGTTGACAACCAAGTATCGCAAGGCATCTCTTTGCTTTCTTGCCTGGTCTATATCTCTTCTTTTCTGTAATTCACACACGTTGTTCAATGTTAATTAGTGAGATTTAACCATGTTGCTATGGCCCTACTTTGCCAATTTTTATTTCTGTGGACGATTCCTCCACATGCTTCCCATTTAGTTATCCTTTTTCTTTTAAATAAAAAAAATTAATCATTAACTGAGTTCATCCATAAGTAGTTGTGGTTCAGCATTATAAACTAAAAACTCCTGCGGTTGCCTATATATTTATAAAAGGTTTCTTTGGGAACCTATTTGGAAAAGAAATTCTTCAATTATGGTTTAGCAATTATGGTTCTAGGCCCTGCTATTCCACACATTTACTAACACCTGATATTTTCATACCTTAAATTCTGTTGATCTGATACTGTGAAATGATATCTCATTATAGTTTTTATTTGCATTTTTCCTAGTGAAATTTAAGCCATGGCTTTATGAATATATTTTTATAGGCAAATTAAACTGTATACACACACACACACACACACACACACATATATATATATATATATATATATATATATATATATATATATATATATATATATTTGGTTTTTCGAGACAGGATTTCTCTGTGTAGCCCTGGCTGTCCTGCAACTCACTCTGTAGACCAGGCTGGCCTCGAACTCAGAAATCCGCCTGCCTCTGCCTCCCAAGTGCTGGGATTAAAGGCATGCGCCACATATTTTTGATTTATGATTCAAACCTACAGATTCTACTTTGTTACATGCTCTTTATAAACATTCTAATGGCTGTATAATACTCCAGCATGTAAAAGGAAAAAGATCATTTGTTGTTACTAGAAATGTAGGTGCTGTCAAGATTTTCCCTATTACAGCTGAGACCCCCAAATACTTTGACTATAAAGTCTTTTACACATTTTGGATGCTTTCCTTGGTTGGCTTAAAGAACAGTTCCAGAGTGTTGGCTGTGGCAGTTGCCAAGTTGCTCTTCGAAAGGGTGTTCCAATATTCTCACCAACCCATGGTACATAATTACAACCTGGGGATGGAAGAGCATTGCTCATATCTTCTCTGGATTTTCTGGAGGATGGTTCCAAATGCTTCTTATAAGCTATTTGGAACACATGCCAAAGCCGTGGAGTGGGAGCTGGCTCAAGAGAATGATTAGCATCTGCAATAGTACAAAACCTTTAGTAGAGCAAATCTGTCCCCCTCTACCTCCTCCCAAGGTAGCCCAACTAAGAAAGGAGGGACCGTGCACCTGGGGCTAACTAGAGCTTGTTGCACAGGAGTCCCCTTCTTTCCCCTTCAGCATAGTTGATCCCTGACTTTTCTGACAAAAACTCTTACAGATAAGACCTCACCTCCTCACCCACTTGAGACAAGTTTTCGTGAAACTCGGGCTGGCCTTGAACTCTCTATGAAGCAAAAGGTGACTTTGGACTTCTGATCTTGTTTCCCAAGTTTGAGTATCACAAGTATGCCCCACCCAGTTTATACTGTCTCAACTCAAACCCAGAACTTTGTGAATATTAAGCTAGCACTCTGCTGTCTGAGCCATATCACCAGGCCTAAGACTTTACTTTAAAGAAATAGAGCCCTTCCTTCCCTTGGAAATAAGATGGCATGTATATTATGCTCTATTTAACAGCACATCAAGTCCAGCAACTACCAGCCACTTTCCATATCCTGGGAAAATCCCTGGAGGTTCAAGAGCCCATCACCTTATCATGGACCTTGTAGCAGCCTATTTACCATACTCTCTATAATGTCAATATTAGTTATAGAGAGCTGCAATCAGTTGTATCTATGGTTTATAGTGATACCTAATGTTACTGTTGTAACCAGCAGTGACTGAGAATTTGTTATGAAATAGTGCTTTTTTTGAGGGGGGGGGCATAGCTGAGATGCAGGTACTGGAGTACAGGTATATGTTTACCCTGGAGTTAGCAGATATTTCATAGCTGAGCCAATATGCTACACTCTGGCTTCTGAGCTCTGGCACGCTGCCCTGCTGGGCTAATATGTTAATAATAAGTGGTGCTCCTTCTGCACTGGCCCTGCCCTTCATTAATGTCCCCCAGGATCTGCTCTGCCTCATGAGTCTCCATTCTGCCCCCAGTGTTCTACAGGGGTGGAGTTTGAGAGCTGCTTATACATCATAGGTGGCTCTTTAAAAAGAGATCTTACAGAAGGCAGGATAATTTAATGGCCTTGACTAACACTTGCAGGTCCAGAGGCGGAGAGAATGATTGGAGTGATGAGATCTTGGTGCCCAGGACAAGGTCTCCTCGTCTAATGGAGAACAAGCTACCAAACAGTACATGCATAGCACACAGGGAAGGGAGTTCTTTTCCTTCCTCCCAGTCTTCCTTTGAAGTTCATGGACTGTGCTTACTAAGAGACCAGTAGGAGAAAGGAAGGATGCAGAAGTAGCTGGAGAGGACACCATAATATCCCACCTCAACAAGGTAGATTGGTTCTTTAATTCAAACAGTGGGAACATATTCTATAGAAGTCTAGAGCTTCTGTAGACCGACAACCCTAATGTGACACTCTTAGCTGGAAGCACCATGCTTCTGTTCATCACAGGGAGGTATGGGAGGCTACATCATAGACTGTAAGGAGTGTTTTTATTCCCTCTAGGCACACACTTCCAGCAAGAATTTCCCTGTCTAATGTAAGTACCTGTGAAGGTTTAATGGCATGCATTGCTATGCTCCCACCTTTGCTGTTTGGAAACACTGTCCGTACTAGTTACTTTCCCTGTTGCTATGATGAAGTACAAGGACCAAGGAAATTGTAGAAGGAAGAGTTTATTTGGTATTACAGTTCCAGAGGGATAGGAGTCCACAGTGATGGGTAGGTGTGGCAGCAGGTGGCAGGTGTGGCAGAGGAAGCAGAGAGCTCCCATCTTCAAAGGGAAGCACAAAGCAGAGAAAGTGAGCTTCAGTTTGGTGAAACTCTAAACACCCAAAGGCAGACATACTCCCCTCAGCAAGGCTGCACCTGCTAAACATTCCCAACAGCTCCATCAACCATGGACCTAATGAGAAATGGGGCATGTGTGTTAAAACTGCTTCTTCACTCTTTAACAATAAATCACACAGGGCCTAAACGCAACACAAACAGCCACAAAGCAAAGCAAAGCAAAATAATAACAAAACACTCACGAGCCCACACAGTTGGGAACTGATTTTGTAAACTGATAGAATATTAACATAGCTGGATAAAATTTCTCAATATAAGAAGTTACTTCTGATTTATTAAAGTTATAAGCATATTAATTGTTATCACCATTATTAAAATGGATGAATTAGACTTGGCACTGGATCTCCATATAATTAGAGAAATAAAATTCTCTGAATGCTGAACTCCTGGGCAAGCTGACGACTCCACCAGTTCCATTATTAATTTCAGGGTTGTTCAGCTCAGCTTCAATTAAAATCAAACATTTATTTTATTACTTTCGATTGAATTGTTATCTTTGAATGGGTAATGTGGGTAATATATGCACAAGGTAATAAAATTCAGACAGTCTCTGTCCCACCACTGACCCATGTGCCTACCACCTAACCAATGTTGTC
This sequence comes from Mus minutoides, assembly GCA_902729485.2. Classification (NCBI taxonomy): domain Eukaryota; kingdom Metazoa; phylum Chordata; class Mammalia; order Rodentia; family Muridae; genus Mus; species Mus minutoides. The sequence continues at coordinate 541,668 of LR750337.1, forward strand.
AGAGTTTTATTGTGTACCTCTAAGAGATTTATCAGAGCTCCACCTGCCCATTTATATCTTTATATAGTTCTATCCATATCTGATTTTATTTCATATAAATGGGAGTATAGTTTATATATTATTCTGTCATGGCATTTTGCCTAGTGTCCATATCTTGTCCATAGTTTCACAGTCTCTTGGTCTTGAATGGCCACATTGAATTTTGTTGTAACCCTGAAACATATGGAGCAACTGCCACATGCTACCCAGGAAGTGAAGATGAATACTGAAGGGTTCCGTGTGCAAAATGGTAGGCTGTGTGTCTTCTCTAGGAAAGCTATGAGAAGAATCTAGCAATGAACCTCAGAAGGAGAGGTTAGTTCTATTTGATGCTCTGACTCCGGGAAGGGGAAGATTTGAATAAGGCAAGCCAGGGAATAAAGACACCAGGTGGGGAGGAGTGGAAAGGGATGTAAGACAAATCTATTAGAGGCATGATGACTGTGGCATGAGGACGTAGACTGACCCCCAAGCGGTTGGTGGACAGGGAGACACAGACACAAGGAGAAAGCTTGGTGATTGGGATGCCAAGCTGACGTGCAAAGTAGTGTGTGTGTGTGTGTGTGTTTATGAGTGTATAAAAGTGTGTGTACATGCATACGAGTGTATTGTATGGAGTCTTGGAAAAGAGAGGGGAGAAAGAAGAGGGGAAGCTACTGAATAGGCCTGAGAGTAGGAAGGACCTGGATAAGAGCAGGAGAGGGGAGAGGAAGTGTGAACTCTTGAGACATCATGAAGCTAATCTTTCTTAGGAATAAGGATTGGCAGCCTCCCGACATCATTAGCCATTCTAAATCTATTCCCTGATGAACTTGGAGTTTTGAATTTCTAATGAGGACATCTGACTGACAACCCATTTAGGGTAATACACTTCAATAGAACAGTCAAACACACTTATTTCAACCGAGTTAAGGAGTGCCACTAATTTATGGAAGAAAAATAACTGTAGGGTGACATCCTTCACCATGCATCTACCATTGACAAGGCTGATTGGAGCTGTCCCTGAGTTACGTACATTGGCTTCTGAAGCAGAAGGGAGAGTGTGCTTCTATGCCCCATCCTGTACTTGCAAAGGGAGATGATATTTTTTTTTTTGAGTTAATGTGTTAACCACTTTCAAAGGGCAACAAATATGAAGGAAAATAAAATTCTCCAGATAACTTTAAGAGCAAAGTATAAATTGTATTTTGCAAGCCAAGTTCATTAACCTGTCTCTAACACTGGCACCAGTGATGGATGGATGGCACTTGATTTCCTGTTATTTTGGCTCTCTCACAGTTCCTAGAGCTTCTCCATTAGGAAGCAAGATAATTAGCACAAAATGTATTGATGAAATTCAAAATGACTTGATTCTAAAGCGATATCCTATATTTCTTCCATCCCAGAGTGATTTAAAACACAAAACAAAACAGACCTCTCCTTGCCCTCTGGGGAGAAATACACATAACACTGAGAGTTAAATTGATATCTTTTTCTATGTTTTCCTAATATATATATATATATATATATATATATATATATATATATATATATATATATATATATTTGCCCGGAGTGTGAGTACCTATGTTCAAAGCTTGTCAAATATTTCAAATTGCCTGCTGAGGAACCCTGGTGGTTCAGCCATTGCTTTTGTTTGGCAAAAGCTGTTTTAGTGGGTGGTGAGTCTCAGCAAAGAACCCCCCCCCCCCCAATTCTAATCCACCTCTCTGCAGAGGATCTGAGGCATAACACAAAATCGGAACTGGCATGGGGAAACAAGGGTGCCACTGGCTCTCTGCCTAGGCAGAAAGTCACTGTGAGCCTGCTTCCTCTGTGACCTCCTTTTGAACACTCTTGGGGTCAGAGACATCCTACCTCTGTGCTGTCTCTGAAACGCCATTGGACTCTGCTTCTGTTTCCCTCATCGGAGCTCTCCCCAGGGACGCAGACCTGAAGGTGCACACGAGGCATCCAGGGTCGTATTTTCCCCTTTTCTTAAATATTTTCATGTAGAAAACTTAAGGCATAATATAAAAAAATAGAGGAGGCAGTTATGTTAAAAACTTATCCTTTACTCCTAACAGTTGTCAAAATTCTGAAAAAAAATTCCATTGATACCATCTGCCTTTTATAATGTAATACAAAGCCAAACTCAGTCATGCACGTTCATCTGTGTCTACTTAAAACACACCTCTGCCAGAAAACAAGAGCTTTTCTACTTCTTGTAATGTCACTGTCACAGATCAAATTAAACAGAGGCCAGAGGCTCACAACTCTAATCCCAGCACTTGGTAGAGTTAAGCTTGAGGTCAACCTGTTCCAAACCAGCTAGGGCTGCATGATGAGGCCCTGTCTCAAAATTAGAGCGTGTGTGTGTGTGTGTGTGTGGGGGGGGGAGGGGCAATGGGATTTTTCTCAGCTTTAAAGAAGGGAGTCATGTTATTTGCAGGAAAATGAATGTAACTCAAGATGTCATATTGGCCGAATGAAGCCGCTCTTAGAAAGACATTATAAGCCGGGCGTGGTGGCGCATGCCTTTAATCCCAGCACTCGGGAGGCAGAGGCAGGCGGATTTCTGAGTTCGAGGCCAGCCTGGTCTACAAAGTGAGTTCCAGGACAGCCAGGGCTACACAGAGAAACCCTGTCTCGAAAAACCAAAAAAAAAAAAAAAGAAAGACATTATAGTGTGTCTTCTCTTTCTGTGGTTTCTAGACTTTCTATATACTTTAAAATGTGTGTGTGTGTGTGAGTGTGTGAGTGTGTGTGTGATGTGAAAGGAGAAGTGAAACTGTCTAGAGGAACAAAGTGGGTAAGAAGGGAAAGAGGAGGGGAGAAGGAAGGGAAGGGAAGCATAGGAGACGTGGGTGAAATATGGTAGATGTATGATATATACTTACATGGAAGTTTAAAAAGGATAATAGTCATTTCCTAATATTATCCAGTCCCTAGCACATTCCCACTATTTAGATCATCCCCAAAATGTCCTTTAAAGGTATTTTGTTTCCAGCTGCATCCAGTCAACATCTGCACATTAGAACCTGCATTGGGTTTAGGTTTAAATAAATATCTCTGAATCTATAGCACCTCGTTTCTGCAGGAAAACTGGTCATGTGTCTATAAAAGGTGCTGTGCTGTGGATTGCTTGCTTACATTCATGTGAATTTTAGTTGAGCCACACGCATCTCCTGTAAAGTGGGAGTTGGTTCTGAGACTACTTTGGCTTATTCCATCTTCTGTCAGGAATGTAAGGCAAGTGGTGCTGGGAGCTTCCTCACACACCTTAGCAGGAGTGGCCCACTATTAACTGGTCCAAAGTTGAGGGAATGGGGCCTTGAGAGTCAGTTGGTAAATTCAAATTAGGTGTTCAAAGCATGGTATTTGAGGGCATAGACACATGTTAATATCTGATCTGTCAGTGTATGTGTGTATGCATGTACATGTATGTTCATGTATGTAGAAGCCAGAGGTCAGCCTTCAATGTCATTTTTTTTTTTTAGGCTTTGTCCATTTTATTTTTTGAGACCTCTCATTGGGACTTAGGCTGGGCTGGCTGGCTACCAGATTCAAGAATCTTCTTCTTTGAACCCCCTTAGTCCTCATATTTAAGCACATGTTCTCTTACACCTGTCTTTTTATGTGGGTGCTGGGTCTCCAACTCAGGTCCTTATGCTTATGAGACAAGCATTTACAGGTTGAGCTTTTACCCCAGATCCTTCTTATATCACTTTACTTGATTTACACTAGTGACATTGAAGAGAAAGCCTCCAGCTTCTTGTTAGATCATGGAGGAGAATCTGGAGAATTTGAGAATAAAGAGGATGAGGTGAGGGCTCAGTGGTTAAGATCACATACGGTTCTCACAGAGGACCCGAGTTTGGTTCCCAGCACCAACAAGGGTGGCTCATAACCACCTGTAAGTACAGCTCTGGGAGGATCTGACATCTCTGGCATTTTCAGACACCTACCTGCATTTACTTATGCATACCCACACACGGATGTACAGACATACCCACACTTATAATTAAAAATGAATACACCCTCAAGAAGCCCCCCACCCCCCCGATCTCAGCAAATCACTCTTTTAAGCTGAACAAGAAAGGTGAAGCTATCTCCCTTGCTGTAAAATGTGTGCTTCACGTTAAAATTGAGCATTGCAGCCATTCACATGCAACTGTGGGCATCACTTGTCCACAGCTGTCAGATCACATGGCTGTCAGCCTGGTTTTGTAGAGTATAAAGGAGGAACTCAGGGGCAGAAGAGGTTATGGGATGCTTAAAGCTCTGCAGCCTAGAGCTAGGGAATGCTGTGATCCCATTTTTATTTTTTAAATTATTGTTTTGAAATTACATCATTGAATTGAAATTATAATTACATCATTTCCCCCTTCCCTCTCCTCTTTTCCACCTCTCCCATGTACCTGCACTTACTGCCTTTCAACTCCACGGCCTCTTATTCTTTGCTTTATATAGTATATGCATATATACTCCTAAATATATGAATACAATCTGCTCAGTCCATATAATGTTAGTCGTATGTAACTCAATTTCAAGGCTAACCAATTGGCATTAGATAACCAACTCAGAAAGCTCTTTCCCCGGGGGACGGTATTTCTCCTGCACTCAACATCCCTTAGTTGCCTGGCTATAATTTTCTAGTTGTGCTTCTTGTAATAAACCCAGAAGAAAGGTCAGGAGGGCTGAGACTAGTGCTAACAGCAGTGATGTGCCAAATCTGCCTCCTGTACACCCTGCTCAGCCTGCCAGATCCCAGGGAGGAAGGCAAAGGGGGCTTTTTGTAGTAGCACAATCCTGGCATTCTATATCTGGATACATCCCCCTACATTCTTGTCCCTTGTAAACAAAGGTTTTTAAAGAACCCTCTACTGGGAGATCGTTAAAAAAACAGGAATCTGTATGAATAAGAATCTGTATGAATAAGAATCTGTATGAATAAGAATCTGTATGAATAAAGATTCCTTTGTTGCTCCCTTTTCTCAGACTCATTTTTCCTCGTCCTTTGATGTCCTTCTCTTATGAAACATGGAGAGAGAAGGCTACATTAGCAACCTGGAAACCTGGGTGTCAGATCTGTCATGCTTTGTCCTTCGGAAAGACATCCCGTCTCTTTGGACCCCTGTGTCAGTCAAATGAAGGTCTAGGCCGTACGATTTATAAAGTTTGGTAATGCCAGTTTCTCTCACCTGCATGAATGAAAGGTGAGAGAGGTTGAAAGCTATCAGAGGGACCACACTGTTGGCGCTGCCATCAGGCCTGGATTTGGGACTCTTCTTTTGTTTTGGCTGTCAACCTTTACCCACTTCATGTTCTACATCTGCGTTGTCCTGATTCCCACATCACTCCCGTGCATCCCACAGAGCTCTTCCATTACCTGGTTTTATCGTGTCTTCGAAACTCACAAGCTCTGGTTTTCTCTCTCCTGAGTGCCTCAGTCCAATGACGACTTGCTGAACACTGACCATGTGGCAAACCTCTGTGCTACTGAGCTCAGGGATATAGATGAACACAACAAAATCCCTCAGGGTGAGCTGCATACCATTGCCAGTGATACAGGGTATCTCTGTGAGGGGAGGATGGAAAAGGTTAAGCTGAGGCCTGCTGGATAAAAGCACCCATGGGTAGAAGGGAGGGCATATCGGTTGCTGAAAACCTGTTGGGTGAAGCTTCAGGAATAATCTGTGTAATGAAAAAGAAAGTCTGTGTGGTGAGTGAGTTGATGAGCTGGATGTGAGGGTGAGATTAGGGGAAGATGAACCATGGGGGAAGCAGAGTGACTTGGGTTTCAAACGTCATGTTGAAGAATATGGGTGGTTGGACTCCGCTGAAGGTGAGCTGGATTCTGGGGAAATGCGAAGCTATGTTATCCTAGAATTTAGTCTATTTTGAGGATCAAAGTGACCCAACTCCATAGTCTACTTGTGTTTGGGATCCAGGACCCTAAATTTCAGGTGGTTCCATAGGAACAGCACAGATAGAAGAGACCCCCTTGATTATAACAAGAGTGAGAGGAGACAGAAATGGCGGACTCAAGGAAGCACCTCATGAGATGGTGTTGGAGCACCCAGGAAAGTCCTTGGGATTCTTGAGATAATGTGGGAGAGATGCGGTGGTCTGTAGTTTCTAGAGTGGTAGGGATGGGGTTGGGGACAGAGAAATGCTTCTGTGCAAACGTCATCGCCTCACTGGAAAGGGAAAACGACGGGAGGATCTTAAGGGCAGTGACCTGTGCCTGTGGCTGTTAGAATAAACCTTGAACAAACTCTTCTTGACTCTGACCGAGGCCATATGTCAAAACCCCAGCCCCCTCCCCCTTACTTCCATTGCCAGACGCAGTCATCCACTATGGCGCACATCCTTATAGCCTGGGCAAAGCAGTTTCTAAGGCCTTGCTGGACAAATACCTCCAGGAGGGAGAAACTGCAAGCTTGCAGAGTCCCAGCCATTGCATTCCCCAAGCCCCAGATATAAACCCTAAGTGTCTCCTTAGGGCAGACTTCCCATTCTTCCTGTGTCTGCCCCTGCTGTTTGAAATAAACAGTTCTGTCTGTTGAGGTCAGACTGGTCTCTTCTCTGCCTCCTGACTCTTTAACCCACCTCAGAAATCTAAGCCCCAGGAGGAAAGAAGGGAACTGCTCACTAAGTCTTTGCGGGGTCATGTGATAGAAATGGGTGGGGACTAGGTAACTCTCCAAGACCATGGTGGAATGGGAAGCAGGTGACTCCCCATGACAGTGTTGGGAGGGACACTGGCTACTCGTTTGATCCCCACATAAGGCAGAGACTATCCAGGTTTCCTTCTGTGCCTGAAACCTTTGGACTGTGGAGATCAGATTTATTTATTTATTTATTTATTTTTCATTCACTTTACATCCCATTCACTGCCCTCCTCTCAGCTACCTTCTTCCACAATCCTTCCACCCTTCCCTTCCTCTCTGAGAGGGTAGGCCCCCCCTGGGTCCTCCCTCCTATCCCCCCCCACATCAAGTCTCAGTGGGGCTAGGCATATTCTTTCCCACTGAGGCCAGACAAGGGTGTCCAGCTAGGAGAATATATCCCAGGGACAGGCAACAGCTTTAGGGATAGACCCACTCCAGTTGTTTAGGACCCACACGAAGACCAAGCTGCACATCTGCTACATATGTGCAGGGAGGCCTAGGTCCAGCCCGTGTATGTATGCTCTTTGGTTGGTGGTTCAGTCTCTGAGAGCTCCAAGGGTCCAGGTTTGTTGACTCTGTTGGTCTTCCTGCGGAGTTGAGATCAGAGATTTTGTTTCTTCTGTTTGTCTTGGCTGGCAGGGCTGCTATGGCTCTTTGGCATTTGCACACCCTAGGCAAGTGCTCTGTTATGGAATTTCAGCTCCCCTTTGCTATTTATGCACAGCTACATACATCCCAGGAAGCGTCACTGAGCTATTATCTTGTTTTTTAAAAAAAATGTTTTTGAATCTTTTAAAGCCCAAGGATTATTAGCCGATGGGTTTATTCAGTCATAGAACAAGCCAAGGTCCATTTGTAGAAAGAGCTGGCTTCTCTCCCTTTCTTCTTCTTCTTTTCTATGTGTACTTCACTGCTCACCTCAGCCCCAGCCACCAAGGCTCCGTGCACAGTGGAAGTGAAAAAAACCCTTTAGTTCTTGGTAATTAGAGTGAGATGTGGAAATCAGGTCTCAAGAAGCCGAGGGCCTCATTCTAGCTGTCTTTCACATGTCAGCGCCCTCTGATCTCTCATTCTCTGGTGGCACCTGTTCAGATCCATTCAACGCGTCCACTTCAGTAACTCGATTACCCTGGGCAGTACATTTACATAACACACCTCCCTCCAGTCAGGTGCGGAGCTCAGTCATTCCGCATGGGGCCTGGCGTCTCTCCACTAATATCACTTTACACACAGATAATGAACACAGGTTCCCAACAAGTGACCGCATCAGTCGATATAAGAGGCGCAGTCCTACCTGCGTGTGCCGCCCGAGCTGCTGCTTCTGGAACCAATTAGCTAGCCTAAGTCCAGCGCTGCGGGAATACTTTCCCCAAAGTGGTTCTCCCGCTCACCCTGGGGTTATCTTTGTCTGCTCTTCAGAGGGCATGTGGAGCACGCGTGTTGTGTGGCTCTCTTGGGAGCCCAGACAGGGTATCGTGCTAGCTGAGAGCCTGGCTTGAACTCCCTCTTCTCAGTGCCTTGATGCACATAAAAGGACTCAGGGTGATTTGGTGTGTGGAGAGATGCCAGGGACCCATGCCAGGCCTGATGCTTTTGTAGTGAAGCCAGAGAGAGAACAGAACAGACCTCTCAGAAGCCCTCCTCCTCAAGTCTCAGGGTTTTAACTTCGCTTATAGTACCGACCCAGGAAGAAACACAAGTGCCCTTCTATCTTTTGCATGTGTCTTCCCTCCATTTCCCTCTGGCTGAGCAATCCTAGATGGTGGTGATTTGGAGAACAGCTCACCAAGTTCCTAGTTAGCTTTTGCATGGAAATGTCAGTTTTCATTAAAAAGAAATTGTTTGTGTTTGAACATGCACGTGTGTGTGTGTGTGTGTGTGTGTGTGTGTGTGTGTGTGTGTTTAGGAACACAAACATGTACATGCATGTGGACTGGGCTGTTACTTCTCAGGAGCTGTCCACTTTGTTTTTCTGAGACAGGATCTTTTTCTCCTTGAACCTGTTAGGCTAGGTTGGTGGCCAGCTAGCCCCAGCCACCTGTCTCCCCAGCTCTGGGGCTACAGAGCCATGTCTTGCTTTTACGTGGGACCTGGGGTTCTATCTGAGCTCCTCATGTTTGCACAGCAAACCCCTTACTAGCTGAGCTGGCTCCCCCAGCCTTGGGATGCGGCTGCTTTTCCAGACTGTTGCTGCTGCTGCTGCTAACCTATGCTGAGGACGGTGTGTGCAGGCAAACAAAGCTGTGCAGAGACACGCAGGGAGCTCAGTGTCAGGTGCTGATGGGCAAGGCAGAAACAGCAGTGCCTTAAAGGCCAAGGCAAGAGGCTGCAATGCTCTGCTTATCTCTGCTGCTTACAGGGATGGGAGACTCATCACCTCACCTATACCAGGCTCAGTCTCCTCAGTAAGCACATACCTCACTCAAGGTTGTTTGAAAATTAGGGAAGAAGATGAGTGGTAAGATTCTGAGCACCAATGATGAGATACACAGGGAATGAAGAGGTTGTTAGTGGCTTTACTAACTTAACTGTGACCTTAATCCAGTTCTCTCAGACCCTTGATTATTTAAAAAAAATTAAAACCGTATTTACTTATCGACAGGGTTTCTCTGTGATGTCCTGGCTGTCCTGGAACTCACTCTGTAGACCAGGCTGGCCTTGAACTCAGAGTTCTGCCTGCCTCTGCCTTCCAAGTGCTTGGATTAGAGGTGAGCACCATTACCACCAGGCTGTAATTATTCATTTTTGTTTTGTTTTTATTTTTTTGAGAGAGTGTCTCACTATGTAGACTTAGCAGTCCTAAAACTCTTATGTAGAGTAGGCTGGCCTCAAACTCACAGAGATCTACCTGCTTTTGCCTCTTAAGTGCTGGAATCAGAATTTCTTTGCTTTAAAGTTTTTCATTTATTTGTTTGTATGTATGTTTGTATGTATGTATGTATGCATGTATGTATGTATGTGTGTTCGCATGTGCATTTTGTTGCTTGCTGAAGCCAGGAGAGAGTGTCAGATCCCATGGAGCTGAGTTCCAGGCAGTTGTGAGTCTCCTGGTGTGGGAGCTGAACTAGGGTCTTCTAGTCCAACAGCAGCGAGGACTTATTACTGCTGAGCCATCTCTCCAGCCTCGGTTATTTCATCTACACTTTGATTTCCCATTAGTTCACTATTGCTTTACTTTGAAAAGCACTTCTCTCTGCTTTAGGTCTCAATGAGATAACAACTAAGACAGGGTCTGTGTGGACAGTCTTTTCATGAACAGCTACTCCATCGATGACTGTATACAGTTAACACTTAGTGAATCTTGCCGGTCCATAGAAACCATCTCAGCATCTGGGGCTGACTTGTGACTTATTTTTGAAAAGCGTCATAGAGATTTGACTTAAGCAAAAGGAAAAAAAAATGAGCCCTGAGAGTTACTTTGTACCAATTTATCCTTTTCTTGATGCACATTTTCTTTGATTTAATGAATGACCGATTCCCTAAGCCAATTGTGGAAGCCAGTCACTCATCATCAGCTTGCTCTCTCCAGCGAGAGTAACGTCTTTAATGATGGTGCCTTGTCGTGACTAATGGAATGAGACCGGGAGAGATATCTCTTGAGGAAAGTTATAATCTCCACTTCAGTCTAATATGATATCTTGGACTGAAAGGTGCAATGGGATTAAAGCACCCCCCCTCATCAGATTAGAAGTATTGACACATTGGAAACTTTAAGGTCTCACATCCATTGCCTTTTGATACAATTTTGAACGGAGTGACTTCCCAGAGGGACAGGGCAATGGGAAGGCTTGAGTATCTGTGACTGGCATCAAATTGCTGCAAACAACAGTCCACTCCAATCTATCAAGTGCTCATGGAGCTTCTGGGAAGCACAGAACACTGTACTGAGCATTGTGGGAGAGACAAAAAATGAGGGGACGTAGTTAGTACCCATGCATCAGCTCTTGCCTAGGTGCGGGCCTGCATCAGGAAGCTGGAGGCTGCAGGTATTCCTTTGCAACCCTGACTGGATGCTTTCTTGCAGTTCTGGGAGCCTGGACTCCAACCTTTGACTTCACAGCTCTGTGCCTGTGCTTGGGAGTCTGAGCCTTGACACAGAGAGGATGATTCTCCTTCTGCTTCTGTTACAGCAACTTTGACCACAATAAGCTTGGCTGGTTAGTTAGTGATTTGCCAGCAACAAAAGGATGTGAGAATAGTTAGGCATGAGAAAGCTGGGAAGGATGAAGGCAAACTTTTGGCATTGAAAATGACCTGTGTTGCCTTAACCATTTAAAGACACATTCCCAAGGTTATCTGGGCTATTTCTTCCCCTGTCTCCTTCATGGTCTCTAAGTTGTCTCATAACGTCATTGGGTAGAGATTGCCTTTACAGTCTTTGTTATAAGTTATTAGATCAAGATTTTCTTAGCAACTAGACTCAAGTCCAATGTTATTTCAAATGTTCCCACAGAGACTCAACTCCTTTAATTATGAAAACCAAACTTACTCAAGTCCCCTGAGAGAGCTTCCATGGGAAGAAGCACAGGGAGCCAAGCCACAGTCTGAATGCAGCTGCAGACAAGCTTCTACTTGGATCCAGTAGCCGCTCTTCCTCCTCTGACTAAGGGACAGAAAAGCTGAGTCCTTGCACAGTCAACAGAGTGCTGCTTTTGTTTGCATATGTATGTGTATATAATATGTGTATTCATGTTTGCTTATGAGTATACAGGTACATGTGTAGGTGTGTGTGTGTGCCTGTATTCTCTCTTCTATCTGTTTATCTATCTATCTATCTATCTATCTATCTATCTATCTATCTATCATGTATTATCTATATATCATCATTTATGTATCTATTATCTAGCTGCATATCTATGTATTATCTATCTTTTATATATAATCTATGTATCTATCATCTATGTACCTATGTATCTTCCTCCTATGTATCTACATATCTATGTATCTATTTATCTATGTATTATTTATTTATCTTCTATCTATCTATCTATCTATCTATCTTGTATCTTTTATCTATCTACGTATCTATCTATGTATTATCTATCTTCTATATATGTATGTATGTATGTATTTATGTATCTATGTATCTATCTACCTATGCATCTATGTATCTGTCATTTATGTATCTATTATCTATGTATCTATCTATGTGTCTGTCTGTCTGTCTGTCTGTCTGTGTAAAGGCCAGAGGTTGATAATGGGAGTCCTCTTTAATTGTTCTCCTTGTTATTCATTGAGGTAGAGTCTCTCACTTGAACTCAGTGTTTGACAGTACAGCTAGCTTATACTATCAAGCTTGCTTGGGGAATCCTCTGACATGTTTTCTAGGCAGTGAAATTACAGGTGATTTTTCTATGCCCATCCAACCTTTATATGGATGTGAGAAATCTGAACTTCAGTCCTCGAACAATTGTGTGCCAGCTGTTTATCCACTGGTCCATCTCTCTAGCCCACGGATTGGTGGCCATTGGTGAGCCAAAACACTACATCTGATGGCACAGTGGTGATGGTTGGATATCAGGCATGAGATGAATATGAATTTTTAAACATGTATTTTTAAGGTTTTCATAAGATATTTGGAATTGGACCACTTCCTAGAAACTGATCCATTTCACTGTCAACAGAGAAGGATCAGGTAATGTGGAGGTGAAGCACAGGCATGTCATGTGGCGTTTAAAACACAAAGCAGATTCCCACTTTGCCCTGCTTTTAATCTTCCCTGAGGAGAAGGTAAGGGGTAGCATCAGAGGTCTAGGGCAAGGTGCCTCTCCCAGAGATACTCAGTTAGAGATGGAGAGATATTGTACTTTTATCCTGATTAGTCCTGGGTTAGTATCTGTCTGGTTTAGTATATTCTTTCAAATATTTTTGAAATGGATATTTTCCAATATGCACAATGTGGATAGTAATTAGTTTCCCATATATCCATTAAATTAAATAGCTACCAACATCTGCCAATCTTATTTCTTCTACCAACTTCCAATTTTCCTGGAGTAGCAGAAACCTTGAATAGCAATAGCGCAGGAGAGAGAGTCAACACTAATTGCTGACACCAGATGACACCGCCAGCATCAGTGTAATGTCACACCACTGCCTCTGATACGGGTCTGGTGCCAGCACCAGTGTAATGTCGCACCACTGCCTCTGATACGGGTCTGGTGCTTTAGCAGGAAATGTGTCAACTGGAGTCCAAGACATACCATCTTTACATATCTGTCCATCTACATTTGTTAGCAGCAGGCTGGCCTTGGATGGCTTCCATGCTGTGTAGAGGCTGCACTGTCTCTAGACACAGTAAATGCTGCTGACAGGACCTGCTTCCCAGTGTTGCCTTAAGTGGTGACTGAAAAAAGGCCGATTAAGAAGAGAACTTTCAGTGGGATGGAGAGATGGCTCAATGGTTAAGAGCACTAGCTGTTCTTCTAGAGGATCAAGGTTCAATTCCAAGCACTCACATGGTAGCTCGCAATTGTTTGCAACTCCAGTTTCAGGGGATCTGATAACCTCACACATACACTCACACACATATATATGCACAAAACATCAATGTACATAAAATAAAAATAAATAATATATATATATATTTTTAAAGGTGAGGGCTTCCAGAGTCTCAGGCGGTTCCTCTTCTTTCTGGGAGATCAGTTGTGGGTGTATATTCTTTCTGTGTGCTTCTTGTATTGGCTCCTAAAAGGTGCACTTACTTGCTCATGGATGCTGGATTGACCATTGCTTGGTTGGGAAGATTAGAAGTTATATAGACTCATTAATGAAACTTGGTTGGTTCCCAGTAGAGTATCCTTGATTTTTCTGTGCTATCCAGGCAGACCATCTCAGTGCAGCAATAGCACACAGTAGTTATTTTTTGTAGTAAGAGCAGGAGAAATTGATGGTCAGGCCCTTTGGTCACTATGGGCTTGTATTTTATTTTTATTTTTATTTTTGCATCTTTATTAACACTTTTCAGCTCACACATACTCGTGGATACCACACACAGCTTTCCAGGACTTAATAATGATGTGTGTGTTTTCTTTGTTGTTTGAAAAGATTTATTTTTAAATTTTCATTATTTTTAGTTGTGTGTGCATGTGTATGGACATGAGTGCAGTGCCTACATAGGCCAGTAGAGGAATTCCCTTGGACTTGGAGTTATAGGCAGATTGTGAGTCTCTACTGGGTACAGGTCCTCTGCAAAAGCAGCAAGTTCTCTTAACTGCTGGGCCATCTCTCCAGCTTCCCATGCTCTTGTTTGAAGAGGTTGAGTTGTTTTCTGTGAGGGATGATGCTTCCGTGTTTCTGACTTTTTGAACGGAGAGCCTTTGGTATTGTTGCTGAATTGGTGATGTGCTGCTTACATGACTCCATGACAAGGAACCCTTCAGTGTCCTGGTATCATTTGGACAATTGCTCTTACTCGAGACCCTGGATCAGTTTTCCTTGAATGGGTGGGTTTCTTGTAGGGTTTATAGTGTGTTTTGCAGACAACTGTGGGAGGACATGAGTTATAAATCTTTCTTGCAGACTATAGGCCTATGAAGTTGCACAAGGGCAGCTCAGTGCTCTGAGTTGAGGTGGAATCTATTCTAGAATGGACTCCCTAAGTTGGAGAGATACCAATTTAAACACCTTAGGATAGTCTGAATTGGGGCTGAGGACATGGCCTAGTCAACAAAGAGACTCCTATGTAAGCTTGAGGATCTAAGACGGGATCCCAACAGCCACATAAAGGCCAGACATGGTGGTTCATGTGTTTAAACCAAATTAGGGTAGTAGGTTAGAGTTGGGGATCTCTGCAGCTCATGAGCCAACCAGCAGAGATGAACTGATGAGCTCCAGGTTCAGTGAGAAACCCTGTGTCCAAATAGTAAAGCGGGAGGCTGTCAAAGAAGACAACTGAGCTTGACCTCTGCTCTCCTTGTGCACCTGCATATATATGTGCATACTAACACACACACACACACACACACACACACACACACACAGGAGATCACCTGAATTATCTTTGGATTTTGGAGTGGGTGTGTGGAGGGATGGGGAATACAGATGAAAAAAATCATTCTAGGAGCTGAGAGTGTTGATAGCAGGATACTGCTACATTGAATTTACCATGTTCCCTGTGGTTTTTGTATATCCGTGAAACTTTGAATAATACAAAGCTAAAAACAATTTTGAATTTCTTGAGAAGTCTAACTATGGCTATGTGAGTTGTGGTGACTGAGTTTGATTATACTTTTGTTTTTGATAGGCAAAATTCTCAAGCATTTTGCTGGTTATTTTATATGAACCTCTAAAATGACTCGGTATGGGCTCTGTTTTGTTGGTACCTTTGTGTCCTTCATTTCACAAAGCCATTAGTATGGGTGTCAGACTGCAGCTTTGGTCAGCTCTACACAGTGTAAGAGAAATCCTATGTTTGACAGACTTACTTAGGGTATTGTCTCAAGAAAATAAGACCACCCCCTTCTCCCTGGAGTCTTCCTAATGACTGTGGTTGTAGGGAGAACGCTTTCTGAGAAGGGAAGGGTGTTCTCATGAACACATCTACATGTGTTCTTACTCGTGTGTATGGTCCTCCTTGGGCTTATTCCTCTTCTTTAGAATGCTTTCTTGACTCAGAATTTTAGATACCCAATTACACTTTGTACAGATAATCTACACAGGAAGACAGGCAATGCCATACAGAGGCAGAGTCTAAAAATGTTTTATGAATTAATGAATACTAGGAGAGTGTGCTTAGGATACATTCATAGGACACAATTCTAAATGAATTAACACCCAAGACTGCAATGTGGGATGTAAAAACAAAACAAAACAATAAAAACAAAACAAAAAACACAACAAAAATCAGGAATAAATTTTTGCTTGCTAAGAACCTGCTTACAGTGAGGTCACGACCCATCGTGGAGAACCAGCATGAGAGAAAACAGAGTATACAATAGCAAAAGATGCAAACTTAACACTCATCAAAGAGCCGGCTTAGGGAGAACACTTTTGTAAAATGATAAATATCCCAGCAATAAGAGAGCCATGGGAATCCTTTACCATATGACAGCTCTGCTCAAACATACCTCTCAGATGAGCACTGAACAGGGTCGCAGCTAAAGTAAATCAGAGCATAAATGCACAGAGACCAGTCACACGGGGCTATGGTTTCTGAGGCTGGGGCGTGAAGTGGCTAAGATAAACACTTAGCCCACTCAGCTGGGGATTAGTGTGGGACGCTGACAAGCCTGTCTAATTAGAACACTCTCAGGCCATCTGTAATAGCTGTGGGGAGCTGCTGTCGGTAAACAGTGTCTGTTCAGGGGGTCATTGCGTGGGGCGCCTCTCAGCACCAAAGGGAGGCTTGACTCCTTGTTCTTAGCAGTCATCTTGCTTGCAGCTCTTCCCCCAACACCCCAAGGAGCTCAGTGCTCTTCTCTAAGAGACACAAAGGATCCTGAGCTCATTGTGGCTGTCTCTGCGGGAGGAGGGTGAAAGATGACACTTGGAAACACACGAACTAATTATAACCCTATTTAGTTCCTGTGGGTGACTCTCTCTGTCCGTCCGTCCCCTTCATCCGTTCCCACATTTCATTCCTATTTGGTAAGGAGGGATGGATTATTTCTGGAAACTAGCTTTTCCTCCCCCAAGCTCCCCCACCAGCCACCAAACACAGCCATCCTGTGGTAATTAACAGTCTCCACCTTCAAAATAAATTTTCTGTGACTCTCGGTCAGGTAAATCTAAATTAGCTTATAAGACAAAGTAGAGTCCTCCCTATTAGCTCCTGGACCTCTGCCAATGCAGAAGACTATTTTGGGAGTTGGGCCAACCAGGAGTTATTGCCCAGAGACTGGGAGTAGGAGGTTCTGAAGACAGAATGGGTAATAGTGGGCTTCCTGTTTCTTGGGGTCACTCACAAGTTCTGGGGAAGTAAGACAATGGATTAGTGCAGCTTGACTGTGGGGGCGGGAGGAGGTAGGATGCCCGAGGTGCCAGGTCAGGCAGCCATGCTCCTGAGACTCCCAAGGGCTTGGAAGAGAATAGAAAGGTGTTCTAGGCACCTCTGAGAGAGGCTTGACTTCCTCAGGCTAATTATGAAGGCTGAGATTGACTAGAAAGGGGCGGGGCTCCAGACTTCTTGGAAGAACTCCCTCAGTGTCCTTGAGCAAGCCACATTCTCTTCTCTCCTTCCCAGAGAAGGGCTGCGTAACACCATCTCAGAGATTTTCTTTTCATCTCAAAATGCAACTCTGAGGAATTTCCTATGAGTCCGTGAACTTCTCCTGAGATGTTTGCCTGACTTCTGAGACACATCTGTGACCCAGATGAAGCATGGTTACCTGAGTTCTGAGAAAGCAGCCTTCTAAGATTTGTTATTTACCAGCTACTTTGACTGCCATACCCTCCAAGGAAGGGAGGGATTATACACAAAGTAATCCACTGTGCTGACCATAAAGAGATTATAAATGTAAACAATATGCACAATGTTTGAAGACCTACTAAGTGCTAATATAATTTTCAAGGAGGGAGGGAGGGAGAGATACGAGGTAAAGAATAGGATCCTTTTTATATGAATAAGATGCTCTCTGTCCTTAAGCAGTTTGCAGTATAAAGAAGACCAAAGTAGACTCAAAGAACTCAAGGGAGGAAGAAGACAGAGCGAAAGCTTGAATCTGGACTGAGTGTGAAGAGATACAGGCAATGGGCCTGGAGAGATGGCCCAGCAGTTAAGAGCAAGTACTGCTTGCGGAGGACTTGAGTTCAGTTCCCAGTCTCTGTGCCAGGTGGCTCAACAGCTGCCTGTATTTCCAGCTCCAGGGGCTCTAATTTCCTCTTATGAACTCCTGTGGGCACCGGGACATGTGCATACTCCCTGCCCCCTTCCCACATAGTTAAAAATGAAAACTAATCTTCAAAACGCCTAGGAGAAAAATTGACCTTTGAAAGAGCAGGTGGAGGAGCAGGAGTGAGACTATGCATGGTCTTAGGTTTAGAATAGCTTGGAAGCCCCTGGAGACCCTTGACACTGGGACACTGGTTTTACTAAAGATGCCCCAGGCTTACACCCTTTGGGTTCTGGGGAGGGCTGTCTTGGTTGTATTGCATTGTGGCAGCTGCAGTATGGTAGGCCAGAGAGAGAAGCCACATGGTGAGACAAGAGACTAGAAGATGGCCCAGAGAGCATTCTTGGTTTTTATTCTTACACACGTTCATGGGCACTAAGTAGTCTCCAGAGAACTACTTAATTCCTTCTGACGGTGATGTCTCCACCTCGGACATCCATCACCTCTCAACATCACTGCATCGAGGGCCACACCTCCAACAACACATTTCCTTCTTGGTGAAGAAGGCATGGCTATATTATAGAGCTCTCACACTCAGACCCTAGTGTGGCTTCCATGGAAGGCTGCTCTCTCACCATACAGTCTCCCTCTCCCTCTCTCTCACCCTCTCTCTCCCTCTTATTCCCTTCCTCTCTCCCTCTCTGTCTCTGTCTCCCCTCTCCCTCCCCTCCCCCCTCTCCCCTCTCCCCCCTCTCCCCCTCTTCCCCTCTCTCCCTCTCTCTCTCTTCCTTCTCTCCCTCTCCTTCTTATTCCCTTTCTCCCTCTCCCTCTGTTTCCCCCTCCCCCTCTCCCTCTTATTCCCTCCCCTCTCCCTCTCCATCTGTCTCCCCCTCCCTCTCTCCCTCTTCCTTTCCCTCTTACTCCCTCCCTCCATCCCTCCTTCCTTCCCTCCCTCCCTTTCAAATCTTCAGGCTTGGATACCAAAGCCATCATAGCCACCATTCCCTTTAAGACCCCTGTTGTTGAATTAGGGAAGACTGAAAGAATTTGAGGAGAAGGGTGATCCTATAGGAGGACCAGCAGTCTTAATTAATCTGGACCCTGGAGATCTTTCAAACACTGGATCACCATACAGATAGCATACACCAGCTGATATGAGGGCCCCAGCACACATACAGTAAAGGGTCTGTGTTCATTCAGAGATGATGCACCTAACCCTCAAGAGACTGGAGGCCCCAGGGAGTTTCGAGGTCAGATGGGGTGGAGGTTAGGGGCATCCATGTGGAGATGGGATGTGGTGGGGAGGAGGTGGGGCATGGAATATGGAGTGTAAAAAATGAATTACAAATAAAATTAAATAATAATAAAAAAGAATATTCCAGGCCAGGGCAAAACTGTCAGAGGAACCTCTTTCTTCCCAAATTGCTTCTGAAATAATTGAAAGGGGTTCAGTTCACCCTGCCCAGAGCCCTCTTTCAAGTTGGCAGTAGATAAAAGGAGAGAGAGAGAGAGAGAGAGAGAGAGAGAGAAAGAACAGTTATGAGCCTTTATAATGACAAAAACAAAAAAAAAAAAAAAAAACCAACAAAAATCTGAAAAAAAAAAAAAAAAAAGAAAATCAAAAGCTCCAGCTCCAACTCCTCTGATATGGGTTTCCTCATCACAGAGGGAAGGGATTTCAAGTTTGCTCTACAAGAAGAAATATGCAATCACTTTCCTGTCAGTTTCCTCGTGGTGATTTTATATCCAGCAGTGCAGCTGCCTACTGAGGCTTAGCTGGGCTAAACTACCTGCAAACTTCTACAAAATACCTCCCCAGGATACTGGCAGAACCTTTTCTGAAGGAACCCGTGTCCTATATCAAGATTAGAAACATTTGTCTGCCATGTTTGAGCACAGAACGGAGCATAGTTCAGGAGCCCTTCACAACTGCTCCAGTGAGAGCGTCTCAAAGCCATTGAGGAAGAAGTCCCCTTTTATACTGGGTCTCCCAGGAGGCCTCACGTCCATGTCCATGGCCCTTCAGCCCCTCCACACTCCTGCCCTCCTCTCATCCAGGGACAGAAGCCACACAATCCCCCCCCCACCCCCCGTGCAGGACTTTTTCTCAGCGGAACACTTGACCTGCAAGCTCGGCAAACACTGCATTCAAGTTGTGGAAAGTGGAGGCGCACAAGAGAGAGAGAAGCGAAGTCTTTAGAGTTGTTGTTTGTGGTGTGGAGGGAAGGTAAGCTGCCTCAGAAAATGCTCCCTTAAGAATAAGAACATCTCTTATGCCACTTAGAGCCTGAAAAGAGTCACTAGAAGGGCCGGTATGGAGGGCGCTTGAGGATGCCACATTCAATGACTGCCACAGGATGCAAGGCTAGTTCTGTTCTCTAAATTGTCCTTCAGAAAATAGGGCTATATATTGTAGCCATGTCAGCAAAAATTGTTTTTGCCTTCCTATGTGCTAGGCAGTGGTCTACAAGAAGAGTTGGCTGATTTTTTTTTCCTCTAAGACAATAACCATTTGCCAGATAATGAGTATTTTAGATTTTCTAAGCCACCCACTGTTGCAGTTGCCAATTAACCTCTACTCAAATCAACGCAGTGGTGTTTATTCCTTGTTACCTGCTCCAGTGTTCTGGGTTCCTGAATGAAACACACACACACACACACACACACACACACACACACACACACACACGGCCTTATATTTTAATATGCCTTAAACAGCTCAATGGCTGGGCTACTTCCAGACCTCCACGTGGCTAACACACTCCCCTCGAATATTCCTGAGTTATTATTTACTAAAATCTAGATCCCATCTTTGTTGCCCTAGACCCAATTGGGGGGGGGGAGCTCTTCTGTGGCTCTTACACGTTGGCTGTCTCTCTGTTCTGCACTTCTCAGGCCTGGTCTTTACTCCTTTCCAGGCATGGCAGTTCTCCTTCCTGCCCTTCCTTAGTCCCTTGCCTGGGGGTCCTAAAGTCCTGCCTGTGTCTTCCTGCCCAACCATTGGTCACTAGCAACTTTATCTACCAATCATAACTAACTGGGAGCCGGGTACCTCAGTGTCTTATATGTAAATGTGCAGATTCCCATGTAATTTTGGGGACCTAATTAGCATAAGTAGCATTAGACCAAATCCACAACAAACCATCTTTTGTTACATCTCTGTTCAGCTCTGCCAAAGTCAATCAAAACAGCCAGAGGTGATACCTTAATGAAGGGCCTGGGTGTGTTCTAATAAAACTTTATCTATAAATCCAACACACAGGCAGTGTTTTTTTGATCTTTACTCCAGGCACTGGTCATGTAGAGTTAACAAAGCAACATTCCTGCCTTTATGGAATATGTTTTAAGATCTCATTCTTAAGGCTGATGCGATGGCTTAGAGAGTAAGAAAAATGCTTGCCACTTGCTGTGAAGTCTTTGATCTCTGGGACCTACATGGAAGGAAAGAACTAACTCCTGCAAGATGCACTCTGACATTGACACACACACACACACACACACACACACACACACACACACACACACGCTTTAAAAACGTAATTGAACATAAAGTAAAACAAAATAGAATCTGAATGCCTACTCATTGATTTTGTGGCTTTCAATAAATGAGTCAATACCAGAATTATACATGGACTGAAGAGGCTGTGCTGGATAGTTTTATGTCAACTTGACACAAGCTGAAGTCATCTGAGAGGAGGGAACCTCAATTGAGAAAATGCCTCTATAGGACTGAGCTGTAGGCAAGCCTGTAAGCCATTTTTTTAAATAATGATTGACGGAGGAGGGCCCAGCCCACTGTGAGTGGTGTCATTCCTGGGATGGTGGTCCTGAGTTCTATAAGAAAGCAGGCTGAACAAGCCAGAGGGAGTAAGACAGTAAGTAGCCCCCCTTCATGGCCTCTGCCTAAACTCCTGCCTCCAGGTTCCTGTCTTGTTTGAGTTCCTGTCCTAACTTCCTCCAGTGAGGTACTATCAATGCTGGATCCTCACTGGGACTCCTCTTGGACATCCTGCTGTTGCCCAATATCATGGAGATCCTGCAGCTTTGGATTCATGTGCTCCAGCAGTTCATAGATGGGGTAGATGTTGGGGTGGACCATCTCAAAGTCCTGGATATGGGCCTGGGTGGTAGCTGAATTGGTCAGTGCCCCCTCCAGTTCTCCTGCACCCACACCACCAGGAACAAGCTTTCTAGCACTGCTTCCCCTGTCCTCCAGCTCACCCAGTACCAGTTCCATCAAAGGGCTGGGCCAGCTCTCCTGACTATCATAGTTGGGGAAGGGTGAGAGGGCATCACCCCATGCCCAGGCCACCTAATGGCAGATGAGTGACAGGGATAGCTTTCCCTAGCTCGTGAACATCCCTACCACTAGGGCCAGCTCTACTCTGCTGTCTGGGTGAGGTGTAGGGGCTCCTTTTAAGAGTGTCACCACAGGTGACAGGTAGGGCCAGCTCTCCAGAGGATTGTAGCTAGAGAGGGGCAGGGCCAGTTCCGCACATAGTCCCAGGTGGCTGCTCAGACTGTGTTCTCTAGTGGTTATATGAGCTGCATAGTCAAGGATCCAAATGTGGCCCTTAGTGGCAGCACAAGCGTGGACTTCACCATGGCCTCAGCTGACTGAGAAGGCTACTCACATGCTTGTTCAATCTAGCTCAAACAGTAACGCTCAAACACTTCCACTTCTCTTTCTTTCCCATCTGTCTATCACATACTTGCACATTGTAGTGGCTTCTGCTGCAGGTGGGACTTTGGTTGACCTACTCTGTGTCCACCTTGTGCTGTGGTGGCAAGTAGGTCTAAGGGTCTACAGCCTGTCTGTGTGACATGACAGGAGGCAGGTCTATGGATATCTTCCCCCTCCTGTACTGAATGGTGCAGTGGCAGGCGGGGGCTCTATGTGTCTACATTTGTTCGGTGTCTCCAATTTTTTATTTACCAGGTAAATATAGACAGGCTCTGATGATACCATACGTTTGGAGAGTTATGTTATGACTAAAATTTTTTGCCTTGTTTTTTCTGGTGGACGGACTGTCCTGGGATGCCCACCTACGTGTCTTTAACTTCTAATGGGTTAACCAAGGCTCCTGTAGGAAACACGTGTGCTGGGAACTTTAAATGTTACACAGCTCCACCTCAGGCAGTCGACAGATGGAGACTTATTCTGAGAAGTGTTGACGTGCTCTGATGGAGTGGCTGTTACAGAGCTGTTTTGGCAGAGCTACTGTGCTACTTCTGCCTCTGTGTAGCCGCAGCGTTCCCTCTAACATTCTTGAGCTACCCTGCTCTGCTATACAAAGCCATTATGCCCTTTAAAAGGGTTCTATTGAAGTCTACTTTATGAGCAACAAAAGTTGACAGTTTTGCAGGGACAACAGTTGGACAGATCTTCATGTTAAGACACATGAAGCTTTGTCTCCCTAAAAAGTTTCCTTTTCAATTTTTGGTCAAACTTTTCTAAATGTCATCCCCAGCGACCACTGGTCTCTTTTTTTTGACACTATTAGAATTAAAACCACCAATACAGTAATGTGACAAACTATCCATTTGTTCAGTTTGTTAGAATATTATTTTAATTAATTGTAAGAAATCCCACCAACACTCAAAGTCTCTCCTGTGGGTTGTGTGTTCTAGAAACAAGCAGAGACACCAACCACACTGTAGGTAGGACTTAACCTTTCGGTGGCAGGTGAATGACTCTTCCTGACCCGTGACATCAAGTAGCCCATTTGGGTTGTCATCAGGATATTTTAGGTCAGGTGTATTGGGACGTTTGAATCGAAATGACTTTTTGTGGACCTTGAGATTCTGGTTGGTTAAACTTGTTTACATAATGAAAATTGCTGCAATATGCCATTGATTCTTGTTATTAAACAAATACACACGCTGGAGATGAAAATAGAGTCAGGTATGGCTGAAACCATGAGAGTTAGGATACGTCTTTGAGACATCTGTCTGGATATGATGGCCATAATGTTCTTCATTCATAGCCTCTCCCACCATGTGGTTGATTCTTTGTCATTCAACTTATGTGTTTGCTGTCTGTGCTCATGCCCCGAACCCTGTGTGTGTCCCAGTGAGTTTAACTAGAGTTGCTCACATGAACAAGGGCAGGTTATTCACAGGAGCATGGACAACTTACAGGTGTCTGCACCACTGAAGAAAATGCTTCATTCCCCTCCACTAATCGTTAACTGCCAATGGTTTCTCAGGGAGGGCGGGTCCCCATTTTCGATGAGATGTTGATAAGGCCAGCTCTGCTCAGGTCTTGTGCAGGTAATTATAGCTGCTTCTAGTTCAAGAGGGCAATGTCTTTGTGTGTTTGGAGGGTGGTATTCCACAGCACTCCGCCCCTTCTGCTGGCTCTTACATTCTTCTGCCCCATGCCAACACAGTTCCCCGACCCTTGGAGGAGAACCCTCAATCATTTTAAATCTGTTATCCATGTTATGGTATGAGGTGTGTGCACTTCACAGGTTGAGTTGGGGGGTGGGGGGGTGGGGAGAACGGCTTTGGTAAGGTGGACCCCCTGCTCCATCTCTCTGGGTAGATGAGTCTGTACATCCATTTCTTTTTCTCAAAGGCTCCTGTGTCCCCTTTCGTTTTTCACTTTAAGACCCCACTTCTGCCCTGCTTGAGCTCCTGTGATAAAATATCCAGTAGAGTTTAGATCCTAGCAGTCTTTTGACCTTTTGAGAACAGAGAAAAATTACCCCTGTTTTAACCTACTTGGACCAGATGAAAAAGAATGTGTTTGTGTGTGTCTGATGGAGATGGGGAGGGGAGGGGAGCAGAAAAAATGGATTTGTTTTATATGAGCTAGGCTTTGGACTGGGTGTGTTCATATGATTTTTATAACCAAGAAAAATCTCTATACCGGCCCTGTGAAGGCAGCTAATATTTTCTGAAAATTAGACATTATACTGGGTTTAACTGCCCTTTTCTCTCATCCTTCCTTCCTCCTCTCCCTCATCCTGTCCCCATTCCCTTCTTGAGACAGAGACTCAGGCAGGCTTGGGCTGGTTATGTTGATGAGTTTAGGATGACTTTGCGCTTCTGGTCCTCCTGGCTCAGTATCCTCAGTACTGCAATTGCAGGAATTTATTTATTAATTGCCTGGTCTATATAGTGCTGGGAATCTAACTTGGGGCTCTGTGCATGCATGCTAGGTGAGCAGTCTACCACCTGAGCCGTATCCCAGTTGTTTAGTTTGCCTTTTTCCAGATGAGAAAAGGAGGGCTCAGAAAAGCTGAAGTCCGAGTCGGTGACCCCTGATTGATTTCTCTTAGTGGATCTTGGTAAAGACAGACCCTGTTTGGAAGCCATAGGTGCTAAGAGTAGAATGGGCCACATCCTGTCAGCTTTTCTAGTTAAAGCATTATGGGGATGGGCTGCCTGGGAGTTTGTGTGACTACATAACAGCTTTGGTATGAGGAGATGGTCATGTCACCATCACTATTTTGGCTCCAGTGGTCTGAATTTTGCTTCTTGTAATCTCAGATTCTTTCTCCTGGGATTTGGGTGTGAGTGCGATGGGTTTCTAATCTCACCACCTGGCAAGTGGCAAAGGGAGCCTGAGTCTCCCTGCTTCTGAATGCAGTGCTCCTGGGATGGAGCAGAGTCCGCCTTTATCGTGCTACAGAGCCGTGGATAGATACTGTCATTGCTAGGCTCTCGAGAGCACACACTCTTGTTTAGGCAAATTGATTCTTATTGTCTGGGATGCTCAGGGCTCACCTGAATTACTGATGGTACTGAATGCGTCTCCTCCGTCACAATAAAAGCAACACGGGTCATCTGAACACCAAAACATTTATTACCTTTGCTCCCTTCAGTTTCAAAGCTAGGGTAACTGGATTCACATGCGTGCATAGTTAGGGTTTCTGACTCATCTGGATCCCTGTCTGGTCCTCTCCCAAGCTCATGAAGTATGTTTTGTTGTACAATACATCTTACCTGTGGCTTGATACTGCATTAGGTTGAGGATTCTTTTTGTTTTTGGGTTTTTTGAGACAGGGTTTCTCTGTGTGCCCTTGGCTGCTGTCCTATAACTTGTTCTGTTAGCTCAGGTTGGCCTTAAACTCAGAGATCCACCTGCCTCTACCTCCCGAGTGCTGAAATTGAAGAAGGTATAGCTCAGTTGACAATTCTAACAAAGCAAGGCTGAAGCTGGGAAGGCTGGAAGGCCTTGGCCTTGACTTCACACCTTCTCTTCAAGTATACTGGAGCTCACAGGGAAGGAAGGAGCAGGTGTAAGGGCCTGTGGAAACAGAGAGGCTGGTCCTACCCTGTCCTCGCTTGGCTCCAGTGACTGACCTGATTGGGCTGGCGAGGGAGTGAAGAAAGGACAAACACATGGACACACAGAAAAAAGCTGAGATCCAGTGATCTGGGCTCTCTGATGGAAAAGCTTCAGCACATCGGGAACTTGGGTTATTTGTTATAAACAGCTGATTAGGGAGGTGGGGTTATGGTATGTAGCCCGACAAGGAGATAGAGCTATTATATACAGAGGACAATGAGGACAATGAGGAAGTTTATTATGCACAGCTTAATACAGAGGCAAGTTTAGCTACTCTTGGTAGGAGCAGTCTCTGTAGTGGAGTGGTCTTCAAGCCTTCAAACACACAGGGGGTGAAAGCTAAGGTATAAATCTGCTGCAAACATGGTCAACATCTACACATGGACCCAGAGGGAAGGCTTTGCCAGTTCCCTTGCCTGGGGAAGGCTTTGCCATTTGCTGTGAGTCCTTGGGCATTGGGGTCCTTGACA
This sequence comes from Mus minutoides, assembly GCA_902729485.2. Classification (NCBI taxonomy): domain Eukaryota; kingdom Metazoa; phylum Chordata; class Mammalia; order Rodentia; family Muridae; genus Mus; species Mus minutoides. The sequence goes on from LR750337.1 coordinate 567,901, forward strand.
AGCCCATGTCAACAACATGCATTCCCTCAGGCCCTCCCTAGCCCCCAGTGTGTGACATAGTTTTGGAAAGAGGGAAACGTGAGTCTCTAAGCAGTAGCATATATATCATGGCTTCATGATGCTAGGCCAATCACGCTGGCTTGCTCTCATGTATTGATTTCTTTTGCCTTGTAGTTTAGAAATATATATCACGGGGCTGGTGGAGGCTTCTCTGGTATTCCCTGGGGGCAGCAGCTCTTTTCCAATAGACTCAAACTCTCTTCCATGTTAGGTCTGTGTTCATGCTAGAAGATTTGGGACCTGGGTTAGGGAGAGGCAAGCAAGATGCCAAGAATGCAAAATTTGAGAAGTACCCATCTTGAGTAGGTGCAAGAATAAGGTTAGTGATCGCACGATCTAGAGATGATCTCTTCTTTGTATTTTGTGCTCTGGGTACTTTCCTTGCCTCTCTCTTCTCCCAGCATTGCTAGGAATTTATAAATCATAGAAATGGCCCTCTGAAAAGGCACACATTTCATTAGGACAGGAAGAAAGCCCACAGCACTTTAGCCCATTGACAGAGCTGGCCTGTTTCTGTTGTCACTGGTATAGAAAATAAACTCTAATCATCTGTCTTGGGTCCCATTTGAACATATTAGTTCTCCTGAGGGACATGTCAGCAGGTACAGCCCACATGCCAGGGATCGGGGAGGCAGCAGCGACGAGGCTAATTTGAAAATACTTCTGCGGCACTTAGCAGGGTGTGATTTTAATTCATTTTTTTTTCCCTTGATAATCATAAAGTGCTCTCAGGCTGTGAATATCCATTTTGGCCAGCATGCTCATACCTCATCTGGGGACCGCATTTAATGGCATGGTGATGATGGGAGCCACGGGGGAACTGTGTAAGGTACAGTGCTTACTTCCCGGGGAGAAACATCATTGATACTAATTCACACGGCTATTTCATACAAGGACTTGTCAACCGGAATAACTGCTAATATGGGAAATATTGTTTGTATTACTCACACTGAGCTAATATTTGCATGACACTTTGAGTTTGGCTAAAGTTTTTATCAATGTTATATATTAGCTACTTTTCTAATTTCTGTGATGAAATGGGTAACAAAAGCAACTTAAGGGGGGGGGAGGGGTACATTTCGGCTCTTGGTTTGAGGGAGCAGTCGGTCTAACATGGCCGGGCAGGGATGGAGGCAGCTGGGTACACTAAGTTCATGGTCAGGAAGCAGAGAGAGAGAGAGAGAGAGAGAGAGAGAGAGAGAGAGAGAGACAGAGAGAGACAGAGAGAGACAAAGAGAGTCATAAGAGAGAGAGACAGAGAGAAAGAGAAAGAGAAAGAGAAAGAGAGAGAGAGAGAGTGAGAGAGAGAGAGACATTGATGTATCAGCTTGCTTTTACTCAGTCCTGGACTCCAGCCCACAGGGATGGTACCTACACGCTCAGGGTCAGTTTTCCTCCCTCGGCTAAATCTCTCTTGAAACACACTCACAGATACACCCAGAAAAGTGTCTCCCCAGTGATCTAAATCAAGCTGACAATCAACCATCAACACAAAACTGCCTAGCGTTAAGAGAAGGAGCATAAAGGGGGGGGGGGGCTGTTTGATTCTGCCCTAACCAGGTATGCCACACCTCATAAATTAATCCCTGAGCCTCAGTTTCCTCAACTGTAAAGTGGGAATCATCACACCTACTTTCTAGGGTTGCTGGAGGAGGCAGTAGGCAATAGACATATAATGTCTGCTACAGCACAGGCAGATAGTGGGGATTCAATAGCTGTTGGCCTGCTCCTCACTGGCTTCAAACTTTTGGCATACTGCAGCCTATGTATCCCCATCTTGTCAGCTCTGCCACCTTTCTGACAGTACTGATGGACTGAGTCTCAAAGGGAGAAAACCATCTGTCACTGACATTTGAATGGATTAAGGTCCAGAGGGCTTGGAGTTACTGCAAACTAGCCAGGCTAGGACACTCCTCCAGTTTGTTAATCTGGGCTAGCTCTGCCTTTCACCCAGCGGGTGCCTGGTCAGGCTCTGACAGGTGCTAACTGTACTGCTTTCTGCAGTCCCATTGTGTTCCCCTGGCTTCTCTATCTGAGCATAGCCCCATGCTACTCTCATCTACTTCTTCGCTTCTTCCTTTTGCTCTTTTCCTGATAGAGAGAACTTTGGACTGCTTCCTGTGAACCTAGGCTTTGCACTGGTGGCGGCCAACTCCCAGAACTCCCAGTGAGAAGCAATTCCTTGCTACTCTGTTTCATAGCCTCACCTGGAGGGTCTAATTTACCAATGGGGTTAGGAAAAATGCTACAGAGTTTATTACTTGACAGTCTGTTTCTTGGGTGCCATCTCAAACACGAGAGAGATTAGTTGTTTTCTCTGATGGCTTTCCTTACCTTATAAGTAGCCCTGTCTTGATTCTGGGTAGTGGGTTTTGGCTTAGATACTCCAGTGTCTGTCTCTTTTGGCTTTGTTTTTCACTAGCCATGTTCCCTCCTGGAGCCTCGATTTTCCTCATTTGCAATGTAGGAGGACCTATAGGATTTAAAAAATATTTTTATTTATGTACATATATGTGTGTATCTGTGTAGCTAGCTGGTCTTTGCTACTTTGTGGGTTATTTTTTACCCTGCTCTTTATCCCATCCCCAAGTTTCACCCCCTATCACTAGATAGGAGAGAAAGAAGGATAGATAGATATATCCTGAATCTAATTTCTTTCTTTCCTTCTTTAAGCATGACTATTAACAAACTGAAATAACTAACAAACAACCAACAACCAACCTACTAGAGCTCTGGAATTTATATATGTATATATATATATCCTCTGAAAGTTCCCAGAATTTCAAATGTCACACAATCTCAGAAATTATCTACAGCTGGCAAAACCATTCCTCTGTTTGAGCAGGAGGCAAATCATAGTCAGCTGCTGTGGTCAGTCTGAAGTAGCCCCACATCCCTACACCTGGGATTAAAATGAAAGCACATTCTTACAATATTTTTATGTTTTCGAAAGAAACCAGAATTCAAGTTGTCACTTCATGTCTGTGTGACTGAATGTCACTCACATGCATGTTGGTGCCTCAGGAGGCCTGAAGAGAGTATCAGAACACTTGGTGGTGTGAGCCACCTGATGTGGACACTAGGAACCACACTCTGGTCTTGAGCTCTTAACTGTGGAGTCACCTTCCAGGCTGCTGCCTGTCCATGATTTTTATTTTAATTGACGAAAGAAAGAAGGTAGATGGTAAGCCCCAACACTACCATTAAGCCTGCATGGAGCAGGGTTTGTGGCCAGTGTCAGTGCGTGCGTGCGTGCGTGCGTGCGTGCGTGCGTGCGTGCGTGCGTGTGTTCGTATGTGCTACGTGCGTGTGTTCGTATGTGCTACGTGCGTGCGTGCGTGCGTGCGTGCGTGCGTGCGTATGTGCTACGTGCGTGCGTGGCGGCCCGCTGTTGAAACCTAATGACTTCTTCAGTTGCTCTCAACTTTAGTTTTTGAGACAAGGTTTCTCACTAAACCTGAAGCTCACTGATTCAACTGGATGTGCTGGCCAGAGATCCCCAGGCATCTACCTGTCTCCTTCTTCCCACTGCTGGGATTACACACTCGTGGGGATCCGAACACAGCTGTACTCTAGCCTCCCCGTAGTTGCTTCTTGAAACAGCCTGTGCAGAGGCCAAATTTGGATTCTTCCCCTTCCCTTCTCTTTCCCCTCTCCATCTCCCTTCCATTTCTCATCTTTCTTTCCTTTCCCTCTATTTGTCTCCTTACCCATAGATATTTCTCTTAAGCACTGGAGACAGCATCTTCGGGGGAAAAATGTAAATGAAAAGAAAGGAAGACACCTTTTGGTCCTGTACACTTGACCGATGGTTTAAATAAGGCTCCTTTAAAGGTGAAATAAGGAAATGGAAATTATATTAGATTCCTGTGGCGTAATTCAAAACTGCTGGCACCTTTGGGAGTAAATGTATTTTCCTTCATAGTAAGACACGTTTTCAAAATAGAGTAGTTGTTACATATAAATGCATCCCTGTTGTTACATATAAATGCATCCCTCCCCCTTGGAAGCATGGCCACGGCAGCAAAGAAATTGCCCTACCTTGACCTCTACGTGATTTCCCTGGCTGCTCTGAGCCCTTAATGACTGGCCATACGGGAAGGGTCAATCCAGTCCCCTGCTGCTGTGGGAGTAAAAGGACAAACCGAGAAGCCATTTGTATCATTTTACAGAGAAAAGGGTTAAAGATGGCAAAGTGAGGGCTTTTTAAAGACAGCTCCCAGGAACGTTAGGACCCTGAATATCTGGCCTGGCCCACAACTCGAAACCTCCTCCCGTCATGATAATCGGTGCCTGCTGACCGACCCCTCATTTCAAGCAATCATTTTGTACCTTGGATTTTCCCCTCATCCCAGCTGTTTGTGTCACCCCACATCTGCATCCACGCAGCACCGGGCCACCTTTCTTTAGCTTCCTCTCACATTCCCTGGGTCCAGTGGGCGAATGTGGCTTCTCTGAATTTGACTTTTGCATTGGTGGGTCTGATCACATGATCCAATCTGCCCCTCCCCCTACCCCCTCAATAGGCCGGTCAGAGAGTAAGGCTGTTCTCGTCAACCATTTCTATTAATTAATTAGTGTATTTAGTGGTGGGTGGCCAGAGGCCTGCTCATCTCAAAGCTCACAGAGTATTCCAGTTGGCCTCTGTGTTGTGTGCACGTCGCTTGTGTGCATATGTGTTCATGTGTGTGGTGTGTGAGTATGTGTGCACGAGGGAGTCAAAGGGTGATATCAGCTTGGGTGTCTTTCTCAATTATTCTGCACACACCCTGCTTTTTTGAGATAAGGTGAACTTAGGTCTTCATGTCCCTGTGATAGGAAGCATCTAGACTGAGCCATCTCCCAAGGTTCCAAAGTTCTCCTCCTTTTTTGTGGCATGTTGCAATCTGACAGGCTCATGACACGTAGGGACAGGCCAAGCCTGGCTCTTGCTAACAGCCATGAGGTGTGACATAATAGTTCATAGACCCAGCCACACAAATCTCAATTTCCCATGTTCTTAGATCCAGCCACACAAAAATCTCAGTTTCCCCGTGTTCTGTGGTTTCCCCCTGTTGTTTCTGCAAGGGCTCTGGCAGAATCCCTGAAGTTTGTAAAGCTGTCCTCTCACAGATGTGACGATTTGTACTGTGGAGCTGGGCTTCTTGGATCTTCTGCGTTTAGTTGTGGTTTGTCACCTTGCTGCAAAACCTTTGAACAGTGGCCTCAAATGGTTCCTCATTACTTAAAAGTCCCAATTCTGTGAACCAATTCGTGTCCCAACAACCTTACACAAGCCACTTGTGTTTCTGAGAAAATGAACCAGGGAACTTCTTGCTCAACTATTTTGGCAATGAAAAACATATCATAAGCGAGAGGGGAGAAGAATATTGTTTGCTAAAGGACTGCTGGGTGAACTGCCTCTTGGCCTTTTGATAGTGTCTTTGATATGGAAATGGCCAGCTGCTTGACCTTCTGTTCAGTGGCCCTTTTTGTGCAAAGTCAAATTGCAGCCCTCACAGCAGCGATGCACCTATGGACACAAACAGGATTTCCATTTTTTTTTTCCTATGCCTCCTCCCCCGCCCCCCACAATTGTTACGGCAAACATTTCTTTTTTCACTATTCACACGAAAGACATCATGCTTAAGGGGAAAAAAAAGGCATCAAAACATCGGTGACTCGAAATGATTTCAAAGCATCAGTGACTTGTCCGTCGTCAGGTCTGCACTCTATCGGCACCTTTTAAACGCATTGCAATGTGAAAAAGCCCAAGGGGAAAAAAAAACATGATTATTTATGAATGAAGCTTGGGGATCCTCAGGTTCTTATTCTCCTCTTGCATTTGAAAGGGGGAGCAGGGAAAAATTATCTCTTGTGAATGAAAGGAGGAGGAGGAGGAGGAGGAGGGGAAAAGCAACAACAACCATAACAACCACAACAACAACCACAACAACAGAGTAAGTCTATTTTATGTATTAGGAATGGGAGTATATAAACAAATGCTTCTATGCACTCTTTGTGGAGCAATGTTGAATTGGAGTTAAGGCATTAGTGTCTGGAAGGGCTGTGCCGGAGGCCACACTGCAAAGAACAAACCGTTGGTCCCCCATGCCCCACAAGAAGCCGTCCTCTCTTCCTTGTGCTCTCTCTACCGGAACTGGGCAATGAAGAACATCTCTAGCTTAGAGAAAGTTCAGGACTGTGTTGAGGGAAGTGGCTGGGCATCCAGGTGCTGCCCTGCCGTGGATGTCACTGCTTTGCTGGCCTACAAGACCAGGATGCAGAGAGCTTGGCTTCCTACCCCTTGACCCACGCATGGTGTCTGGGGCATAGGTTAGGTCCTGAGTGGTAGTGGAGAAGCCACTCTTTCCCTGGGATGGTCAAGGGAATGGAAGAAAGTAAAGATATAGATCGGAGGGTTGCCATGGGAGTAGACTCTGACTGTGTGCCTGGCTCATCAGTCACTTTATTTTATTACTTTTTTTTTTAATGAAAAAATTTTAGGGCCAGTATGGCTCCGTAGGTAAAGGCACTTGCCGTTGATCCAGATGATCTGATTTTGATTTTTGGGTCTTCCATGGTGAAAGGAGAAAACTGACTCCCTCAAGCTGTTCTCTGACCTCCACGTGTGGGTTGTGTCATGTATGCAAACACACACACACACACACACACACACATACACACACACACCACACTGTAATAAAGTATGTGTGCTGTATTTGTGGTGTATGGCTGTGGATATGAGTGTGCCTGCACATCCGTGCATCTGCATTAGGTCTTTCCTTGATTATTTTTCACTTTTGGTTTTTGAGACAGGCTCTCTCAGTAGACCTGCCATGAGGGCTGGCAATGAGCTTCAAGATTTGTCTCTACTTCCCAGCATCGGGGTTTCAGGAATGAACAACGATACTCAGATTTTTTTTTTCCCTGTAGGTTCTGAGAATTCAACTCAGCCCCTCATGTTTGCAGAGCATTGTGTCCACAACCGCGTGCCTAGCTTACCCGTCACTTTAATCCCACACGAGTTCCAAGAGGCTGGATGTCAAGAGTGACGGGGGCAGGCTCCCGGAATGGGCAGTGCTAGTTTCAGATTCTGGCTTGACAACTTTTGAGGGAGCCATTCTCCTGCAGACAGAGGCTGAAAGCCTCATAGGAACTAACTGAAGGCCCCTATGGCAATGGGCAGAAATGATGAGCTCGGTCCAGTAAGTGCTCTCAGCCTACCACACTCCCCCTCATTCCTACATACCAGAGAAGGACATGGCCAGATTCTGATTTAATTTGTTTTTTTTTTCCCCTTCCCAATTCTAAGTTTATAGCCCCATGGCATTTCCCCGTGTGAACAGGGAACCAGGGGTATTAATTACCCCCTAGGAAATTTTCTTCATTACTCTTACAAGAGCATCCTATCTGACATTTGCTGAGCTGAGGCACAATTGTCTCCCATTCTGAGCTTATACCTGTCAAAACATAATTAAGAGACCCTTCAGTAAATCACAATAAAAAACACTGAATTGTCTCCTACCCCTCAGCATTTTCACCCCAGTTTGAAATAGTTGCAAGTAGTGTAGCAGTTCATTCTGTTTATCTCATTGAATGTAAATCAATTTTGACGAACTACAAAGCATATATTAGATATGACCATTTTTCTACATGTATGTTGTGTGTGGCATGTAGGTGTGTAAATGTTTATGTGGGTGTGCGCATAAACACACTTTCTTGTTCTATTACCTTCTGCCTTAATTTTTTGAGACAGGGTCTCTCACTGAACCTGGAGCTCACAGATTCAGCTTGATTGGCTGGCCAGCGAGCTCCAAGGATTCGCCCCTGTCTGCTTCTCCTACGCTGGCATTATAAGTACGTGCCTTTGCTTATACTTCACTTTACCTGGATTTGGAGACTGAACTTAGGTCCTCATGTTTGCACAACAAACATTTTGCCAATTGAGCATTCGCCCCAGCTCAACATTTCTATTTATAAAACAAATTCAAATCCACAGTTACTCTCAGTTAAATGGAAGAGTTTATAGCAAGTCCATTCATTTAAGCCTTTTCTAGACCCACCCACTCATTTAACAAATACAAAGTGTACATCTATCAAATATGAGCTACAAGGCCAAAAATAAAGGTTGACATAAATGCAGACATTAGTGGATCCTAGGATGAGGGCTAAGGGCTTGGCCATACAGCTGACACATACAGTTTAGAAAATCCAGAGTTAAAAAAAAGAATAAAAAACAAACTAAACAAACCACTTTTGAGCTTTCCAAAGGTAGACTCCAAAGATCCATAGAAGAATTCATTTCTATCTGATGGTCTGTCATCATGAAGTCAGGGGAGGTTCAGCGGCTCAAGAAGCAATCAGGATTTGATTTTAACAGAGGGCAGGAGCACACAGTGTGTTTGACTCAGGCCTCTTTCTGCCAGGCTTCCCCACATGGGATCAGAAAGATTGTGTTCCACCAGTAACAATGGCCCCGGCTCACCAAGGTCGTAGATTTAGTTCAGAGAGGCCTCGGAGAGCTCAGATCTCTATCGGGAGCAGGCCTGAGTGTTTGAGGCCCTTTGATATCTGGTTATCAGGATGAAAACAGGGCTACTGGTACTAGATACTGCTGATGAACCCGAGTGTGCCAGGAGTCTTTATGGCCATTCTGCCTGGAGTCAGCTTTTTAAACGCTTAATAAAAGAGAAGTGCAAAGGAAAAGATTAACTGGGATTTTCTAAGCCTTGAAGTCTCCATTCTGGTTTGGGTTTTGCACAAACTTCCAGTCCTTTGCTTCCTTTAAGATTCCTGCTTGGGACACAGACTATGTATACATCATCGTGTAAACTTACATGCCACCATCTAAATTATGATAAATGACAAATTGCAGTATTCCTACAGTTCTGAGTTTCTTTCTTTCTTTCTTTCTTTCTTTCTTTCTTTCTTTCTTTCTTTCTTTCTTTCTTTCTTTCTTTCTGTTTTTTTTTGTTTGTTTTTTGTTTTTTGTTTTTTTTTCTTTCAAGACAGGGTTTCTCTGTATAGCCCTGGCTGTCCTGGAACTCACTTTGTAGACCAGGCTGGTCTTGAACTCAGAAATCCGCCTGCCTCTGCCTCCCAAGTGCTGGGATCAAAGGTGTGCGCCACCACCGCCCGGCCCTGAGTGTGTTTCTTAAATGACATTTTTATTTTTAATTGTGTGTGTGTGTGTGTGTGTGTGTGTGTGTATGTGTGTGTATGTGTGTGTGTGCCTACAGAAGCCAGAAGATGGCATCAGATCCCTGGGAGCTGGAGTTAAAGGTGGTCTGCCCCACCTGATGTGGTTCCATTGGAAGAACGAGATGCATATTTAATCACTGAACAAGCTCTCCATCCTCCAAATGCTTTTTACCTTTTCCAACTATAAAGACTGCTTCCATGAATTTGGGAAGGAATAGGTAATTTTGTCATATAAAATAAGGGTGATAGTTTGTATTCATGAAAAAAATTTTTGAGGCATGAAACTATTATGATATGTCCTTAGTAAAACAATGGAACTTAGGTGTAGTGCTATTTCCTTACAAAGGGCAAGGACTGACTGAGTTCGGCCCCTAAACCTATCTTAAAAACATCATGCTTATAATCCCAGCACTGGAGAAGAGGAGTCAGAACCCTGGGGCTTGGTGAGCCCCATGCCAGTGAGAGAGACTAGTCTCAAAAGGCCAGTCTCAAAAGAGGGCTAGAGAGAAGGCTCAGTGGTTAAGACAGTGGTGAAGTTATCTTTTTCTGTCAAAACCTAAAAATGTTTTTATTCTTTGAAAATTCTTTGATTAATTCTTTGAAAATTCCACAAATGTATTATAATCATATCCAGTCCTCCTCAAAACCCCTTCCTAGATACACACTCATCTCCCTACCCCAACTTTGAATGCTTTTAAAAAAATATAACGTCTAATAATCCATTGTCTGAGTTTTGCTCCTGTTTTTGTGATAGACACCATGACCAAAGACAACATGGGGAGGAAAGGGTTTATTTTATATCACAGCTTACAGTCTGTCATGAAGGGAAGTCAGAGCAAGTACTCCAGCAGGAACCTAGAGGTAGGAACTGAGGCAGAGGCCATGGAGGAATTGTGCTTACTGGTTTGTTTTCCCGGCTTACTCAGTACACTTCTTTATACAGCCCAGGGTCACCTGCCTGGGGATAGTATGGCCTGCAGTAGGCACTGAGCCTCCTAGATTAATCTTTCATCAAGAAAATGCCCCAAAGGTTTGCCTACAGGATAATAAGAATATTTTCTCATTTGATATTTCTTCTTCTCAGATGACTAGCTTGTGTCAAGTTGATGAAAACTAGTCATCACACCCATTGGCTCCAATTTGTCTTGCTTATCTTCTCCTGGTCTTGGGGCCATACACCAGAGCATGGTCAACCTACTCGGGCCATTGAAGAAAATGGCTCTCCCTCTGCTAGAATCCACCAGTTGTCTGTAGTTATTTATCCCCTAGGTGTCTCATTTTTTGTATTTGTAAAATGAGGTCATAGTACTGTGAGTGGGCAAGGTAGCTCTTGGGCGTTCTCCTCTCAACTCTGGCATCCTCCCTGGGTAGGATTTGCATTCTAGCATGTATGTCTACAGTGAACAACAGTTCTAGAGAAAACCTTCTGTGGTGGTAGGGTCCAGTTTCTCAGTACTGAGTCTGTGCAATAGTCATGATTTCAAGTGTTCTTGCTGTAGGTAGGTGTTTGGTTCAATGTCAATACTTTTGTAGGAACTGATGTCTGGCCTAGCCTGACCTGGGGGAAATCTGGTCTTTTCTTGGCAGTCCTGGGCTAGAGACTTTTGAGAATGAATGACAGTTCTGGCATTGATTAATTATGCCAGCGAGATTGATTTTGGAGTTCATTATTTCATCTTTAATTAAGATCCTTGTTACTACTTATCTAAGTGACTAACGTACTTATTTAAAATTTTACCCCTAGAAATACAAAACTAAAACAAAATATAATTAGTCTTTAAAAGATGCTTTATTTTCACTTTTGTGTTGGTGCACATCTGTGTGAGTATATGTCACATGTGTGCAGGTACTTGTGGCAGTCAGAAGAGGGTTTTGGGTTCCCTGGAGTTACAGGTGGTTGTGAGCTGCCTGACATAGATGCTGGGAACTCAGCTCAGGTCTTCTGGAAGAGCAGCAGGTGCTCTTAATCTCAGAGCTTTCTCACTAGTCTTAACTGGTCTTTTAAAAAGGTTTGAATTTGTTTGAGTTTATGCCAGAACTATTTACCTGGAAGGCTAAGTCAAACTCCAGGGGTCATCTATGACCTTTCTCAGTTTAGCACCATGTGCTTGTCATGCCATTATAAGTCTCTGTATTTCCCCTGCTTCCCTAGTCTCCTAAGCTGCCTCCTTAGTTTGAGCCTATATATATATGTGTAGAGGATATATATATATATATATATATATATATACATATACATATATATATACTCAAACTAAGGATATATATGTATATATATGTATATATATATACATATATATATATATATATATATATATATATATATATATATATGTATATATATTCTTCTCTTTTTATATCTGTATATGGCCACAGGAGATAGTGGCTGTGTGTTCTAGGTAGGAGAATAATTTATTCTTATCTTGATTGTGGTGGTTTTAATTAGCTCAGGGAGTGGCACTATTAGGAGGTATGACCTCATTGGAGGAAGTGTGTCACTGTGTGGGTGGGCTTTGAAACCCTCCTCCTAGATGCCTGGAAGCCAGTCTTCTGTTTGCTTTCAGAACAAGATGTAGAACTCTTAGCTCCTCCAGCCCAATGCCTGTCTGGATGCTGCCATGTTTTCTGCCATGATGATAAAAGACTGAACCTCAAGACCTGTAAGCCAGCCTCAATTAAATGTTGTCTTCATAAGAGTTGTCTTGGTCACAGTATCTCTTTATAGTAATGGCAACTCTAACGAAGATACTGATTCATCTTCCTAGGTTCAACCATGGAACTTTGGATCTTTTTGTTTGTTTGTTTGTTTGTTTGTTTGTTTTGAGACAGGGTTTCTCTGTGTAGCCCTGGCTGTCCTGGAACTCACTTTGTAGACCAGGCTGGCCTCGAACTCAGAAATCCGCCTGCCTCTGCCTCCCGAGTGCTGGGATTAGAGGCGTGCGCCACCACGCCCGGCTCGGAACTTTGGATCTTGATCACAATTCTCACCATGTTCTAAAACTCTTAGATCACTTGGCTTTCGCTTAGTGACCTCATGGATATATTCTGATGTATCATGCTTCCTTCTTTGTGGAGTGAATTTCATCATTTCCCCGCACACCTCAGGCCTGATGCTTGCTCTCTAAGGAAGCCTTTCCAGTCTCCTCTACATCTGGGCATGTCTCTCATCCTTTAGGCACTTGGGATTTTCTTCTGAAGAGGAGATGGAGAAACCAAGGCTCATAAAACCTTGCCCGGCATGAATCAGTTACTTTTAATCACCAGCAAAGCTGGGATCCAGAACCCCCAAGCTCTTAATGAAAGGACCAGGATCTAGAACTATGTCTGATTCTAAGCCCTTTGCTGCTAACTGTTTTCCAGAGACAGACAGTAAGTTACACCTCTCACGGAGATTTTGATTGACAGTGAAACCTGTGGTACTATGATAAAAAGGATTCTGAGATTACATCCTTGACCAGTGGAGAAGAGTTGCATGACAGACTAGTGATACCTGCCATGGGTAAAGGATTAGGGGAAGGAAAGTGCACAGGACTGTGTGCTAAGTCAGTGCTACAGTGCCCAAGAACATAGTGCTCATCCACTCTTTTTAAAAAAACTTTTATTCTTTTCTCATGCATTATATCCTGACCACAGTTTCTCCTCCCTCTGCTTTTTCCCAGTCACTCCCAAAGCTTCCCTCTTCTCCAGATCTCCCCTCTGTGTCTCTCTTTAAAAAGAACAGATTTCCCATGGGTGACCTAAGAAGATACAATAAAACTAGGCATAAACCCTCATATCATGGCTGGACATGGCAATCCAGTAGGAAGAAAAGGATTTTGAGGGCAGTGCTGGCAAAAGTCAGAGACACCCCTACTCCCATTGTTGGGAATCTCACAAAACACCAAGCTACACAATCATAAGGGATATGAAGAGAACCTAGCTCAGACCCATGAAGGGTCTGTGTTTATTGTTTCAGATTCTGTGAGCTCCCAGCTCAACCAGTCTTAAAAACTGAAAGCAGAACTTCCTTACAGGTCAAAAGGGTGAAGGGCAGAGAGCCAAGGTCTCCTTAAAGTGACGATTTCCTCAAGACCTGAAGTTTAGGAGGGGCCAAATTAAATGATAGTGAACGTCATGCCTGATCTACTGACAGGTTCTTTAGTCTGTTAAAAGCTCTGATGTGTCACTGTGTATCAGAAGCAGACAGTAGAGAAAGGGTTTCCTCCCATGTACACCTCCACAGTTGGAACACACAGGAAACCCTGTCTACAGTTTAAAGCCATTAGGATTCCAGGAAGGTGAGAACACAGGGCAAAGTTTGCTCATATCTCAGCATCAGACGTCTAGCATCTTGACACTTTCTCTTCAAGTCTACTGGACTGAAATTTATTTGAAGATCTGAGATTGGCCCTACACACTTCTGCGCCTTCCATGTAACATACAACCAAGGGCCTGGCTCATGGTGTTCATGATGGTTGAGTTGACTTTACTTGACAAAGGTCCCACTTTCCTGAGGCAAAGGCTTTGCTTCATTCTCTGTCTAAGCAGGTATTTTCTAGTCTCTTGTCTGTGGCCCATTGTTGGGCATTAGGTATTCATTTGGAAGACCACAGCTTCCTTAGTTCTGTGGAGTAGTGTCTGTTCATCTTGGGCTGGAGGCTGTACTGTCCAAGCACATCAGTGCTAAGGCCCATATGGGTGGATCTTTACCTCTTTCTGTGCTCTCTGCTTGTTATCCAGCAGCAGAAGGCAGATGCTAAAGCTTCAGATTCTGTGGTTTAGGATTCCATGTTCCTGGTTTGAAATTTTGCTTGCTATTTGCATTTATGAGGTTTTATCTTTAAAAAAATGTGTATTTGCATGTGGTGTGTGTGTGTGTGTGTGTGTGTGTGTGTGTGTGTGTGTTTATGAGAGTGCTTGTGGACCTGTGAGCACATTTGTGCACAAAAGTGCAGATGGTGCCTATGGAGGCCACAGGTGTCAGATCCTTCTGGAGCTGTGTGGGGAGCAGGCGCAGCTGCATGGGCCAAAGATGGTGCCCTGGCTCTATGCTAAGCCCCGTGACCTTGCTTGTTTACCTCAGTCTCAATCATGCACAGTAAAAGCAGCACGTGTAACTTGTTGGAGAGATTAGCACGACATCTCGCAATACCATTCTATCAGCCAATCCTGCATGCTGCCTTGGACGTGTGCATCCATGATTGGGTGGTGTGAGGTGACGTGAGTGAATGGAAGAGGATAAATTGTGGGCAGTCCCAGAGGACAGACGATTGACTGATGATTGACGATTGATGATTGACTGGAGGATGACCGATGAAGAAGGAGAAAGCTGGGAAAGCTGTGAGAAACTTCCAAATAAAGAGAAGCAGCTGCAGCTGCTTTGAACCTGCTTTGGTGTGAGTGTTGTTTATTCCTATGACTCTTCTGGACAGAGATTGGGGTTGTGACAATTGGTGGCCCGTACGAGGAAGCGACAGAGCTGCAGTTACCTGACATAGGTACTGGCAACATAACTTGGCTCCTTGGCAAAAGAAGTACCTGGCTCTGCTTTAACTGCTACATCATTGTTGACACACAAATGGGTTCCATGGTTGTTTTTATTGAATGATTTTTCTTTTCTTCAGGGTCTCAGTGTAAACCCTATATGGCCTAGTCTTACTGTGTAAATCAGGCTAGCTTCAGATTTCCAGAGATCTGTCTGCCTCTGCTTCACAAATGTTGGGATTAAAGAAATGATCCACTATACCCTTGCTCGTTTCTTCAAATCTGCACTGTCCACACCGGTGAGCTGACTTAGACCCTCTATCTTGTGGTTGAACTATAAACCCTGGCATGTCCTGGGGATGCCATGCAGTGTATTTCTGTTGTCTTTGTGTACTCTCCCTAGTCATCCCATCTACAGATTTTGATGTTATGTATAAGAGGATGATCTCTAACTTTGCATCTCTATTTCTGAGAGTGACCCCCAAATCTGAGATATTTATGTTTATTGTGCCTCGATGTTTCTACTTATGTGTTCAACAAAGCATTTCAGATTTAAAACATTCACAACAAATATTCTGAAGATGTGGGCTAAGAAAATGGATTGGTGAATAAAAGAACTTGTCATGTGTGTATGAGCTCTGAGCCTGGATTTCTAGAGCCCATAAAAAAGCTGGACACATAGCATAAGTGTCTGCTAACCAAGTGCTCCTGTAGGAGAGATAAGAGACAGAGACAGGGGGATTCCCAGAAGCATGGGGGTCATCAGCCTGGGGTATTCATTGGAAACAAAATAGCAGAAACCCAGTCTCAAATGAGGCGGATAGTGAAGACTGGCCCCAATCTCCCAATCTTTACAATTACAGTGGCACACATATGTGTGTGTGTGTGCCACATTCACATGCATGGATGTATGTGTGTGTGCACATGCATGCATGAACAATGTGGGAAAGCCTTATGGATTAAAGAATTAACATCAGCAAATATTGCTCTATTACTAGAAACAATCTATAGCTTCAGTATTAATATCTCATTAAAATTCCAACAAGAGTATTCATAGAACTAGAAAAGAATTGGAAAATTCATTTGGATTTACCAAAGATGCCAAATAGCAGAAAAGCAATTTTGAGCAAAAAGAGATTTTAAATTAGACGTAGAGGTTATAAGAAATCTGAGTGGCCCAGTGTCCGTTCATGTGACTGAGTCAGTAGTTAAAACATCCCCAAAAAAGAAAATGCAGGGCTAGATGGACTCACTGCTGAACTATACTCAACAATTTTTCTGAGAATAAATAGGCAGCTTTTCATGATATTTTGGACTTTCTTTTGATTCTTAGTGAGTTTCATATCATGCACCCTAGTCCCGCTCATCTCCCAGTCTGTCCCCTCATATCTATCCTTCTTTGCAACCTGACCCCCAAAATAACACACACACACACACATACACACACACCACCACCACCACCACCACCACCATCACCACTAAAAACAAAACATAGAAAACATCTAATCATGGAAGGTATAGTTAGTCACATTTAGTGACTCCTGCTACAGACTAGCCATACAATTGTTGGGTGGTGTCCTTCATCCTTGCTGTGTGGCATGGTGGCATGGTATTGTGGTCCACAGGTTTCTGTCTGTCTTCTTCCTTCTGCACTGTGATACCTGGATTTGATTTGATTTTTATGAGTCCCAGGCATAAGATAGCTTTGGATGTCAAGCCAGGCATCAAGCTAGGATGAACAAAAGATGGCTATTTGCTCTGCCCCTGACCAATATAAGAACAACACCGCCCACAAAGTGTCTCTTAGCCCATTGTTGGGACAGACAGACAGACAGACAGACACACACACAAACACACATATACATGCATGCATACACACACACACACACACACACACACACACACACACACACACACGGCCAATGGACAGATGGATGGACATGACAGCTTGCCTCAGGATTCTTTTTTTTGTTGTTGTTGTTTTGTTTTTTGAGACAGGGTTTCTCTGTATAGCCCTGGCTGTCCTGGAACTCACTTTGTAGACCAGGCTGGCCTCGAACTCAGAAATCCGCCTGCCTCTGCCTCCCGAGTGCTGGGATTAAAGGCATGCGCCACCACGCCCGGCTTGCCTCAGGATTCTTAAGAAAGGATTGATATACTGAAAATATCATCTTTAGGATATTCTCTGTAGAGCCTCTTCTAGAATTACAGACCCTGGCCACATCTTGAAGTGCTTTTGCTATTACATATCGGAATACCAATTCTAGAATTGGTGTCAAAACATTGTTCATTAGATGCAAATGCGGAAGCTGAGTCTGGAAGAGCAGAGCTGCAGATCCTGTAGGCACTGTCTATTGCCCTGGTTTCCATACATTGCTGTGATAGGATAGTCTGGTGGGATGGCCTCATGGATTGGATTCTTTAGCTGCAGCTTTGACTTGTATAGCAATGCACATGCTCAGCAGAGACACACTTGTATGCAAGTCTCCTTCTGCAACTCATAATTACCACATAATTCAAACTGAAGTTTTCTCCCACAAGGAATCAGTATTCTACTCAGTAGCCACCCAGTTTCCAAACAGTGAAAACTCACCATCAGAGCTTGATTGAATGACCCACCTGGAATTGCTTATACTTCATTAATGCTTTCCATAAATCATGGGGTTGACAGGCTACTGACATGGACTCCCCAAATCTCATAATTGTGTTTTGTTTTTCTCTGGCTTCATCAGTTTCCTTTTGGATGCTGACAGCTTAGAGAATTTTTTTTCAAAGTTCACTTTTATTTTATGCGTATGGGTGTTTTGCTTGCATGTTTGTCTGTGTAACATATGTGTGCTTTATGCCCGAGGAGGCCAGAAAAGGAAGTCAGATCCCCCGGGACTGGAGTTACAGACAATTGTGAGCTGTCATGTGAGTGCTGGGAGTTGAATCTGTGACCTCTGAAAGAGCAGTAACTTCTCTTAACTGTGGAGCCATCTCTCAAACACTGTAAATGCTCTGAATATCATTTGCTACTCTAGTGACTTCAGTTGAAGGTGCCAGTTAGATGTCAAAACTGTCCTGAGGGTCTGAACACCTGGGTTGTGTGTGTCCTTGGCTTTGCCATGTATAGGCTACCTTGCTAGCTCTCTGCCATCATATCTGAAAGAAAAAGTAAAATGTCTGTTCCCTAAGAGGGCCATAAGATAGCATGAAACATGCAGGTAAAGAATTTGGTGCAACATTTGGAAAGCACTAAGGACTAACTTAGTGATACTGGCTTTTCTAATAGTAAGACCCAAGAACACTTGAGTAGATTACAGTCTGGAGGGCTCCCGAGAGATCCGTTGTAAAGTCATAGGGTACCTTATGTCCGTTCCTAAGAGCAAAGCTTGGGGGAAAAGAAGAGCTTGATGGACACTATCTCACTTGGTCAGGAAGCCAGCCCACACTTAGGGCTGCTAAAGAAGGAGTGTCATTTCCCATCCATAGATCAGTGTCCTTGGAGGGCTTGTTTTTCCATTATCAGGACCTAGGACAGAAACAGGCTTGGATGGATGAATGGATAAAGAAATGAAATAAAAGCAGGAGAGAATCTCATTGTAGTATGCTGTATTATATATTATATATGTCGCTGTAGCTATTTATCCAGACATTATTTATGGGTGTATACATTTTCAGATTATAAAGATAACATAAGGGGTGGAAGAGGTGGCTCTATTTAAGAGTATCTGCTGCTCTTACAAAGGAACTAAGTTCAATTTCCAATATCCATGTTGAGTGTCCCACAACTCCCTGTAATGCCAGAATCAGGGGACCCTATAACCTTGGCCTCTGCAGACATGTGCATTCACATGGGAATGCCTGCCCCTCATAAACATAGTTAAAAAATAATAAGGGCATGTGTAGTTTTTGTAAAAAATTAGAACTTGGTGTGATAGCATATGCTTGTAATCCAGCACTGATGATACTAAGGCAGAAGGATCCCAGGCTTGAAATTTCCTCAGCTATAAAGTGAGTTCAAGGCTAGCTTCAGTTACATTGAAACCCTCCACAAACAAACAAACAAACAAACAATACAAAGAGAAGAAGGAAATTGTCCCTAGAGTTGCAGCCCTAGAGCTAAATAGTGCTAAGATTGGCTATCTACTTTCCCTGAATAAAACAACAACAACAACAACAACAACAACAACAACAACAACACATGTCACCAAAACAGACTCATCCTATTCAATATGCCCTATAATTTGTTTCTAAATTGAGATACAGCTCAAATGATTTCCTATGCTGTCTCATTTAGGTCTACATTATCTTTCAGAGTTACATGGTTCCCTTCACAAGCACACATCATCTATTATCTATCCACTCCCTTGATAAATACCTAGATTATTGGTTCTTCTCTTCTCTTCTCTTCTCTTCTCTTCTCTTCTCTTCTCTTCTCTTCTCTTCTCTTCTCTTCTCTTCTCTTCTCTTCTCCCTCTCTTCTTTCTTTCTTTCTTTCTTTCTTTCTTTCTTTCTTTCTTTCTTTCTTTCTTTCTTTCTTTCTTTCTTTCTTTTCGAGACAGGGTTTCTCTGTATCGCCTGGCTGTCCTGGAACTCTGTAGACCAGGCTGGCCTCGAACTCAGAAATCCGCCTGCTTCTGCCTCCCAAGTGCTGGGAAAGGTGTGTGCCACCACGCCCAGCTTGGTTCTACTTTTTTTATGCTTCAATTACCTATGTAATATTTCAAGAAGTGTCACATATATATCTTTGTCTTCCTGGGTTCCTCGGAACTCTGGAATTGGTAGGTGAAATACGAATGCATTAAAAAAAGGTTTTGTGTTACACATTCCTCTGCATTTGGAAACATGCCTGCTCCAGCACAGTGGTTTCCTCTATCCAGAACCAGAGAAGCAGGACCAGCCAGCGACCTGGAACTCCTCCACTGAAACAGTAAAACAGTTGCTGATACGGGCCCACAGGGCATTTGAGAATTGGACCTGTGGAGAGTTCCTTTACAGGGTAGCTTATCCTAGACCATGTAGTAGCTTTGTGAGGTTAAATACCCACAGAGGGAGAAAGGAGATGCCCATCAGGTGTCAAATAAGATGACAGATAAACGAGGAAAGGCTTCTCGTTTGATATGCTGTCTAGGCGCAGTGTGACTAGTTTCCATAATGTGTTGATATGAGTTAGGGTTGGGAAACAGAAAAGACCCTTTTCATTTATAGGGGAAGATAATTTTGAGCAGAGCCTCACCATCTCAGCATCCTACTCTGACACCCAGATTAAGGCTGTAAAGTTTTATGCCCTGAAGAACAAAGCACAAAATCATTACAAACCTGAACATTGGAGGTCTGCCCATTGGGGTGAAGACAGAAGGCTGAGGAGAGAGGCCTGGCTCAGGCTGGCTCTGTGGCTCTGTGGAGCAGGCGGGGAATTTCAGGGTGATTTACTGTGGATTGATTTACAGTTTGTTCCGCAGCCATTGTTTGTAATATGCCTGGCCAGCTCATGTTCTCTGAACCTTAATTGTTCTAAATTAAACTATAGGGACCAGACAGCACACATTTCCATCAGAAGAACAAAATATTGTACCAAATCCCACAGGGATGCACCCATCCCTGACAGGATAGGCTTGAACTTGAGGGAACTGTCAGAAGGAACACACAGAAGGTCACTCTGTGTGTGTGTGTGCATGTGCACATGTGTATTCGAGTGTAAGTGCACATGAATGTGCCTGAGATGTCAAAGTTTATACTGGGCATCTTCCTCTGTCACCTCCCACCTTCTGTTTTGAGACAGGGTCTCTCAATACTCCTGGAATTCATTGATTTAGATACAATGGCTGGACAGAGAGTCTTGGGGCTCTGGATTCTATATGCATGTATGCCCATGCACCAGCACATGCTTCTGTGGCTACACACATGTGAACATGCCCATGTATATGTGCACACACCACACACAGACACAAATGCAGAAAAAAATGCTGTGCACACACTACAAATACAGAAAAAAAAATCATATTGAATGATTAAAAAAAGTAACATAAGGAAGACTATGGAATAATATCCTCCATTGCAAACAAACAAACAAACAAACAAACACCCTAAAACAAAACCCAAGGAAGATAGTATTACATGTTTAGATTCACAAAGAATAAAACAAAGACATTAATAACCACACTAAGCACCAATGTCAGGACGGTGACACAGGACGGTGGGTGTCTGCGGTGACACAGGATGGTGGGTGTCTGCGGTGACACAGGACGGTGGGTGTCTGCGGTGACACAGGACGGTGGGTGTCTGCGGTGACACAGGACGGTGGGTGTCTGCGGTGACACAGGACGGTGGGTGTCTGCGGTGACACAGGACGGTGGGTGTCTGCTGTGACACAGGACGGTGGGTGTCTGCGGTGACACAGGACGGTGGGTGTCTGCGGTGACACNTGTGTGTGTGTGTGTGTGTGTGTGTGTGTGTGTGTGTGTGTGTATTTTTATCAGATCTACCCCACATGCCTCCTTTCCATCTCCTCCCGGGCTACCTCCAACACATCCCCCCCCCCCTTGATGAACTTCGTGTCTTTTTAAAAACCACACTGAATTCAGTTAGTACTGCCCACATGCATATGAGTGTGGGACCATCCACTTGGAACTGTTATTCTTTTAATTTTTAAAATTGGAGAGAGAGGTCATCTTTTTTTGAGTAACATCTGTGGTTTTAAATTTACTTCAGGGTTCCTTTGAGAACATACAGAATCTTTTCATGACCCCCATGCTGAGGTTGGGGGAGGGGGTTTAATGAGTTAACTATTCCAACCTGGGTATTCCTTGACCCAAATGAGGTTTCATTGTGATAAATCCATTATAATCTAAAAACATAAGGCAAAATTGTGTTTAATGCATTGGACCTACAGAACATCTCAGCTTAGCAACATGATACACATGCTCCTCTTAATCTGCAGGAGACAGGCTCCAGGACCAACCATGGACACCATAGTCCCTGTATATCTTATATCTAAAATGACACAGTATTGGCATGCAACCTCTTCACACCTTCCACCGTTCTATTCCTTAAGTCTCTGGGTAGTTGATAGTACATTTAAGCATTATGGAGATTATTGTTTCCAGAGGAGTGCAACTAAAGTCTGCAGATGTTCAATAAAGATACCATTGCATGTCCTGTCTACACCAGTGTAAAAGCTGCGGAAACTGTAAGCCATGGTAAGTACTGGATTTGCTTGCATATTTATATTCCGAGGCTGACCTAGCAACCCCTTGCCTGGCTGGGTAGTTTCCATCTTTCTACTCTGCTGCGGTGGACTCCACATGATTGCCACGGGGGAAGAAGCTCTGTGGGAATGGCTGCCTCTGTTCGTTCTTCTGACCTCTTCTCGTTTGGCAACCTCCCTCAGCTGTTCTGTATCACAGAAGTGGTCTCATCCCAGGGACAAAACAAACAAAATCACCCTCCACTTCTGGCCATCTGTGCGTTTCCCCCAGAGCTCTGTCTGTCCCCACCTGCTCTCGCCAACCTGCAGAATGACCTTCCTGCTTCTGGTTCTTGCTTTCTATTAGCTCTTGAGCACACTCTTGAAGAGGAGTTCCAGTCACGCGGATGTCCCCATCTGAAAACTATCAACAGATTTCATCTTCAAAATAAAATTGTGCTTAAAACAGTGCCTTTACCACTCTCTTCGTCTATACCGTGCCTGCCTTCCCTGTTCTTCCACTCCTCTCCCTTTTGGAAGCTCAACTTTGTCTTTTATTTAACACCCTGCAATTTGTTCTGTTTAACAGGTGGGTTCTTGTATGGCATTAACCAAGCCCTCTCTATCTAGTGAGTCTGCTAACACTGTATTCTGAATTTTTGCCATACAAGGCTCCTACATTCAGAAGCTATTGAATTAGTAATTTAATTAAATTGTTATTCACAGTTGGCCATTACACCATTGTGCACCTCTTTGTCTGTATGAATGCAGCCTATTTAGATCCTAATCTCTTCAGTGCTGGGATGGCAGCAGTCATGTTCTGAGTGCCCTTTGCTCTCGGGGCCTCAATAAACAGTCCGAGTAATGAGAATTCATATTGCGAGTGAAGTTTGTAGCTCTTCAGAGTCTTAGACCTCTCAGCGAATCTCAAGAATCAGAAATTGATAATTTACATAAGATAAACACAAATGATCCATTGCCCGAGTGATTTGATTGTTTCCCCCAATGAATGAAGCAGGTGAGGAGACTTGGGCTACTTTTAAATTTTTCTAAGCATTCAGTAGTTGCTGACTGTTATAGGTTACAAAGACTTGTAAGCTACGAGTCTTAAAAGGAATGTGGGTTTCTATCAGGTACCATGTAGAACAGACCTTTTGGCTAGTACGTAGTTTTTAGATTCCTTAGTGACCAAATAGTCTGTCCGCAGGCTGATTTTACTTCAGACATCCACATCCAAATCCTTTCTTCCCACTCTCTGGTGGTGTTGAACCCGTTGATTGGTTTGACTAGGGTTTTCAGGCTCCCTAGCAATGAAAAAATGACATAGATGTTGCGGAGGAGACATTGGTAAGACTCTATCTCTCAAGAACTCAAACAAATAGCAAACAAAACCAAAGCAAACTATATGCACATATATGTGCACAGATGGAATGAGACCCTGATCAAACAGGATTCATTTGGGGGAATGCAAGGAAGCCAAGCATTCTCTTAACATCTGGTCCAAAACATGATTCTTGGTATTTACCCAAATATTATGGTTCAAGTATGAGATGCTCCCCCAGAGGCTTGGGACACATGGTTCTAAGCAGGTAGCACAGTTTTGGAAGGCTGTGGATCCTTTCAGAGGTGGAGCATTACTGGAGGAAGTGGGTCACTGGGGTAGGTTTTTTGATGTGATAGCCGTCCCTTACTTCCTGTCCACTTTATGCTCCTGACTCTCCTTGCAATGTTGCAAGGTGAGCAGCTGCCTTATTGCTTCTGCTTCTGTGTCTTCTCTGCAAGGATAAACTGTAATCCTTAAAATATGAGCCAAAGTAAACCCTCCTTCCTTAAATTGCTTCCGTTAGAAATTTGGTTACAAGTAGCCAGTATCCTGAAAAAGTTGGAATCTTGGTCCAAATGTGTTCAGGAAATCTGTAATTGCTCAAATTCCTCCAGGGAACCTAGTTGTCCGTCTAGTAGGTTCTTGGAGACTTTTCTGTAACGATAGTGATGATGTCTATTGGAACCTTTATTTCTTTCTATTGAGATATGTATACAATCATTGGTTTTTGCACTTACAAAGTTTCAGGACAGTGCTGTGTTTGAGTGGTGAGACTTGGTGACCTTGCTTGGGTCTCAGTTTTAAAGGATAGCACGCAATCATTTGTCACCAACTGTGATGTACTATGGAGTTTTTGTAGATGTCCTGTATCATAATCTAATCTCTCTCTCTCTCTCTCTCTCTCTCATTAGTTTTCTTTTTCCTTCTTTAAACTGAGTTTTTCTATATATTTCATCTGGCTTAGAACTTGTGTAGACCAGGCTGGCCTTAAATTTGCAATCCTATCTCAGCCTCACCCCGCTTTTTATTTATATTTTGATAGTTGCCTGGTAGATCTCTCTTTCTGATGTGTTCAAACTCACTTTCCACCTTTCATGCTTGAGCCTTTAGCATATTAAACATAGTTGTTTAAAGTTTCCAATACCTGGGTCATATCTGACTCTGGTTATTATAGTTGTGTGTATTCTCATAGCTTTCTTTTCTTTCTTTCTTTCTTTCTTTCTTTCTTTCTTTCTTTCTTTCTTTCTTTCTTTCTCTTTCTTTCTGTCTTCTTTCTTTCTTTCTTTCTTTCTTTCTTTCTTTCTTTCTTTCTTTCTTTCTTTCTTTCTTTCTTTCTTTCTTTCTTTCTTTCTTTCTTTCTTTCTCCAAGACAGGGCTTGTAGCCCTGGTTGTTGTGGAAATCACTCTATAGACCAGGCTTGACTTAACTCAGAGATCTGTCTGCCTCTGCCTCCTGAGTGCTGGGATTAAAGGTGTTTGCCACTATACCTGGCTTATTTTATCTTTTTTATACATTTTATATATAAAATTTTATTTTAAATTAAATGTGTATGTGTATCTGTGTGTGAGAATGTGTAAATGCCCAAAGAAGCCAGAAGAGGACATCAGATTTCCTGGAGCTGGGATTACAGCCAGTCATGAGCTTCCATGTGGGTTCTAGGAACTGAGCCTGGGCCCTCTACAAGAGCAGCCAGTGCTTTTAACTGCGGATCTCTCTTCAGCTTCATGCCTCATAATTTGTGATTAAAAGCCAGACATCTTCATAGAGGTCTAAGGTAAATATATGGATGTCTAAAGTGGATATATTAATTTTACCTAGACTGTGTGTATGTGTGTGTGTGTGTGTGTGTGAGAGAGAGAGAGAGAGAAAGAGAGAGAGAGATATTATAATTTGTGCACATTAGGGGGTTTCATCATTTCTGTGATTATGCTCACCAGAGTGTTTTCCCATGCTTTTGTTCTATCCTTGGCATTATGATTTTATGAGAGCCAACACTTCTGAGACTTTCTCGCTAGATGTTCTTGCTCTTTTATTCCATTTAATCTTCGCTAGCCTGGCATTAGGGATGTGGAATGGACAATACTCTCTGTTGTCAGGTTTGACTCTTTTCTTTTGTAAAAAGATGTCATTGCTTACTAAACACATGATACTCAAGAAGAAGGAAGATCAAAATGTGGACACGTCACACTTCCTAGAATTAAGAACAAAGCACACATTGAAAGAGTTAAAGAGATCATGTGTGAAGCTGAATCCAAAGGATGGACTCAATGACTGTGGCTGCCAGGGATCCATCCCACAATCAGCCACCAAACATAGACACTATAGCATATGCCAGCAAGATAGTGCTGAAAGGGCCCGGATATAGCTGTCTCGTGGGAGACTATACCAGTGCCTGGCAAACATGGAGGTGGATGCTCACGGTCAGCTATTAGATGGAACACAGGGTTCCCAAGGAAGGAGCTAGAGAAAGTATCCAAGGAGCTGAAGGGGTCTTCAACCCTATAGGTGGAAGAATGACCATGAACTAACTAGTACCCCCTGAGCTCATGTCTCTAGCTGCATATATAGAAGAGGTTGGCCTAGTTGGCCATCATTGGGAAGAGAGGCCCCTTGGTCATGCAGACTTTATATGCCCCAATACAGGGGAACACCAGGGCCAAGAAGTGGGAGCGGATGGGTAGGGGAGCAGGGCCGGGAGGGGGGAGGGTATAGGGAACTTTCTGGATAACACTTGAAATGTAAATGAAGAAAATATCTAATAAAAGTTGGAAAAAAAGATGTCATTGCATGCATATGTATATATGTATGCATGTATGCATAGATTTACTTATTTGTTTATTTGTCTGTGTGTGCATTTGAATTGCATGTATGTTTGTGTGGTTTCTTTCTCTTTCTCTCTCTCTCTCTCTCTCTCTCTCTCTCTCTCTCTTTCTTTCTCCAAGACAGGGCTTGTAGCCCTGGTTGTTGTGGAACTCACTGTGTGTGGGTGTATGAGTGTGGAGGCCAGAGAACAACTAGCTGATTTTCTTCTTCCTTTTTGGTGTCCTTCAAATTCAGGATGTCAGCTCTCTGACAAGCATTTTTACCTGCTGAGCCTTCTTGCTGGCCCAGCTTCCCATCCTCCCCTTCCCTCCTTTCCTCTTCTCCTCTCTCTCTCTCTCTCTCTCTCTCTCTCTCTCTTTTGGTTTTTCGAGACAGGGTTTCTCTGTATAGCCCTGGCTGTCCTGGAACTCACTTTGTAGACCAGGCTGGCCTCGAACTCAGAAATCCTCCTGCCTCTGCCTCCCGAGTGCTGGGATTAAAGGCGTGCACCACCATGTCCACCACCATGTCCGGCTTCTCCTCTCTTTTTATCCCCTCCTATCTTTATTCATTCTTGTGATGCTGGGAAACTGAACCAGGGCCTTACTCATGCCTGGACATGGGTCTCTTTCTGAGATAACTAAATCCCTTTTAATGTAGATATGCCTAAGGGCTAGGCATAGGGTGATGTTTTTTTACCTTCTTACCATTACCTCAAGATATCTATCTATCTATCTATGTATCTATCTATGTATCTATCTATGTATCTATCTATGTATGTATCTATCTAATTCTCTATCATGTATTTTTATATTTATTGATTTATGTATGCCTGTGTCTTTCTTATTTTCAGCAGCAGTGGGTCTTTGCCTGTCAATCTTCCTCCAACAGTCATTTGTTTGTTTGTTTGTTTGTTTGTTTGTTTGTTTTGAGACAGGGTTTCTCTGTGTAGCCCTGGCTGTCCTGGAACTCACTCTGTAGACCAGGCTGGCCTTGAACTTAGAAATCTGCCTGTCTTTGTCTCCCAAGTGCTGGGATTAAAGACATGTGCTACCACTGCCTGGCCCTCCAACAGCCTTATGTTCTTGTTTCACTGGCACCAAGGCAAGACAGCCCTGAGATGGCTTTCATGTTCTTATAGTTGAAGTGTTTCCTGTTTTCAGGTCTACAGCATAGAGTGCTTTTTTCTCAAGTCTCTTGCTCTAACCTCTGTAGAGCACTCAATGGGAACCTTGGAACACCTGTGAATGGTATTAAGTAGCTTCTCATTGCTGCAACAGAATGCCCCAAATGGGTCCTTTATAAGGGAATGAAGGTCCTTTTAGCTCACTGTTTCACAGGCTACTTGGCTCTGTGTTTCTGTGTCTGTGGTAAGGCAGAGTGATGGGGCAAAGAGGAGCGTGATGGAAGCAGGGCAGACGGCCTCATGGTGACCAGGAAGCAGAAAGCAAATGAAGGATAGTTTAGGACAATTCTACCTTTCAGGAGCAGGTCCCCTTTGACTTTCTTCCTCCAACAGGCTGTACCTTCTCTTTAAAACTTAAAATTATTTCATGTGTAGAGGCCAGAGGATGACTTTCAGGAGCCCATTCTCTCCTGTAATATGGGTTCCAGGAATAAAACTGAGATCATCAGTCTTGGTAGCAGGCACTTTTAGCCGCGGAGCCCTCTTCCCATTCTGAGGTCCTACCTTATTATAATCAATTCAGCTATGAATTCACCAATGGATGATGAAACTGTCAATGAAGCTAAAGCCCTCATGAACCAATCATCCCATACAAGCTCTCTAAAGTATAAATCATCAGGGATATTGGTAGATTCAATCCACAGCAAGAGGTCTGGGTTTGCTGAAGCTTCATGGTGGCCTGTGGGGTCCCCGTACTGCACAGGTGCATATTCTCACTGTTAAGCAAGTGATTAAGATTTTAAGCAAATTCTCCCTACAGTTTGCGGGTGCTCCATGTCTGCGCCAGGTAAACCTGTGTCATGTTCTTCTTCTTGGCAGCCCTTGTTTTTCCTGAGGTTTCAGGCTGCTCATTTGCTCCATATCCTTCAGCAGACTCAGGGATTCTAGAAAAATTATGATCTCAATTATGTACAATAATATAATTTGACTTTTATAATAGAAAAAATTATGATTCAAATGATTAAATATTATCTTTTTATTTTCATTTTAAGGGTGGTGAGAATGTTCTTTTTAGCTTCCTATATCTTTAGCATCTGCTGGAATTTAGCAGATTTTATTGATGAAACTTCAAACTCTCTTCTATATAGCCCTTACTTAGTGCTAATTGCTCATACTTACTATAAAATTGTTTTAAGGATTTTTGTAGCCATCTTGCTAAGGAAACCAAAATTCAATCAATGTAACAGAAATGGATTAAAGCACAAGTGTGTTTATTCAAGGATTAGAGAGCAGATTTTTAAACTTGAAGCCATTTTTATCCGATTGGATGTTGTTGGCTGAAATGTTGTGTTGAGAACGATTAAGAATCAAATTTGAATCTGGCATTTGATTGGTGATGTCTGTCATGAGCACAGCATGGTAGTGGTGGTGGGGCTCTTATGGCAACTATCCAGGGATGGAGACAGTCAGGGAGAGGTGAGAAGACTGCCACCCTAAACCCTTGTGATCTAACTGGAACAATGTGAACCAGTGAAAATGGAGGGTAGTAGATCCAACAAACCCAGGGGACAGGTGCTGCCGAGACGTTTGAGAAAGGGGAGCCTTATCAGCTTCAGTGGTCTTAGAAGGCATGTTCGCCGAGGATAGCCAGGATCCCCACTACACCCAGGGGAGTGATGTTGATTCTGAGACTGCAGAGCTGTGGGTGATGGTGCAACCATCGGTAGCAGTGTCCTGTGCAAAGGAAGGTCATAAGAAGGGGGCTGGGCTCCCATTATGATCAGACAATTGCTAGTTAAGAGCCGAGGAGGGAGGGAGGGAGGGAGGGAGAGTCAGGACCTGGAAGTTCAGGCTTGCAATTCTGGCTATTTGAGAGGCAGAACGCAGAAGGAAAAAGATTACAATTTCATAGCCTGCCCTGGTCTGCCTACTGAGTTCAAGGCCAACAAGGGAAACTTAGTGTGTCTCAGTTTCGAAACAAAAAGAGGGTCCAGGATGAGGCTCAGGGGTAGTGTGCTTTACCAGCAGATATAAGGCTCTGGGTTTGACCCCTAGCGCTATCACCAAAAGGAGCAATATTGTCTTAGTTATAGGTTTTATTGCTGTGAAGAGACACTATAACCCAGGCAACTCTTATAAAGACAGACATTTAATTAGGACTGCCTTGCAGTTTCTGAGGTAGTCATAGCAGGAAGCGTGGCAGAATGCAGAGACTCTCTTCCAGGGAACTAGAAGAAGGGTCACAAAGCCCACACCCAAAAGTGACACACTTCCTCCAAGAAGGCCACACCTCCTAAAAGTGCCACTCCCTGGTCCAAACATATTCAAACCACCATGAATAGGAAGACATGTGAGCACTTTGGTCAGAAGTATGGATGGAGAGTGAGGGTCAACAGAGTGAGACCGATGTCCTTAGAAAGGGGAAGAGAAGNCATTATGTGAAGGCCAGGAGGGTAGAGCTGAATTGTAAGGGGTCAAGTGGAAAGTTTGCATTTGACAGGAAGGAAGCAAAGGTACTTTTAGGAGACACATTTCAGGACAGGGACAGAGAAAACTTGTGGCATTCAGGTATTAAGCTTATGGATGTTAGAAGCTGTCGAGAATTGGTTACTGGGTTGAATCATCTCTCTGTGGTCTTCCCACTAAAGTAAAAAATTATTTACAACTGTATTGAAAGTGGAAAGATTAAGCACACTAACAGATTTCATTTTTTTCTTTTGTGTTAAAAGCAAGACTATTTTTTAAAAAAGATTTATTTATTTTTATGCATATGAGTACACTATAGTTGTACAGATGGTTGTGAGCCTTCATGTGGTTATTGGGAATTGTATTTAGGACCTCTGCTTGTTCTGGTCAACTCCATTTGCTCTGGTCAGCCTGCTTGCTCTGGTCAACTCAGCTTGCTTAGTCCCTGCTGGCTCTGGCCTGAAGATTTATTTATTATTATACATAAGTACACTGTAGCTGTCTTCAGACACACAAGAAGATGGTGTCAGATCTCAGTACGGGTGGTTGTGAACCACCATGTGGTTGCTGGGATTTGAACTAAGGATCTTTGGAAGAGTGGTCAGTGCTCTTAACCTCTGAACCGTCTCCTCAGCCCAACTTTTTCTTTTCTTTTCTTTTTTCTTTTTTTTAAAATAAGCAATACAAAAAGAACACATGTTCCACTATGTTCATAGCAGCCTTATTTATAATAGCCAGAAGGTGGAAAGAACCCAGATGTCCCTCAACAGAGGAATGGATACAGAAAATGTGGTACATTTACACAATGGAGTACTATTCTGCTATTAAAAAGTGAATTTATGAAATTCTTGGGCAAATGGATGTATCTGGAGGATATAATCCTTAGTGAGGTAACCCAATTACAAAAGAAGTCATTGGATATTATCCCAGAAACTTAGAATATCCAAGATACAATTTGCAAAACACAAGAAAATCAAGAAGGAAGACCAGCGCGTGGATACTTCATTCCTCCTGTGAATAGGAAACAAAATACCCATGAAAGGAGTTACAGAGACAAAGTTTAGAGCTAAGATGAAAGGATAGACCATACAGAGACTACCCCACCAGGGGGGATCCATCCCATAATCAGTCATTAAACTCAGACACTATGGAATAGGACAGCTAGTGCCTACTTAAGGGACCCTGATTTAACTGTCTCGTACAGAAGTGGATGCTCATAATCATCTATAAGAGGGAACACAGGGCCCACAATGGAGAAGCTAGAGATAGAACCCCAGGAGCTGAAGGGGTCTGCAACCCTAGAAGAGGATCAACAATATGAACTAACCAGAACCCCCAGAACTCGAGTCTCTAGCTCCATATGTAGCAGAAGATGGCCTAGTCGGCCATCATTGGGAAGAGAGGCCCCTTGGTACTGCAATCTTTATTTGCCCCAATACAGGGGAATGCCAGGGCCAAGAAGTGAGAGTGGGTGGACAGGGGAGCAGGGAGGGAGGATGGGGGAGGGGACTTTCAGAATAGCATTTGAAATGTAAATTAAGAAAATATCTAATAAAAAAATTGGAAAAAAAAGCAATACAGTAAAAACTCTTTGAGAATGCACTCCAGTGCGTGGCTGGTGGAGGTGGCTACATGATCTGCCTGTCAGAATTGAGAGAGGCACAGAGCACAGGATTAAAATGCTTTCTGAAGTTAGTTAAGCCCAAGAGTTTTCTCTGTTTTATAGTGGTTTCATCTGAGCTAAGCCTATAGTAATGGGAAATGGAGAATAAAGTTTGAATCTCCTTTTTCTCCTACTTATGGGATAATTGTCCTGGTGTGGGATGAATCCCTTTTCTTCTTACAGAAGATGAGCTCTGCTTTCCTGGCTGCCCACCCCTTCCACTTAGGAACTCAATCTTACTCTTTCTCCTTTGTGCTGACAATCTTTCTACGATGTTGACTCTTTATCCCCAAAGTCAAACCTACTCAAACTTCTTCCCATTTTGCTTTTTAAAAATTACCTTTCAAACAAGAGTTTATGTATTTCAGGCCTCAAACTCTCAGGATAGCCAAGGATGACCTTGATCTTTTAGTCCTCCTGCCTCTACCCCATCAGTGCTGGGATGACAGGTGTACACTGCTACACCTGTTTATCTGGTGCCATGGATTGTATCCAGGGCATTGTGCATGCCAGTCAGCCACACACCTAACTCTCCAAGCTTTGAAACAGAAGGCCAGCCATTCCAGGTCTTCTTTTTCCATCCCATTTCCCTTTCCTTGTCAGATTCTTAGAAGGTGTGCCCTACAGTCAAGCCTTTATTTTAGGGGTTGGGGAATGGTGGACACTGTACTTAGGCATCATGAATGCTAAGCTAAAGTTTTCGTTTTCATTGAGAAGAAAATAAGAAGTCCCAGGTATGTATCTGAGACCCTAGCACTTGAGAAGTGGAGGCAGGAGGGTTGTAGGTTTAAGACCAGGCTGGATTACTGAGGAAGGCCTATGTCAAACCTGTACAAAACAGTCAACAAAAGAGAGCACTCATTGATTTAAGCTATTTATTAAAAGCACATGCCTTTAGTCCCAGTGCCTGGGAGGAGGCAGAGGCAGGTGGATCTCAGTTCCAGCCCAGCCTGGGCTTTAGACTGAGTTCTGGGATGGCCAGGGCCGCACAGAGAAATCTGTTAAAAAAAATAAAACCTGAGAGTGAGAGAGGGAGGGGGGAAGGAGGAAAGAAAGGAGGGAGGGATGGAGGGTGGGAGAGAGAATCTATTTGAGTAAAACAATTTCTAGATAGCTATGGTTTGAATGTTAAACTCTCCAATGTGTTTGAACTCTTGGTCCCAGCTGCAATTGTTGTTTTGAGAAGGTTGTGGGAACTCTGGGATATGGGGCCTCCCTGAAGGACACAGACATCTCAGAGCCAGGCTTTGAAGGTTATCATTGTTTCCTGATCTAATTTGACCCTCCTGTCTAGTACTATGGAGACTAGTAGTTATAGTCTCCTTGCTGTGATGGGGTGGTTCCCCAATTTCTCGCCTGCCATGATGCTGTGTCCCTTTGGAAGTGTGAGCCATGAAGGTGTGTCCCTTTGGAAGTGCGAACCATGATAAACCTTTCCTCCCTTGAGTTTTTCAGGTATCTTGTCATAGTAACGGGAGAACTAACTGGCATGCTAGATCAAATAAAGCATCAGATATTTGATATTAACAGTTAACTGATTCTTACGTCTCTATTAGGTTAAATGAGATATGTGGCCACGAAATGATTTTTATCCACAGATTTGCAACCTGGGTAGCAACACATGATCATCATGTACATTAGAATATGAGAGTTTTATAGAACTTGGTAGCTCCCTGCTGGTCTAATTTCACAGCTGGAACACTGCACCTAAATTCCATGTTCAGAACGGATGGACACGCGCACACTTGGAATTCATTAGACTCAGGACACGACTCGGCTTAACAGAGTGCTGTTGGTTTAAGACATTTACAATTACACCATTAAACTACGAACTTGAGAAACTGCAGCTCTTATAAGTGAATTAATGTGGGCGGCAGGAGAACATACAAGGACATAAATAGAATTTGCATTTGGCTAAAGTGATAGAGCGAGGCTGAGCCCAGAAGTGGAAGCTGTTGGCTGCAAGTGCTTCCCAACTCAAACACTGGTGCTCTTTGGGCCTTGAAGAAGCACTAGCAATGTTTCTCAGGATCGGAAATCCCACTGCCAAGGCTCAGTCCTAAGACCGGGCCATGTAGGAGAAATACCGGAGTTTTTAGAGATGTTTTTCTTTTTCTTTTTTTCCCAATTTTTATTAGATATTTTCTTCATTTACATTTCAAGTGTTATCCAGTAAGTTCCCTATACCCTCCCCAATCCCCGCCCTGCTCCCCTACTCACCCACTCCCACATCTTGGCCCTGGCGTTCCCCTGTACTGGGGCATATTAAAGTCTTCATGACTAAGGGGCCTCTCTTTCCAATGATGGCCAACTAGGCCATCTTCTGCTATATATGCAGCTAGAGACACGAGCTCTGGGGGTACTGGTTAGCTCATGTTATTCTCCCGCCTATAGGGTTGAAGACCCCTTCAGCTCCTTGGGTACTTTCTCTAGCTCCTTCCTTGGGAGTCCTGTGTTGCATCTAATAGCTGACTATGAGCATCCACTCCTGTGTTTGCCAGGCACTGGTATAGTCTCCCACAAGACAGCTATATCAGGGCCCTTTCAGCACTATCTTGCTGGCATATGCAATAGTGTCTATGTTTGGTGGCTGATTATGGGATGGATCCCTGGCAGCCGCCGTCACTGGTTGGTCCACCCTTTTGATTCAGCTTCACACATGATCTCTGTAACTCCTTCAATGTGTGCTTTGTTCTTAATTCTAGGAAGGGGCGAAGTGTCCACATTTTGATCTTCATTCTTCTTGAGTTTCATGTGTTTAGTAAATTGTATCATGGGTAGTCTAGGTTTCTGGGCTAATATCCACATATCAGTGAGTACATGTTTTTTTGTGATTGGGTTACCTCACTCAGGATGATGCCCTCCAGGTCCATCCATTTGCCTAGGAATTTCATATATTCATTGTTTTTAATAGCTGAGTAGTACTCCATTGTGTAAATGTACCAAATAAAAACATAGGTAAGGAGACAACTCCCTGTAGACCCAAGAAAGGTCGAAGACCGATAATACTTATTCCGACGATACTTGTATCACCTTGTACACAGGAATAATGGTCTACCTTGTAGAACTGGATATATGCCCAGTAGAGGTATTGCAGGATCTTCCGGTAGTACTATGTCCAATTTTCTGAGGAACCACCAGACTGATTTCCAGAGTGGTTGAACAAGCTTGCAGTCCCACCAACAATGGAGGAGTGTTCCCCTTTCTACACATCCATGCCAGCATCTGTTGTCACCTGAATTTTTGATCTTAGCCATTCTTACTGGTGTGAGGTGGAATCTCAGAGTTGTTTTGATTTGCATTTCCCTGATGATTAAGGATGTTGAACATTTTTTCATGTGCTTCTCAGCCATTTGGTATTCCTCGGTTGAGAATTCTTTGTTTAACTCTGTGCCCCACTTTTTAATGGGGATATTTGATTTTCTGGTGTAGAGATGTTTTTCTTAAGTTACTGTTAGTGTCTACTAATTGTACAAATGGGCTCATCATGACATATTAGTACTGAAGACAGCATGGCCCCACAGCCATGGGTATTAGGAACATCTCTCTGGCCAGAGCAACTTAAGGAAGGAAAGGTTTATTTTTGGCTCACAGTTTGAGGTTAGAGTCCACCATGATGGGGAAGCCAGTAGTCTAACTTGCATAGACTGTGATGACTGTAGTGTCTGTGGAGTATGTAAGGCTGTGGCTTTGCAAAAAGCTGGCCAGTGAAATTTCAGATGGAGCGTAGGCGCCTTAGGGTGGGCTAAGATGAACACGACAACAAAACAGAATTCAGCTTATAATAGGTGTGTGTGTGTTTAGCTGTCAAATGGAGGGGCTCTGAAGGCTCACGGTCAGCTCAAAGCACATGCCCCTTGCTACCTCAGGTGAGGAGGGTGGGCATCATCTTCAGGGCCGACCTTGAGCAGACTCCTTGACATGTGTTATAGCTTATAAGTCATAAGTCAACACTTGTCACTGATCTTATGATACATGCATAATGCCATGTTAGGCATGCTTAGGTTTCTCACTTGAGGGAGTATGCTACTCATTGCTTCTAGAACTTGGAAGTTGTAATGGAAGATTCACTGTTAAAATATATGATTGTGAGTTTCTGAAGAAAGAATTGCTCAGTATGCTCTTTGGGGAATTACAGACCCGGTCATCTGTAGCGAAATGAGGAAGCCGATATTTTGGAAGAAGATATCTTCCTTGGCCTTACAGCTTCAAATAATGTTAATGGCATGAAACTCTGTCCAGTGATAATATAACTTCCTTTAGATTATACGTAGATGATGTCAATGTGTTTTGTAAGCTGTAAAATCTTGCTGAAATAAAATTATTATTCTCTTTGACTATCTTCTTGTTACCACTTTCTCTTTCTTCCAACTTTGGTGATATTAAACATGTATGTATATGATTGTGTTAAATATGAAAATTGAGTACCAAGGGGCTGAGGAGTGGGCTCCAGAGGTAAAGTCCTTGATGGGCAAGCACAGGGACCTCCCCTGTGCCCACATAAAAACTACATATAGTAATATCCCTTTGTATCACAGGCCTGGGGTGGATGTGTAGGTCCTTGGCCAGCCAAGCCCAGTTGAAATCATGAGTTGTAGGATCAGTGAGAAAGCAAGGGTTAAAAAAGAAAAATGATGAAGGAAGACACCTGACATCAGCTTCTAGCTTTATGTGCACACATTCATGCCCCTCCCATAATGATTGTAAAGCTCATTGTTATCTGTATCGAGTGGATTTCTGAGAAGCACAATTTTGGTTTATCTTTTCAGCATGCCTTGCAAAGAATATGTAGCCACAGTGTGTTTCAGTAGATGCCAGTTGCTGAGTGGAATCAGAGGACTTTTGTGCCTCTGGATGCAGAGGGCTTGTGTGACCTCTACAAATCCTCCTGGTTAAACTCAGTGGTTTAATGGTTCTTTGGCTGAGGACCAAACTCACATAATGCTCAAACCATAAGTCTCCAATGCTACTTTTAAATTTAGCTCAGACTTGTGGAGTCATTATCAGCTCTTCTTTCAATTCCTAAAGTACAGACAATATTCTACTTGAGACGTCTGTCAGAAGTTCACGAAGAGAATATAGTTTAGTATTAATCAGCAAGATGATCTTTGCTGGGAATTGTGGCTCACATCTGTAATCCTAGCACCAGAGAGACTGAGGCAGGAGGGTTGTGAGTTCTAGGCAGCTTGAGCTATAGGGTGAGAACATATAACCAACCAAGCAAAGAAGTAAAATCACTGAGTTAGTATTATCATAATTGGTTAGATGTTTTGAATTTGGGAGTTCTCCTTTCTAAATAGTCAAACTATTTTTCTTTTCTTTTTTCTTTATTATTAGAGAGTTTCTTCATTTACATTTCAAGTGTTATCCAAAAGTCCCCTATATCCTCCCCACACCCTGCTCCCCTACCCTCCCTCTCCCGCTACTTGGCCCTGGCATTCCCCTGTACTGGGGCCTATAAACATTGCTAGACCAAGGGCCTTTCTTCCCAAATAATGGCCAACTAGGCCATCTTCTAATACATATACAGCTAGAGACATGAGCTCTGGGGGTTCTGATTAGTTCATATTGTTGTTCCATCTATAGGCAAACTATTTTTCTTAAATAGTAGTTCTTTCTTTTAAAAGATTTTAGAATTTACTTATATGTGTGTGTGTGTGTGTGTGTGTGTGTGTGTGTGTATGTCTGCACATGTGTGTGCAATGCCTGAAATGGCCAGAAGAGGGCGTGAGATTCCATACAGTTAGAGTTAGATGTGGTTGTAAGCCACCAAAGGAGGACACTGGACACTGAAGCGGTTTTACCCACTGAGCTCTCCTCACTCTGGCTCCTTGCATTTTCCTTTAGATTGTTCTCTTGTCTAGACCTTGAAGCTGGAGAATATGGTTTGATTGATGATTTCATGGCTCAGATTTCATGGCTTTGTGAAGATAATAACGTTTTT